>CM033477.1:34959600-35388231 GCA_019447015.1 Hymenochirus boettgeri | reverse complement strand
CCCAGAAGTTCAACGGCATCCCACAGAAGATAGTCCCCAGAAGTTCAGAGGCATCCCACAGAAAACGGTCCCCCAATTTCAACGGTGTACCACAGAAGATGGTTCCCATAAGTTCATCGGTGTCCCACAGAAGATGGTCCCCAGAAGTTCAGCGGTGACCAACACAAGACGGTCCCCAGAAGTTCAACAATGTCCCACAGAAGACGGCCCCCATAATTTCATTGGCGTCCCACATAAGATGGTCCCCAGAAGTTTAGTGGTGTCCCACACAAGACGGTCACCAGAAGTTCAACGGCGTCCCACAGAAGACAGCCCCAATAAGTTCAGCAGCGTCACACAGAAGACAGTCCAGAGAAGTTCAGCGGCATCCCTCAGAAGAAGGTCCCCAGAAGTTTAGCAGCGTCTCACAGAAGACAGTCCCCAGAAGTCCAGAGGAGCGGCATCCAGAATTCCAGCGGCGTTCTGCAGAAGAAAGTACCCAGAAGTTCAGTGGCGTCCCACAGAAGACAATTCCCAGAAGTTCAGAAGAGTCCCACAGAAGTCACTCCCAAGAAGTTCAGAGGCATCCCACAGAAAACTGTCCCCAGAAGTTCATCGGCGTCCAACAGTGGATTGGTCCCCAGAAGTTCAGCGGTATACCACAGAAGATGGTCTCGAGAAGTTCAGCGGCGTCCCACAGAAGCCGTGTCACCACACAGATGGCATACCGTTTGATTCAGGAACATTTGGGAGATTGATTTTAGTAACTTTTTTTTTACATTCCATGAGGTTTTTGGCATGATTTCTACCTTGTGAAAGTTGTTTTTTTGTCATTTTTTTCAGACAAATGCAACTTCTATGATGAACTGCGCCCACACCACTTGCGGTATGAATGAACAAACTACAGTGTTACATAGCTGAAGTTGTGTAGATTTCCAGAATATATTGTTTGTTGGGTTATTTCTAATTTAGGGTGTTTTGTGGAAAAAACTGCCTGACTGTCCAAATTCGAAGTTGGCTAAATATTTTTCGCTGTTTCGGAGCCAGCATGCATTGGGTCTCACTTTGTGGCTTTTCGCTTCCACGTCCCGTGTGTACCACACTATGGCATACCGTTTGATTCAGGACACTTTGGAGATTAATATTTAGGTCCTTTTTTTACATTCCTGAGTTTGGGCATGATTTTCTATTCTACCTTTTGAAGATGTTTTTGTTCATTTTTTTCAGACAAAATTCGACTTCTAATGAAGAAACTGCGCCCACACGCCTTGATTGTTGATTCAACAAACTACAGTGTTACATAGCTGAAGTGTGTTGAGATTTCGGAATATATATAGTTTGTGGGGTATTTCTAAGTTACGGGGGTGTTTTTTGTTGATAAAACTGCAGACTGTCCAAATTCGGAACTTGGCTAAATATTTTCGCCCGTTTTCTGATCCCTATCGTGCATTGGTCTCACTTTGTGGCTTTTTTTCGCTTCCACGTCCACGTTTTTAACCACACATTGGCATACCGTTTGATTCATGACATTTGGAGATTTGATATTTGGTAACTTTTTTTTTACATTCCAATTCCATGGGTTTTTGGCATGATTTCTCTAACCTTTTTGAATGTGTTTGATGTTCATTTTTTTGAAATCCTGGTAAATTGCAAACTTCTACAAAACTGCGACCACACCATGATGTTATGAATGAACGAACGCCAGCGTTACAAATAGCTGAAGGTGTGTAGATTTCAGGAATATATAGTTGGTGGGGGGTATTTCTGAGTGTGGGGGGGTGTTTTTTGGAAAAACTGCAGACTGTTTCAAATACAAAACTGGCTAATTTTTTTTTTGTGCTAACTGACATTTGGCACTGGTCCGCTCTGGTTAGTTTGGTAGCCATGTCTCTGGGTTACCCCATGAATGTGGCATACCGTTTTATTCGGAGGGGTTGGCTTTCATATTTTGAGATGCGTTTGAACCCTTTCCCTCCACATTTTTTTAGCTGAAATTCGCATTTGATTTGTCTCTGATTTTACAGTTGAAAGGAAAAAAAGGAAAATGTGAGAAAATACTACTAGTGGTGAAGAGCTGCGTCCTGGTATCTGCATTTTGATCAAAACTTTACCATCACTACTGCATAAAATATTGTGGTGGTGTAGTTTCTAAAAATCTCACTGTGGGGATATTTTAGTTAATTTTTGAAGATTCTATGTTAACTGTCATATTTGGGTTAGACATTTTAATTTGGTGTAATATTCTGTAGGTGCAGTTTTAGTTTGGGGGTGGTGTCCTGTACAGGTAAAGTGGGGTACCTACATCTACTTTATCGTTGTACACGGGAGTATCTGAGCTTGTAGAACCAGTAAGATTTTTTGGTGTGAACCTTAAGTCACTATAAGTAAAAATGGGAAAAATCCATGAAAATTTGCAATTTTTCATTTTTTTACATATTTTACCCATAATTCTCAGTAAAATTTCAGAAAAGTTAAAATTTTGTTACTCCATGTAACGTAGACTTTGTGCTGGAAAAAACAAGTTATAATATTCCTGATTTACTGCAAGGTTTTCCTACTGTAAATTTAGTCTAAGTGATTTGAGGGGCAAAATCCTGAAATCTCTGGCATTTAACGCAAAAAAAAATGAATCTCCGGCAGTGACGGGTTCATACATATAGATCTGGTTGATCCATGGATACTTTCCGTTGCCGTTTGGAGTCTGGAAGAGAATTTCTTTTGCCCCCTTTTTACTGGGTTTTTTTTTTGCCTTCCTCGGATCACTGTTAGGAGGGTTAAAAAAAGAAGAGGGTGAATAGGTTTGGACTTGATGGCGTATGTCTTTTTATTCACTCATTACTATGTTTCTATTTTACTAGGTTACAATTTTTAGAGTGGAATAGCTTATGTAATTTCAAGGTTTAAGTCACAAATTTTTATGTAGGAATTAAGTGGTCTTTAAATATGTATAATTTGGTTGTTATTAATTTCAACATTATTAACAGGGCCTTTGGGCCAAATTATATTTTTTGGGCATCCCTGGGCGAACTCCATCTTTATTGCTGCTGTATATTGAATTCTTGATGCCAACCTCTGTGTACCAAGAGGGCATGTAATGGCTCCCCTAGTCCCACTTACTGAATGGATGCCCCTCCTGCATAACTGCTTGACTCCACTAAGACAAAATTTGCATATTACCCAGGGAGGTAGGGGAACACTGGTTTCCCAGTATGGCAAAGCACCAATGGAGCCATGTGACCATGGGGGTGATATTTAAAGCCTAGAGGACAAAGCCCACAATGACATCATCACTTTATAAGGTTAAGGAGAATTGTCCAAATAGCACAAACATAGATCGCAACCTTTTCATTCTAAAAAAGATGTGAAAGAGGTTGTTTTTTTTTATATGTCCTACGTTATTTGTTTCATGTAGGGAGAGGGAATTCTGGGTAAATTCCTGTTTAACCCAGAGCAAACCAATACTTTTTACAACATTGCCACAGGTGCCCATCTAGAGCGCCAGTCCTTCGACCCTTTATGCTTTATCAAGCCTCACAGTAACAAATGTAGACCCTCTGGTCTCATAGCGAAATGCGCTTTGAAGATGTCACCAATAATCACGTATGGATGGGGCTCATAACAACCACCAATTCCACTTTTATACAATAAACAATGTTCCCATTGACGCCCTGGGGAAAAATGTACGTCAATCATATGATCTGCTATACATGTATTGGGCTGAAATTGGGATATCACAAAAATTGTGCATGTATGATCTCCATAAGTTAGGGAGAGTGTCAGCTAGAGCTCATTTATTCAATATGCATAAAAGGAGTGAGAACTTCCAGAGAAGTGAGCAGATAATCGAACTCGCTACATTCTCTCGCCTACTTACGTGAATTATTTGGAACTTTGTCCAGTAAGGTAGTTACAGTAGGAGGCGTAGTTCGACAACCAACCAGACAATTATTTTTTAATTAATTACTGCACTGCCCTCAAAGTTGTAGTTTATATTTTAAAAAAAGGGCACATCCCCCCCACCCCCCGACATCCACCACCCCCCCCCCCCCCCCCCCATCCACCCCCCCCCCCCCCCCCCACCCCACCCCCCCCCAAAGGAAGTTTTCACATACTATAAAGTACCTTACCCCCCAAAACTCTAAACAATACTCACAATCCCCCTATGTGCTAAGGTAAGAAGCCTGATGCCAGCCATCTGCATTAGAAGGATTTTCCAGCTCTTTCAGGTATATCCTTCATATCATGGGCCATCATTGATAACGTCATATTCAATGACTACTAGAAAATTCCTCCATTGAGCATGGGGGGACGGCTCTCTGAGCTTTTGTCAGTGGAGCCGGGATATTCTCAATTGCATGTGTTATCAGGCAGAATACACCTGTAGTAAGGGCACTGTGAGTCAATACGTTTTTTAGGATTTGGGAAGTTTTGTTTTGGAATTGACATGCCCTTAAAATGTGTCTCATGACCATCATTTACCCTTTAAAAAAAACAATTAGACTTTAATTTGCAAGTTTAATACACAATAAAAAATAAAAAGGGTTTTCTTTGTTTTACAAGCTACCATAATTTTCATAGTGCAAACTTACCTTACCTGGCCGCTCCATCGCAGGTCCTCTTCTGATCTGACAGGCCCTGTCACTCTCTCCCAATCCGCGCTCACTATCTTTTGTTGGCACGCATGCACCCAAGTATGTGCCGCTTGTTCAGGAGACAGGGGAACGCGGCTTTCAGATCAGAAGGAGCGAGTGGAGCGCCCGTAACTGTAATTTCGGCTGTGTCCCCTGAGAATAAGCGTTCTCCCCTCCCTGTGATAATCGAAATAGAAACGTTGCAAACACTTGTTTTTTTGGTTTACAGTCCTTTTACTCTCTGCAGAAAATTAGGGTTTTTAAAAGAATTTCATATGAGGAAACACAGAGAATATGGAAATCACAATACTGCTTTGAGTTAACAATCAGACTTTAAAAATGTCACCTTTTACGACAGTGTAATTCTGGTAGATAACAAGAATTTAATTCCCCCCCCCCTTAATTTCCTCTATTGTTTGTTTCTGTTATGACCAGACATTTGGCCTGAAATGTTTACCCTGGATGTTAATGTACTTACATAAGTGCCTTAAAATATCCTAATAGAATGATTAACCAATTACATTCTCTAAACAAGTTTAAATCTATTTCCAATTGGCCCAATGCAAACAACTGCATCATATTTTTATTTTACACAGTGACAGAAACCCCGCTGCTCCAATACTTCTTTAAAAGGGAGCTGTGGTCTTCATCAATGGCCTTTATTAAAAAAGAGCACTATCATACCGTTAAAATGACTCCAGCATGCAGTCTAAGCTGCAGTTTATCCAAATTTACTGCAGTATAAAGTGTTTTTTTCTTGCTAGTAATACAAGCTATGAATCACCAGCACCACTGCTCTACCCTAAGTTTTAAGGATGGAGCATGGTACAGAGCATCATCAGCTGGCATCAATAAGCTAATCTTGAATTCTAAGTCATTTATAAAACTACCATGAGCCATTAATAGTTCTTTCTCCCTAAGCAGAGAAAATACGAGAGGGTTGCAGGTCATGGAACTTGCTTTCAGAAAAGATACAAGATTTGGGGGTGGAGGAGGTGTCGGAATGGTGGTTCATGTGAACTGTCACGATTCAGGACCGTCCGAACAGACATGGAAGTGTAAACTTTAAAAAGCCTTATCCTAATAATATCCAGAGATCTAGGGGTCATTGTCCTAGGCTTGTTAGTCTGGAGACGCACGTTAACCTGCTTCTGTAAATGGCTAATCAACCCTGCCCCCTGTTTTATTGCTCATTATGTAATGAGAGTCTGCAACTGCGCATAACTCAATCTCATATGCCAAAATTAATATGCATCAGGGCAAGCAGCTTGGAAAAACCAGTTTATCGTTTGGCCTTGATGTCAGTGTCCCATAGCCATGATAGATGATCGGGGGGCTCAGAAGGCAGAAAATAGGGCATGTTATCAGCCTGCTAGAGAAGATTTTTTTTAAGAATGTGTAAGTGGTTGGGCTTTCTGTCACTTATTTTATTTCTAAAGCTAAATCATTTTTTATTTGGTGATAACCATTACAATTTAATTGTGCTTTAATATAAATTATGTAGCAGTACGCTATCACAGTTTATTTAAATAAGTTTGAATAAACTTTTAATGTAGCGTAATGATAACTAGATTAGAAACTTGAGAACCACAATTATGACAGTGTGCCAAGATAATATACAGGTTTCCAAGTGTGTCAGAAAACCCTGATGGCAATTATTGTAAGGCTCATTAAAATGGTGCCATATTTTAAATGTGAAATGTAAAGCACATGTAAGTCAATGTTGTTAATATGATCATGCAGGTGTTAAATTTAATTACAAGATATGGGGCTATGTTATACATACAGTGGCCAAGTCTTCGGGATAAACGTTTCTGTCCAACATGCCCAGTCATAATCAATACAGTGCCGGAAACAAAAAGAAACTATTTTCTGAAATATTGCTAGTGTTACATAAGTCTGAGCTTACATGTGTCCCGTCAATTCTATAGATAAGTGCCATGTCAACTCCTGAGGCCTGTATGTTAGAGGTATGGACAAAGGACCACCTTGTGTAACATAATTTGTGAAACCGTTTTCTGGATTAAAGCGAGAGCCGTTTCCATTGACGCTGCTAAAGCTACTGTCACGACTGTGTTTCTGTTATAAATTATAATTTAACTTATAGTTATTTTAATATTTTAAAGGGGAACTGTGGTCCAAAAATGACCCTTAAGGTAAATTCACGGCAAATTATAGAAGTGCTCCCCTGAGAATTTTCTTTTTTCTCTCTCTCTACAGTCCTCTATCATCTATATCTTACATCCTTCTCTGCTACAGTCTCTTTTCTCTATATCTCACACTTTCTTCTCCTTAGTCCTCTACCTCTATTTCTACCTTTACTCTCTCTTCTTCCCGCAAGGTGATTGGTACATATCATTGTGCTCACAGTGTGACTGCTACATTCATAGCGAACCACAGTGTTGTCTGGTACATATCATAGTACCCACAGTGTACTATTCCATAGCATTAGGGGGTGCTTAAAAAAAAAGGTTCACAAAAACTTTACACATTTTTTTTTTACTGCCTTACTGTCGTCCTCTTAATGTCCGCCTGAGGTTTTTGCCTCACCTTGCCTCATTAGAGAGGTGGCCTGATTGGTGTATCGGGTCTGTGTCAAACTTATATAAAAATACAATTCCTCTTCAATTCCTGCTGAATGTAGAGGTGGAAGATTCATCTGTAAGTTAACATGAAACAGGATTCATGCATTGTCACCCTCTCCTATATGCAAGTCCCCAGTTTCCATCTCAGGAGCCTATTGCATCTGGTATCCTTTAAAACCCCACCTCACATCAAAAACCATTTATAAAAATTTATCAAATCAAAAAAAATTAAGGCTCTATTAGCAATATTTGTGAACTGCCACAACATGAAAGGGGCTTATTGATAAGAGGTGCAGCGAACCAATCAGATTTAATCAAATGTTTTCAACTGTAGTAGACAGTTAAATGGTAACAATCTCTAAAATTAACTGCCCAGTCAATTATATTCACCACGTACCTTGTTATCTGTCACATCTTAACTGTAACCACAGGGGGTGTCAGAATAACCAAAAAATAAATTAAAAAACATGCTGTGCTCACAATCAATAAGACATTGGAGATGGGTTAGACAATCCATCCCTAAACCACAGGTGCCCCCCTCTGTCCTAACATTAAATCTAAGCCCTGAACTTACCTCGGATATATATCATTGTATATATACTTCCAGGATAAAGATCCAATGTAGAGTGTGATTAAAAAGATGATTATAAACATATTTTCCAATCCGAGATTAAATGACACATGGCTATGGAATCTACAGAAACGTTTACGTGAAGTGGCAATTGTAGATTTTTTACAATCACTGCAGTTTGGGTTGAATTAGAAAGGGCAAGAGATGGTCCAGACATGTGTCACATTCCCCATGGTTTCGGGCTTTGGGGTTGAGATCCACCAGGAATATAACCAATGGTAAACTCAACCGACCCATTCAAAACAGAGAAAACTGCTACAAATTAAATACAGAGCTCAAGTGGGGGGGTTGTTTGCCTAATTCGCGGTGGATCATCCATGAGTCCCACGCAAACTGCCAGTAGCCCCCCGCATAAGCACTGTGTATGAGGCTTAAAGCTCTGCATTTAAAAATCAGCAGTCCTTTCTGACCAAGCGGGGCGGCCGCTTTCCGGCCACATCAACCATACACAGCACAATTTGTACTGTGAACAGATTCCATCTACATTTGTGCATCACGGATATGTCCCTGCATCACGTGTGAATGAACCTAGAGAACCGTAGGAAAATGCATTTGTACTAAACACAGGGGTAAGTGGATATAAATATTTCAGTCTCCATCCTCTTTTTAATGCTAATACCTTAAGAGAAAGAGTCCATTACTAGTATGATAGATTCCTATATTTACTTCTCGTTACTTCTATTCCTCATAGTAAACCTTTAAGGCTTTCTTGATTGGAACGGAATTGAAGCACATGTGACCCTTCAAGATCAATCTAAAATATATATGAAATTATGAGAAACTGTAATTTTTGCATAATTAAAAGTGCAATAAGTTCAATGACACAACAAAAATGTTAATTGTTATATTTTAAAGACTTTCTTATTTTTTTTATGTCAATTTTCTCCATTCTTTTTCAGTGGAGTTTTGAAGTTACAAAAGCATTTCTGTTAGAGAGACTAAAAGATTTCCCATATTGGACAGATGATCAAGTATAAGAGTTTAGCTTCTTGTTCTGAGAATCAGTATCTGACTTTGCTCTGTCTATGCCTTTCTTATCTGCCAAAAATATGTGTCATTTGTGGGGTCCTTTATGGTCGGACAGTATCTTGTTGCTTGATGCTGAGCCCTGTATAAACAAAAAGTATATATATTAATATCAGTACTTTTCATAGTATTCCACTTTCCTAACCTAAAGATGAAACTTTTGTCTAATATTAAAAGGATTACCATTGCCTTTGATATGACCTTTTGGCAAAAATTGCACCAGAGAGTTTTATTATATGACCCATTAATATATCTGTAACAATTGATTCATATCTCCAGGTATTGCCAAATTGTTAACAGCCCTAACTTGTCTATGTGCCCTTCATAGTCAATCCCCTATATTCACCTTTTTTTATTAATGGGCCTTCTCTGAACTCTTTTCCACTTTCAAGATGTCCCCTTTGGTATATGGGATTCCAAAAACTGCACTTCATAGTTTAAACTGAGGCCATACCATTGCCTTGCAACGAGCAAGGATAATATTTTTCTCCTGGATCTTTACAGTAACCCTCTTTTCCAAAGAATTAAAAGAGATTGTATGGTGAATTTGGCACAAGGTTGCAAATGCAAATGGATCACACATTGATCAACATTGAATCCACTTCCATTCTGCTTGCCCATTTTGACAATCTCATATAGGTCTGCTTTGCAGGATTCCACCATCATTTGAAGTTTACAATGCTCGCATAGTTTGTAGCAAACATAACGTTTTGGCTCAAAAAATCATATGTTTGTAAAAGCTCTTTGTTCTCCAGATACAACAATCCACCCATGACCCATAGTGGTACCTCACTATCCTGCCCAGAGTGTCCACATCCTAAAAATCATCACTTACTAGAATTTAGAATTTAACATGATTTGTGATTTTTTTTAAATACACGGAATTATCCTGTATACCTAAAACCGAATTGACAAACAACCCCCCCCGCCCCCCACAATATCTCCCACAAAGTTTCTAGATCAAACAGTATGCCGAAAACATAGGGGCGCACAGAGCCATGGCTACTAGCAAACTCCAAAGGGACCAATCAAAGTGCAATTACGAAAAAATCAACTGCTTTGTTACTAACCTGTGCCATCAGATACCTCAGATCCGCGGGTAAGCATAAAAGAACAGTAGGACCGGGTCCTACATTTCACACCATGTGGCCTTACACTAGTATCAGGTGCACTAGAGTACCTCAGCCATATTTTTATAGACAATCGACAATTATTCTTAATTGTCCAATAGACGATATCTTAAAAAAAAAAGTTTTTGAAAGTTAAGTACCCTAATGTCATAAAAAGTTAATTCAAATGCTATATGGTTGATGGGAATGTGCATACCGACAGTGTTGCAGTGGAAGATAAGAATGTATGTATGTTAACCTGGTTAGTCTGATACCGTTTGATATAAACTTACAGGTAGGGGGGCCTTTAAAATACAGATACATTTCTCGAGATAACGTTTCTGTCCACATGCCCAGTCATATCATACAAGTGCTGGAACAAAAGAAAACTATTTTCAGAAGTTGCTTTGTTACATAAATCCGAACTGTCCGTGCTTACAGGTTGTCTCTGTCACATTCCTAATACGATATTGACAATTTAACTCCCTGAGGTCCAGAAATGTTTAAATTTTAATGAGGAAGAACCGCAGCGGCTGGGTTTATCGGAGCAATCTTTTTTTTTTTTCCAAATGTCACTAAGCTTCTGTTCAGACTTAAAGTCTAAATATTATATTTAAATGGACCCTACACCCCCAAAAATCACCTGGTTAATTTAAATTTTAATTTGAATGGAGAAAGGACCATTTGCCTAAGCCCAGATCTCCACTGGTACCGTGATTCTTACGATCTGTGGTGCCTTTTCAATCAGCCTTCCCGTCCACCCCCCACACACGTTCACACACTCACCTATGCTCCATGTGGCAGGATGGGCATGTTTGGTATTACTGATATCTGGGATTAGGGGTCTATATGGTAGGACCATGCTCCTGTGCTACATTAGAACTCAATTTTGATTAAACAATGTGTTTTGGGTATAGTGGTTCCCATTTTAAGCTGAACAAACCTAAAATTGCAGGAATCTCTGGCTCCCGAAGCTTTGTCTCTGTCTGCCAAGTTCCGGGGTGGTCTCCTGCAACACTGTGAGACCAAGGAGACTCCCGAGAAAGCCCGAAGCTAGAAATCACAATTAAACCCTCCACCCCCAACCCACTTAAAAACAGTTTGGTGCAGTCCACACAACGCAGGCAACACTGCGCACTGCCTTTTAAAGGGCAGTCCCACCTTGAAGAAACACTTTACCTCCCATAGCTCAGCCACACAAACCCCATTTTCATTTTACTGGAGTTCGGGGGTGGGGGGGGCCATCATCACCCTACTATTACCATGTAAAGACATATATACCATATAATAAAAACAGATTTCACTGTACTCTTTATTCTTCAAAATTTTTCAGATTTCATTAAAAACCGATTTCTTCGCGGATTAATGACACAATGTCTAATGAATCTGCATATTACCCACACCAAACACCTAAAGAGCTCAGGTTTGACAACACAAGAAACAATCAATTCACAAAAAATTGTTTCTGGTTATTTCAGGTTTTAAATAGAAAAAATGTCCTGTGCTGCCTAAAGGCAGAGATGTCCAGACATGTGCCAACTCCCCCGGACTGCTTAACAGGAGGAGATACAAGCTCTACATAGACATTTTAAGCAGACTATAGTGTTGGGCGTCCACCAGGAAATAAGGACCAAGGGCCCCACATTGGTCCTTTCCTTCCATTCTCCAATCAATGTGTCTATCTTCTAAAATAACTTAATGAAACTCATAAAGTGTAAAGAACACATCAGACACCGGCCCCAAGAGAACCTGCCATAGCCAAATGAACACTCAAATAGGTCAATTATTATGTTTCACACGTTCTCCTCATCAATGTACACGTATAAAGGAATCGTACACTGGAAAACTGACTTTGCCTCATTTTCATCTATTAAATGAATACATGTAATATGCACTTAACGTGGCCCCTACTAATTAGTGATATTAGGGAAATCCCCGTCAGTCCATACGGATTTACCTAATATCGCTAATGGGGGCTAATCCGACCGCCATAATGTCGTACAAACGTCCGTGGTCGCATTTCTGTCAGTCGGAAGACGGGAAATTTCCGCTGTCCAGCATCGGCTCCCTTTAAGAGAGCCGAACCTTCTGGCTGTGTATGCGGCGCATGAGCTTAAGGGACATTCACCAAGTAAAATTACCCGTGTTTTAATACAATTAGAATCTCATGGAGACAGGCGCATTTGCTCCAATCCCATTTCATTTCACACCCCCTATACAGATCGGCATTTCCCTTCTATAATTTATGTTCTTTTGATGAGTTGAGACAGAGAAATAAAATAATATATAATCATTATGCACTGTGGGTTTCCCCCAGACAACAAAAATGGTTTTAAAGGATCCCCACACGTAAAGTTGAGAAAAACTGGAATGGACTGATCAATACTTTTTAAATAACCCTCTCCCCATGAATATACCCAAGGTGAGGACCTTAAACGGTAGGTTCATCACCACTGGTATTTATATTGCTGGCACAACACAATATTTCCGGTAATCCTCTTCTCCTCTCTGCTCCTGTACCATTTCCTGCCCTCTCACTATAGGTTGACTGCTTCATCAGCCGTCAGTGTTCCATTCCAACAGTAAGACTATCCTCTAAGAATCTCCCCACTTATCACGGGAACAGCTACTTGTCTGGTGATTACAAAGTTTGTCCTTATTAGCAGAAGTGAATACATTTCACTTAATAGTAGCCTACAACTTTAAGTTGAAGTGGAGATTATCAGAGCCAAAACTACTTAAAGCCTTAAAAGAAGAATGAAGGATCAAAACAAATGACGAAATTATAGGGTACACCGCCCCATTCATTGTTCTGGGTGAGGATATCACGACTCGGCCCCCTCTGGTCACTCGTGGATTTCCTCTTGACATCATACTCAACTTGCTTACTGACTGCGCTTTATACAATCAAAGTGTAAGTTTTCAAGGGCACTTCCCCGTGTTATAGTGGGGTAGTACGTGCCGATTTTTAGTGGAATAAGCACCCCAAACGGGTAAATTATAATGATTTAGACCATATAAAAGCCCAGGCCTCAGGCTGTAGTAACTTTTAATACAGGCACGGAACTTCCTTTTCCTCCTGGAACTGTAAGCTTATAGTCTATAATCTTATAGTTTTTCCATCCCCTAGAAATCCACTCAGGGGTAGGCTCTAAGGATAATTATTTACAGTTTTGTCCCTCATAGGATCACAGGAGGGGTGGGTTATATCTGTATAATAGATCCATTCATGTCCTCAACATCTACTACCATGGGCCTCTACTGACCCCAACTGCCAATAAGCCTCCAATCAAGCGAAACACATAGCGAGTGACTTGACCGGAGGCCGGGAAGTCCGGATCAGACACAGCGGAGGGTGTTGTGTAGCGTATACCGCACGGAAACGCCTTACTCATTGCCGAGTGCAAGGAAGTCTGTTCCTTGACATACTTACAAGATGGATCCCATGTGTTTTGAAATAACAATCGTACACTAGTGCCTGGTAATTGCCCGGGGGCAAGTGTCTGCCAGGAGGAAGAAAGTCCCCGAATGATACTATTGATGCAGTGATGTATACTTACAATACCCTTTATCCTGCTGGTCAATATTCTAACCGTGTGCACACAAATTGATTCTGTTTCCTTGATATAGATCCATGACCTACCTCTGAGTCGCCCCTGCTCAATACAAAGGAAGAACCCCTCCGGGGTAAAAACTTATAAACAATAAAACGAATAGTATCTGGCTGTGATACACACAAAGAAAGTTACTCAACCCATCGCTAATAAGATATTTAATATCTAAATATCACAATGTAAAGTCACCCTACAAAAATCAATGTATACTGCCAGCCGTAACAGTGTAATGTACATTAATCAATAATTACACCTAAAAAGAAAAAGAATAAACTAAAAAACTATATGCTCTTTAAATATCCCCACATATAAATACTAAAAACTGGGATAAAAATTATAGATGGCCATGTGTAAGAGACGCCAAAAATATAAGGGTAAAACAATGTCCTATTTTCCAATGGATAATCACTCCCTGCAGCGAGTGAAACCAATCAGTAACAGATCAGTAGCAGGAAATCATAAAGTCCCGTAAGTGTGCGCACACTGAATCAATGAAAATCAGGAATGGTGGGGCTGAGGTACGTATAATTATACTCCAAACAAAACTACACCGTGGTTCTTGTAGTGGCTGGACGGCCTCTCTTCCCACTGGTCCCCCGGACTAAGCAGGCCTGTGGCTCACAGACAACTTGGGATCCATTACGCAGGCTGGTTGGTAGGGTCTGATCTATCAGTGCCGCCAAATCCACTATGCACTTAGATGTTCTTAGTTTATCCCATTTTTTTTTTTTTTTTTTTCTCCGGTCTCTTGGCAGGCAAGCCAATTCTCTCCCGCTCTCACCAAACCCCGGGATGAACACGTCACTTTCCCGCTGTGTCTCACTACGTGTTTCGCTCTCTCTAGCTTCGTCAGGCCATGCGTGTTAATTTGCTTCCTGCCCTTTTATATAGGCTGGGAACTGTTTTAATTTTGAGAGGTCCATAGTCCAATCACCAGCGTATGCCAGAACTGTTATTCCTCCTACACATGGCCAACATAGAAAACCATACATATCAAATTATATAGTAACATTGTTTAATAGTTTGAATAATATTACCCTTATAGAAAGGGGAGATTAATTCCCCAACTTCCTCTGTCAATATCTAAAAGCGTAAGGTAAGTGGTTACAAATATTATTAGTGTGTTAGTGTAATAGACCAACAGGAATCTTACACCCAAATATCTTAAACATTCTAATTATCGATAACAGTATATAGATAAGATTGCTTATCATAGGGGAGCAGTTAACACGACAGGGCCAGCTCCATTTGGTTTTTAAGGCCGTTGGCTGCAAACTTGAATAGGTAATTAAGGCGCTGCTTCCAATTTTAGCAGCTTCCCTATCTCCATCACCCTCCCCCCTTGCCGAAGTTCCTATTTAATCCCCCAGTGCCATGACATGTGCCCTCAAGGATGATTATGGTTATTCCTAAAGTGCCTCATAATAATATGTGAATATCCTCTGTTTTACCCATGGTGCTACCCTCCCTACATGAATTCTCATTCGTAATAAAATTCCTTTGGAGATACTAGGCTCCTCTGTGCTTCCCCTATTCTCACAGTGGTTTCCTACACAATGTTTTCCCTAGATCCATTTATACATGGGCATCTATCCCATAACCAACATTCTTTGTGGCAAATTATAAAACGTAGGCCAGTGTTCCTCTGTTCATTAATATAATATGAATCCCTTCCCATTCCCACATATCCTGCCCCATTAACACACTTCCCACATAAAACACCCTTTAAGGATGTTCATCTTAGGTCTCTACCAATTACCTTTTCCGTTTAGTTAATAAACTCGGTGATAAAATTTTTTCAGGGTGTTTGTGGTTTTCCTATAAATATCCTATCCTGCGACGCTCCCAAATTCTAGACAATCTCTGTCCCATTATGTAGGATGGCCCAGTGTTTTTTAGGATATTTTTTATTTTCCACTCTCTTTATTAAATCCAAATATTATTGGGTGGTCTATTATGAAAGTTCTTCCTCCTATTTTTTCCTTTCTCTTTTTGGTTCAGTTTTTAAAAACCCCTGATCCTTCCTATTTTGCTTGCCCTTTCAATAGCTTGTCCACACAAGATCACGTATCTTTGTCCCTAAATCTATTGCCCAACAAGGGACTCCATTAGACTGATTTATATATATACGGTATTCTTCTAGTGCATCTGGGGTACCACTCTCCAAATAAGAGTAATATCATCTATATACCTCTTCCAATAGAGGCAGTGTAGGATGCTTCTTCTGCACCCGCCATATGCACCTATCCTCCCAGTATCATCCCGCATATACTCCAGCGTAACTAGGAGCAACAATCTTACCCCATTGCCGTCCGTCCGCTGGATAGAGTGGTTAAACCCTCAAAACTGAAACAGTTTATTACACAAACAAATCAATACAAGTTAACAAAAATCTATCATAGTTTCGTTTAAGTGTCTCCAGCTCTGATAGAAATATTTAGAGGCCCTACTTCCCCTCTTCAGTGGATTACCGATATAGAAGATGTTATGTCCAAAGTACTAGAATATGTCCCGGTACCCATCTATTATCCTTTATAGCGTGGTGGATAACTTTACCTACACAATTGCCGACTTTTTTGTTTGTATCAGACTGCATCCGGAACACTGGTTACCAGTAATCAGGGATTTCGTTCATTTTTGTTTTTCCTAGTTGGAGATTCTAGGAGCACTGTGATGGGATTGGTGGTTGGCTATCTATATATATTATCTGTTCCCCAAATTCTACCTACACAGGGGCCTTTACTGATCCACCAACTTCTACTTCCATATGGACCTCTACTTCCCAACTTCTACCCTACACATGGCCTCTCTCTCCCCAAATTCTACCTACTATGGGCATTTACTGTCCACCACTTCTACCTACCCATTGGCCTCTAACTGTCCCCAACTTCTATCTACAATGGCCTCTACTGTCCCTAATTTTTCTATCATACCCATGGGCCTCTCATGTCCCCCCAAACTTCTACCAACCTACCCATGGGCCTCGCTGCTGTCCCCAATTTCTTCTGACCCATGGGTCTCTACTGTCCCCCCAACTTCTATCTAAAACCGAGGCCTCTACTGTCCCCTACTTTTATCAACCATGGGACCTCTAACTGTCCCCAACAATGGGGCCCTCTGCACTTTGGGTAAAACAAAAACAAACAAATTCCCAGCTCAATTTTATAAATCTCTGTGAGAACGCCGCTGGACTTCTGTGGACTGTCTCTTTGGGACGCTGCTCGACTTCTGGGGACCGTCTTCCTGTGGGCCAAAAAACCGCTAAACTTCGAGACCATCTTCTGTGGAACGCCGCTGAACTTCTGGGGACCGTCTGCTGTGGGACTCCCTGAAAAACTTCCTGGAACCGTTTCCTGTGGGGCGTTCCCGCTGAACTTCAGGACCGTGTTTCTGTGGACGCCATCTGAAATTCCTAGGGACCGTCTTCTGTGTGACGCCGCTGAACTTCTGGTGACCTTCTTTCTGTGGGACAACCGCTGAAGCTTCTGGGGACAATCCACTGTGTGTACTACGATGAACTTCTGGGGACCATGTTCTGTGGATTACTCTACTTATTGGGAGTGACTTCTTGAAACGCTGCTAAACTTCTCTAGGGACTGTCGCTGTGACCGCCGCTGGATTCTGGATGCCGCTCGCTGGACGTCTGGGGACTGTCTTCTGTGAGACGCTCCTGAACTTCTTGGGACCTTACTTCTTGTGGGATGCTGCGGACTCTGGAACTACCTTCTGCGGGACGCCGGTGAACTTCTGGAACCTTCTCTGTGGAACGCGTTGAACTTCTCTGGATAGTCTTCTGTGGGATGCTCTGAAACTTCTGGGGACCGTCTTCTGGGGACGCCGCTGAACTTTCTAGGAACCGTCTCTGTGGGGACGCCATGAACTTCTGGTGACCGCCTTGTGTGGTACTCCACTAACTTCTGGGACTATCTTATGTTGGACGCCAAGATTATGGGGGCAGTGTTCTGTGGGACCAACCCGTTGATACTCGGGGACCGTCTTTGTAGGTCACCGCTGAACTTCTGTGGGACCATCTTCTGTGTGAACGCCGTGAACTTATGGGAACCGTCCTCTGTGGACCCGTGAAATTCTGGGTACAATTTTCTGTGGGACGGCCGCTGAACTTCGGGACCATCTTCCTTTGGCCACCGCTGACTTCCAGGGAACCTCTTCTGTGGATGGGCTGCTGAACTTCCGGGGATCGTCTTCTGTGGGCGGCCGCTGAACTTCTCGACCGACTTCTGGGGACCCTGCTGAACTTCAGGGGACCGTCCCTTTCTGTGGGCCACCGCTGAACTTCTGGGGACTTCTTCTGTGGGACAGCGCTGAATTTTCTAGGGACTGACTTCATGGGATGCCGCCGAATTCAGGACCCTTCCTGTGTGAGGGGGACAAAACCGCTGATCTTTTGTTGGACCACCCGATTAACTTCTAGGACCGTTTCTGTGGGATGTTCATCTGACTTCTTGGAGTGTCGTCGCGGGACACTGCCTGACTCTAATTGCAATGTCTTTTATGGAACGCCACTGGAAATTTTTTGAACTTCTGTCTTCTAGGCCGTTTCCTGTTGTAATCATATGGCCTTCCTTGGAACTGTCTTCTGTGCAACACTGCTGAATTCGGGGGACCTTCTCTGTGGGACTCCACTGACTTCTGGTGACTGTCCGTCTCTGGAACGCTGTCTGAATTTCCGAAGGGACTATCTTTCCGGTTGGACGCCGCTTGAACTTCTGGGTACCAGTCTTCTGGTGGGAGCCTCTGAACTTCTTGGACTGCTGCCTTCTGTGGAACTCCGGGGGACTGTCGTCTCTGGGATGCCGCTGGAATTCTGGGAGCGCTTGACCTTCTGGTACCGTCTTCTGTGGGGACGCGCTGACTTCTGGGGGCCATCTTTCTGTGGGATGCTGCTGAAATTCTGGGACCGTCTTCTGTTGGATAGCAGCTATACTTCAGGGACCTTCTCTCTGGGATGGGCCGCTGAACTTATGGGGAACGCGTCTTCTGGGGATTCCGTGGAACTTCTGGGAGCGTCTTCTATACAATATGTTGTTAAACGGCTTGGACCTACTTCTGTGGGACAAAAACCGCTGCACTTCTTCTTGGACGCAATCAACTGTTGGACGCCGATGAACTTTATGGGGACCGTCTTCCTGTGGGATGCTGTGGAACTTCTGGGACGTCTTCTATAAGATTTATGTTGAAGCGTCTTGGGACCTACTTCTGTGGGACACCACCGAACTCTGGGATCGTCTTTCTCTGTGGGACTTTGCTGAACTTCCGGCCCCGGTTTCTATGGATGACGCCTGCATTTCTGGGACCGTCCTTGTGTAGGACACCGCTGAACTTCTGGGGACCGTCTTCTGTGACAACCGAGAACTCTAGGGACGTTTTTCTTGTTGGGATGCCGCTGCAACTTCTTGGACTGTCTTCTGTGAAACACCGCTGGAAATTCTGTGATGCCTCTGAGACGTTCTTGGTACTGTCTTCTGTGAGACAGTGCTGAAACTTTAGGGGACGGTCTCTGTGGGAATTCCTGGCCTGACTTCTGGGACTGTCTTCTGTGGGAACGCCCACAGAATTTCTTTCTGGGGCTGGTCTTCTGTGGGACGCTGCGAACTTCTGGGGACGACTTCTGTGGGACGTCGCTGAACTATCGGGACCCGTCTTCTGTGGGTGCCCGCTATCTTCCAGGGACCAAGCCTTCTGTGGGAAGCTCTGACTTCCAGGGGCCATCTCTATGGGATTGCGCGCTGAACTTAGGGCTGGTGTCTTGTGTGGGACACCGCTGATCTCTGTGACCATCTTTTGTTTACTCCGAGGAACTTCAATGACCGTTTCCTGTGGGATGCCTCTGAACTTCTTGGGAGTGTCCTTATTCGGGACCCGCTGCACTTCCTAGAATGTCTTCTAAGTGCTGCTGAACTTCTGGGGACCTCTCTGTGGGAGGCCACTAACCTTGTGGGACCGTTTCTATGGGACTCCGCTGATTTTCACGGAACCATCGTCTGTGTGATTGCCGCTGAACTTCCCAGGGACCATGCGTCTGTGGGATACAGCTTAAACTTAGGGGCGTCTTCTGTAGTACGCCCTGAACTTCTTGAATGTCTCCTCGGAACGTCGCTGAACTTCAATGGACCATCTTCTGTCGACGCAACTAACTTCCAGGACCCTCTTCTGTGGGATGCTAACTGAACTTCTTCGGGTACTGTCTTCTGTGGGATGCCCGCTGAACTTCCGGGAACGTCGTCTGTGGTGCTCTGGCTAACTTCCAGGGGACGGTCCTTCAGGGGACGCTGCTGAACATTCTGGGCTGTCTTCTGTGCCACTTCTGGGGACTGTCGCGTGGAACGCCGCTCTGGCATTCTGGACGCCGCTTGACTTCTGGTACCCTCTTCTGTGGACGCCGCTGAACTTCTGGTGACCGTCTTCTGTGGGATGCTGCTGAAATTCTGGGACCGTCTTCTGTGGGATACAGCCTATACTTCGGGGGACCATCTTCTCTGGGACCGCTGAAACTTATGGTGACCGCTCTGTGGGATGCCGTGAACCTCTGGGGATCGTCCTTTCTATGAGTATGTCCGTTGAACTTCTTGGGACCTACTTCGTGGGACATCACCGAATTCTGGGGATCGCTTTTTTGTTGGACTTCGCTGAACTTTTCCGGGACCATCTTCTATGGGATGCCCACTCAACTTCTGGGACCTCTTCGTTGGACCAGCGGACCTTCTGGGACCATCCCAGCTGTTGGACGCGATGAACTCTTGGGGACCATTTTCCTGGGGATGCCTCTTACTTCTTGGGGAGTTGACTTCTGTGGGACTCTCTGAACTTCTGGGATTGTCTTCTGTGGGACGCTGCTGAACTTCTGGGGCCTTCTTCCTGAGGGACTGCCTCTGAACTTCTTAGAACTCTTCTGTGGGCGGCGAGAACTTCTGGGAACCTTCTTCTGTGGGATGCCTCTGACTTCTTCTCTGGACTGTCTTCTGTTGGACCTGCTTGACTTTCTGGGACCGTCTTGTTTTTGGTCACCGTTGAACTTTTTTGGGACCATCTTCTGTGGGACGCCACATGAACTTATGGGAAACCATCTTCTGTGGGACAAACCGTTGAAATTGGTTGGACCGTTTTCTGTGGGATGCCTCTGAACTTCTGAGACGATCTTCTTGTGGGATGCCCGTTGACCTTCTGGGGATCATCTTGGGGGGACGCCGAGAACTTATGGGAACCGTCTTCTGTGGGACGGCCCCTTGACCTTATGGGGACCATCTCTGTGGGCCGCGCTTGAACACTCCAGGGACCGTCTTCTGTGGGATGATGCTAACTTTCAGGACCGTTGGTCTGTGGATGCCACGGATGCTGGAAACCGCACTTTGATTCTGGTACTGTCCTTCTGTGGGACAACTCCGAACTTCTCTGGGGACCCGTTCTGTGAGACGCCACTGACCTTCTGTTGACCGTCTTCTGTGGGACCTGCTGAACTCAGGGACCGTCTTCTTTTGGACGGGCCCTGAACTTCCTGGGTACTGTCTTTTGTGGATGCCGCTGAACTCTGGGGACCGTCCTCTGTGTGGACCCGGCTGACGTCTGGAACCTTCTTCTGTGGGGCCGCCTCGTTGAACTCTCTGGACTGTCTTCTGTGGGAACGCCGCTGAACTGCTGGGGACTGTCTTCTGTGGAGGTGGTGCTGAACTTATTGGGGCCTGTCTTCTGTGGGAATGCCCCGGTTGAACTTCTGGGGATCTCTTCTGATGAACGGTGTTGAACTTCTGGTGACCGTCTTGTGTGGGACACCACTAAACTTCCTGGGGGACCATCTTATGACTTCTGGGAACCCACAGAAGATGGTCTCGAGAAGTTCAGCGGCGTCCCACAGAAGCCGATTCCCAGAAGTTCATCGGCGTCCCACAGAAGATGGTTCCCAGAAGTTCAGCGGTGCCCCTCAGAAGATGGTCCCCTGAAGTTTAGCGAAGTACCGCAGAAGATGGTCCCTGGAAGTTCAGCGACGTCCCAAAGAAGACATTCCTGAGAAGTTCAGTGGTGTCTCACAGAAGAAGGTCCCCAGAAGTTCAGTGGCATCCAACAGAAGACGGCCCCTGATAGTTCAGCGGTGTCCAACAAAAGATGGTTCCCAGAAGTTCAACGGCATCCCACAGAAGATAGTCCCCAGAAGTTCATCCCACAGAAGATAGTTCCTAGAAGTTCAGAGGCATCCCTCAGAAGAAGGTCCCCAGAAGTTCAGCAGCGTCCCACAGAAGACAATTCCCAGAAGTTCAGCAGAGTCCCACAGAAGTCACTCCCAAGAAGTTCAGAGGCATCCCACAGAAAATGGTCCCCAGAAGTTCATCGGCGTCCAACAGTGGATTGGTCCCCAGAAGTTCCGCTGTGTCCAACAGAAGAAGGTCCCCAGAAGTTTAGTGGCATCCCATAGAAGATGGTCCCCGGAAGTTCAGCGACGTCCCACAAAAAAGCGATCCCCAGAAGTTCGGTGATGTCCCACAGAAGTAGGTCCCAAGAAGTTCAACGACATCTCATAGAAGACGATCCCCAGATGTTCCACGGCATCCCACAGAAGACGGTCACCATAAGTTCAGCAGCGTCCCAGAGAAGATGGTCCCCTGAAGTATAGCTGTATCCCACAGAAGACGGTCCCCAGAATTTCAGCAGCATCCCACAGAAGACGGTCCCCAGAAGTTCAGCGGCGTCCCACAGAAGATGGTACCCAGAAGTCAAGCGGCGTCCAGAATTCCAGCGGCGTCCCACAGACGACAGTCCCCAGAAGTTTCACAGAAGACAGTCCCAAGAAGTTCAGCAGCGTCCCACTGAAGACAGTCCCCTGAAGTTTAGCAGAGCACCACAGACGACGTTCCCCGGAAGTTCAGCGGCATCCCACAGAAGACAGTACCCAGAAGTTCAGTAGCATCCCACAGAAGACGGTCCCTGGAAGTTTAGTTGCGTCCGACAGAAGATGGTCCATTGAAGTTCAGCGACGTCCCGAGGAAGACATTTCCAAGAAGTTCAGCGGCGTACTACAGAAGACGGCCTCCTAAAGTTTAGCTGTATCCCACAGAAGATGGTCCCTGGAAGTTCAGCGGCATCACACAGAAGATGGTTCCGTGAAATTCAGCGGCGTCCCATAGAAAACGGTCCCCACAAGTTTAGTGGCCTCCCACAGAAGAAGGTCCCCAGAAGTTCAGCAGCATCTCATAGAAGACATTCCCTAGAAGTTCAGCGGTGTCCCGCAGAAGACACTCCCAAGAAGTTCAGAGGCATCCCACAGGAAACGGTCCCTAGAAGTTCATCGGCGTTCAACAAAAGATGGTCACCAGAAGATCAGCGGTGTCCCACACAAGACAGTCCCCAGAAGTTCAGCGGCATCCCATAGAAGATGGCCCCTGGAAGTTCAGAGGCTTCCCACAGAAGATGGTCCCTGGAAGATCAGCGGCATCCCACAGAAGACGGTCCCTGATAGTTCAGCGACGTCCCACAGAAGATCGTCCCCAGAAGTTCAGCAGCGTCCCACAGAAGACAGTCCCCAGAAATTCTGTGGGCGTCCCACAGAAGACAGTCCCCAGAAGTTCAGCAGGATTCCCACAGAAGACGGTCCCCTAAAGTTCAGCACTGTCTCACAGAAGACAGTCCCCAGAAGTCCAGCGGCATCCAGAATTCCCCACAGAAGATGGTCTCGAGAAGTTCAGCGGCGTCCCACAGAAGCCGGTTCCCAGAAGTTCATAAGATGGTCCCCAGAAGTTTAGTGGTGTCCCACACAAGACGGTCACCAGAAGTTCAACACCGTCTCACAGAAGACGATCCCCAGAAGTTCAACGGCATCCCACAGAAGACAGCCCCAATAAGTTCAGCACCATCCCACAGAAGACAGTCCCCAGAAGTTCAGCGGCGTCCCACAGAAGACAGTCCAGAGAAGTTCAGAGGCGGCCCCGTGTGACCACCACTGAACCTCCGGGGGACCGTCTCTTTTGGGGACGCCGCTGATCTTCAGGGGACGGTCCACAGAAGATGGTCCCAGGTTCAGTGGCGTCCACAGGAGATGGTCCCCGAAGTTTAACGGAACAATTTATAGAAGAAGAAAAAGCAGAGCAACACTGTCTTGTATGTGAAAAGATAGTAAAACCGTCCTTTATTATAATATAGCTTAATTCCAACTGGGGACCATACTAAAAAAACATTTAAAAACAAGAGTCCCTCCTCATGTATATATCTTACATTATAGGTTAAACAGGATAAGTCACAAGGTATAAAGTGTATTGAGCATACGAGTACCAGTCCGGTCGTTTATAGTAGAGATAGGAGAGAGGGTCCAGTAGGTTATAAACCCCCACAACGCGTTTCGCTTCTAGCAGCAAGTGAAACGGAGCTTCTTGCGTATCTTTCGAGTACCGCGGTTTTTTAACAAGGTTCGCTAGGTTCCCTCCCCTCATTGCGTTCTCTATCAGTACATTCAAAAAAGTGGCATAGACTACACAGAGTTGCACGCATGTGACGTTAAATCTCACGAGCGAGGTTTGTTATGACCTAGTTGTCATGGCAACCGTCCGTCAGAGTCAGAATAACGAAACATAGCAGTACACAATATAAACAGTATAAATTTAGACAAAAAAAGCTGTCGTGCACGAAGGTGGTAAAGTATATCAGTATTGATTCAAACAGCTTAATACAAATATTTTGGATTAGATTTATTATTTGATGTGTTTGGAATAACAATACGATATAGTGGTGTACCACGGAAGACAGGCCCCAGAAGTTCAGCAGAGTCACAGAAGGACGATCCAGAAGTCAGCGGGTCCCACAGAGGAACAGAAGACAGTCCCCCAGAGTTAAGCGGCCATCCCACAGAAGATATTCCCCAGAGTTCAGCGGTCCACGGAAGAAGTCCAACAGTTCAGCGGAGTTCCCACAGAATACCAATACCCAGACGTGCGCCGGTGTCCCACAGAAAAACAGTCCCCAGAAGTTCAGCGGAGGCCCACAAAAACCGTCCCAGAAGTTCAGCGGCGTCCCATACAGAAGATGGTCCACAGAAGTCATCAGACGCATAACACAAAAATGGTTCCCAGAAGGTCAGAGGCATCCCAACAGAAGACAGTCCCAGAAGTTCAGTGGTTGTACCACAGAAAGAAGACAGTTCCAGAAGTTGAGTAGCGTCCCAAGAAAGACGTTCCCAAGAAGTGCGTGGCGTCCCACAGAAATAGTCCAAGAGTGAAGTGGCTCCTATTATAGAGCCGGTACCAGAAGTCAGGGTGTCACACAGAAGATGGTCCCCAGAAGTTCTCGGTTGTTCCCACCGAGGGAGTACAAAGAAGGGCCAGCGGGTCCAGAAGTCAAGCGCATTTCACAGAAGACGGTCCCAAAAGTCAGCGAGTCCCACAGAATACAATCACAGAAGTTCAGCGGTGTCCCACAGAAAAACAGTCCAGAGGGAGAAGTAGCGGAGTCCCACAAAGACAGTCCCCAGAAGTTCATCAGCGCCCACAGAAAATGGTTCCCAGAGTAAGAGGCATCCCACAGAAAACAGTCCAAGAAGTTAGTTATAGTTAAGTGGAGTCCCTGAAGACAGTCCCCAGAATTCAGCGGAGTCCCACAGAAGATGGTCCCCAGAAGTTATGCGGTGTCCAACAGAGGGTTACACAGAGTCCAGCGGTGTCAAAGTCAAGCGGCATTTTACAGAAGACAGGCCAGAAGTTCAGCGATCCCCAGGAAGACGGTCCAGAAGTTCAGGACATCCCACAGAAAGACGGTCCCCAGAAGTTCAGCGACGGCCCACAGAAGACGGTTCCCAGGAAGTCAGCGGCGTCCCACAAAAGATGGTCCCAAGAAGTTCTGCGGTGTCCCTCAGAGGGGCGTTCACAGAAGTCAGCGGTTTGTTCAGAAGTCCAGCGAAATTCCACCGAGCCCGTCCCAGAAGCTCAGCGATGTACCATAGAGACACTCCCCCAGAAGTCAGGGAAACCACAGAAGACAGTCCAGAAGTTCAGCAGGTCCCCACAAAAAGACGGTCCCCAGAGTTAGCGGATGCCAAAGAAGACAGTCACCAGAAGATCAGGCAGCGTCCAAAAGAATACGGTTCCCAGAAGCTCAGCGGATCACGGTGAGGCGTCCCACAGAAAAACAGTCCCCAGAAGTTCAGCGGCCGTCCCAAGGAAGACGGTCCCCAGAAGTCAGCGGGATCCCACAGAAGCGGTCCCAGAAGTTCTGCGGTTATCCTACAGAAGACGACCTAGAAGTTAAGCGGCATCCAGAATTCCAGCAGCATTTCCACAGGGTTAGCGGAGGTCCTATTAAAGACACGTCCCCAGCGTTCAGCGGGGTGTCACACGGAAGACAGTTTCTAGAAGTTCAGCGGCCTCCTACAGACGATTGTCCCCAGAAGTCAGTGGCGTCAGAGAACATTGTCCTCAGAGTTAGTGGCGTCCCACAAACGGCCCTCACGCAGTTTCAGTGGAGTCCCACAAACGGATAGGTCCCAGAAGTTCTGCGGTGTCCACTCAGAGGGCGTTACACAGCAGTCCGCAGTGTCCAGAAGTCAGCGGCATTCCACAGGAAGATGGCCCAGAAGTTTAGCTGTATCCCACAGGAATTGGTTCTTCAAAAAGTTCAGAGGCATCCCTAGAAGGACGGCCTCAAAAGTTCAGAGGGCCCAAGAAGACGGTCCCAAGAAGTCAGCGACGTTCCCACAGAAGACGGTTCCCCAGAAGTTCAGTGGCATCCACAGAGAAAAGTCCCCAGAAGTCAGTGGCAACCCACAAGAAGCATTCCCCAGACATTCAGCGGTTGGTGTCAACGGAAACGTTTCTAGAAGTTTCAGCAGCCTTACACAGAAGAATTGTCCCAGGAAGTTCAGTGCGTCCCAAGAAACATTGTCCCCAGAAAGAAGTTTAGTGGCATCCAAAAGGCCCTCAGAAGTTCAGCGACGTCCCACAGAAGGTGTCTTCATAAGTTCAGAGGATCCCAAAGAAGACGTCCACAGAAGTTCAGTGGGTCCCACAGAGGCCGGTCCCAGAAGTTCCGCGACGTCCCACAGAAGAGGTCCCCAGAAGTTCCAGTGGGACGTCCCACAAAAGATAGTCCCAGAAGTTCTGCGGGTGTCACTCAGAGGGCGTTCACAGATCCCGCAGTGTCCAGAAAGTCCAAGGGCGGCCATTCACAGAGATGGTCCCCAGAAGTTTAGCTGCATCCCACAGAAGTGGTCTTCAAAAGTTCAGAGGCATCCCATAAAGACGGTCCTCAAAAGGTAAGCGGCCCGTCCCACAGAAGAAGCTCCCAGAAGTTCAGCGAGTCCACAGAAGACGCGTCCCCAGAAGTTCAGTGGGTCGTTACCACAGAGAAAAAGTCCCCAGAAGTTCCGTGGCAACCCACAGGAAGAAATTCACAGGAAGTTCAGCGTGTCCACGAAGATGGTCAAAAAAGTCAGCGGCATCCCACAGAAACACAGTCCCCAGAAGTTAGCGGGCGTCCCACAGAAGACGGTCCCCAGAAGTCAGGGGTCCCACAAAAGCTGGTCCCAGACGTCTGCGGTGTCCTCAGAGGGCGTGACACAGGAGTCCAAGCGGTGTTCAGAAGTACTATGGTTGGGTCCCACAGATACAGTCCCCAGAAGTTTAGCGGCGTACCACAGAAGGCAGTCCCCAGAAGTTTCCGCGGCATCCCACAGAGACGGTCCCCAGAAGTTCAGCGCGTTACCACAGAGTGTGGGAAAATTCCCCAGAAGTGTTTCAGTGGGCAATCCACAGAACAGACAGTCCCCAGAAGTTCAGCAGGTCCACAAAAGATGGTCCCCAAAAGTCAGCGGGCCTCTCACAGAATTACAGTCCCCAGAAGGTCAGCGGCGTCCCACAGAAACGGTCCCCGAAGGTGCGCGGGTTTTGTACCATGGAAGACGGTGTCCAGAAGTTGAGCGGAATCCCAAAGAGATGGGTCCCCGACATTCTGCGGTATCCCAACAGAGGACAGTACCCAGAAGTTAAGCGGCATCCAGGAAAATCCAGTGTATCCACAGAAGACAGTCCCCTGAAGTTCAGCAGCGTCCTATGGAAGACAGTCCCAGACGTTGTTAAGCGGTGCACACATAAACACACACAGGTCTCCAGAAGTTCATGGCTCCTACAGAAGATTGTCCCCCAGAAGTTCGTGGCAGACCGAGAAAAGATTGTCCCCAGAGGTTTAGTTGGCGTCCCACAAAAGTGGTCTCAGAAAGTTCAGAGGCATCCCATAGAAGACGGCCCGAGACGTTCAGCAAAGTCCCACAAAAGACGGTCCCCAGAAGGTTCAGGGCGTCCCACAGAAGACTGTCCTGGGAAGTTTCAGCGACGTACCACAGGAATTGTATTCAGAAGTTTCAGAGGCCATCCATAGAAGGACTGTCCCTAGAAGTTCAGCAAAGTCCCACAAAAGACGGTCCAGAAGTTCAGTGGATCCCAGAAACGATTGTCCCAGAGGTTTAGTGGTCGTCCCACAAAAGTTGGTCTTCAAGAAGTTCAGAGGCATCCATAGAAGACGGTCCATAGAAGTTCAGCAAAGTCCACAAAAGACGGTCCCCAGAAGTTCAGTGGCATCCCAGAACAGAAAAAGATTGTCCCAGAGGGTTAGTGGCGTCCCACAAAGTGGTTCTTCAGATAGTCAGAGGCATCCCATAGAAGCAGGTCCCCAGACGGTCAGCAAATCCCACAAAAGACGGTCCACAGAAGGTCGCGGGCATCCCACAGTAAGCGGTCCCGGAAGTTCGAGGACGTCCCACAAGAAGTTGACTAGTTCAGAGGGCATCCCATAGAAGACGGTCCCTAGAAGTTCAGCAAATCCACCAAAAGACGTCCCAGAAGTTTCAGGTGGTGTCCAGAACAAGAGACGGTCGAGAAGTGTCAGCAGGCGTCCCACAAGAAGCCAGTTCCCAGAAGTTCATCGGGCGTTCCCACAGAAGATGGGCCCCAGAAGTTCAGCGGTGCCCGCAGAAGCGGTCCACTAAGTTTAGCGAAGTAGGAAGGAAAGAGGGTCCTGT
Source organism: Hymenochirus boettgeri (assembly GCA_019447015.1). NCBI lineage: Eukaryota > Metazoa > Chordata > Amphibia > Anura > Pipidae > Hymenochirus > Hymenochirus boettgeri. Next base: position 35,359,652 of record CM033477.1, on the reverse strand, counting down.
AAGTTCAGCGATTGTCCCAATGAAGACATTCCTGAGAGTCATGGTGTCTAACAGAAGAAGGTCCCAGAAGTTCAGCGGTGTCCCACAGAAGATTGTCCTTAGAAGTTGTGGCATCCAGAGAGATGGGCCCAAATACGAAATCCAAATTTTGTATCTTAGCCGTTGTTTTTTGTTTGGTTGTTATGTTGTTTTTTGGTGCTTGGTGTTTTTTTTCGTTGTTTTTTGTTGGCCGTGTCTAAAGAGACAGTCCCCAGAAGTTCAGCGGCCGTCCCACAGAAGGACAGTCCAAGCAGTTCGCGTTGTCCATAGAAGACGGTTCCAGAAAGTCACGCGGTGTCAAGCATTCCAGTGGCATTTCCCACCCAGACGATTGTCCCAGGAATTCAGCATCATCCACAGAAGACGGTCCCTGGAAGTTCAGCGGCGGGCCCACAGAAGTGGTCCCTAAGTTCAGTGGCATCCCACAGGAAGACGGTTCAATAAGTTCGCGGTGTGCCAAACAAAAGAGGGCCCCAGAAGTCCAACGGCATACCACAGAAGATAGGTCCCCAGAAGTTTAAGAGGCATCCCACAGAAAACCGTCCACCAATTTCAACGGTGTTCTTACCACAGAAGATGGTTCCCATAAGTTCATCTGTGTCCCAAGAAAGATGGGTCCCCATAAGTCAGCGGTGACCAACAAAGACGGTCCCCAGAGAAGTTCAACAATGTACACAGAGACGGCCCATATTCATCGGCGTCCCACATACCGATGGTCCCAGAAGTTTAGTGGTGTCCAACAACACAAGACGGTCACCAGAAGTTCAACGGAGTCCCACAGAAGACGCCCCAATAAGTTCCGCAGCGTCCACAAGAAGACAGTCCAGAGAAAAAAAGTTTTTAAGCGCATCCCTCAGAAGAAGGTCCCAGAAGTTTAGCAGCGTCCACAGAAAGACAGTCCAAGAAAGGCAGAGGAGCGGGCATCCAGCATTCAGCGGCGTTCTGAGAGAAGAAAGTACCCAGAAGTTCAGTGGCGTCCAACAGAAGACCAATTCCCAGAGTCTCAGAAGAGTCCCACCAGGGAACGTCACTCCCAAAGAAGTTCAGAGGCTCCCACAGAAAAAACTTGTCCCCAGGAAGTTCATCGGAGTCCAAACAGTGGATGGTCCCGAAGTAGTTCAGCGGATACCAGAAGATGGTCTCGAGAAGTTCAGCGGCGTCCCACAGAAGAAGATTCCCAGAAGTCATCGGCCCGTTCCCAAAGGAAGATGGGTCCCAGGAAGTTCAGCGGGCCCCTCAGACGATGGTCCCCTGAAGTTTTAGCGAGGGGCAAGTACCGCAGAAGATTGTCCCTGGAAGTTCAGCGAGTCCCAAAGAAGACATCCATGAGAAGTTTCAGTGGTTGTCTCACAGGAGAAGGTCCCAAGAAGTTCAGTGGCATCAAACAGAAGACGGCCCCCTGATAGTAAGCGGTTTGTCCAACAAAGATGGTTCCCAGAAGTTCAAGCGGCATCCACAGAAGATAGTCCCCAGAAAGTCAGAGGCATCCCACAGAAAAGGTCCCCCATATCACGGTGTACCACAGAAGATGGTTCCAATAAGTTCATCGTGTCCCACAGAAGATGGTCCCAGAAGTTCAGCGGTGACCAACACAAGACGGTCCCCCGAAAGAAGTTCAACAAGTCCCACAGAAAAAGACGGCCCCAATAATTCATTGGACGTCCCACCTAGATGGTCCCCAGAAGTTTAGTGGGTCCCACACAAAGACGGTCACCAGAAGTTCAACGGCGTCCCACAGAAGGAAAGCCCAAATTAAGTTCAGCGGGTCGCGTCACACAGAAGACGTCAGAGAAAGTTCGCGGCTCCCTCGAAGGAGGTCCCCAGAAGTTTAGCAGCGTCTCACAGAAGACAGTCCACTGAAGTCCAGAGGAGCGGGCATCCAGAATTCCAGAGCAGTGCTGCAGAAGAAAGAAAGTACCCAGAAGTTCAAGTGGCGTTCCACAGAAGACAATGCACAGAAGTTCAGAAGAGTCCCACAGAAGTCACTCCCAAGAATTCAGAGGCATCCCACAGAAACTTGTCCCCAGAAGTTTATCGGCCGTCCAACAGTGGATGGTCCCCAGAAGTGCAGCGGCGTCCCACAGAAGACAGTCCAGAGAAGTTCAGAGGCGGCCCACAGAAGAAGGTTCCCAGAAGTTCAGCCGGGTCCCACAGAAGACGGTCCCCAGAAGTTCAGCGGCATCCCACAAAAGACAGTCCCCAGAAGTTCAGCGGCGTCCCACAGAAGACGGTCCCCTGAAGTTCAGCAGGGTCCCACAGAAGACGGTCCGTGTGACCACCACTGAACCTCCGGGGGACCGTCTCTTTTGGGGACGCCGCTGATCTTCAGGGGACGGTCCACAGAAGATGGTCCCAGGTTCAGTGGCGTCCACAGGAGATGGTCCCCGAAGTTTAACGGAACAATTTATAGAAGAAGAAAAAGCAGAGCAACACTGTCTTGTATGTGAAAAGATAGTAAAACCGTCCTTTATTATAATATAGCTTAATTCCAACTGGGGACCATACTAAAAAAACATTTAAAAACAAGAGTCCCTCCTCATGTATATATCTTACATTATAGGTTAAACAGGATAAGTCACAAGGTATAAAGTGTATTGAGCATACGAGTACCAGTCCGGTCGTTTATAGTAGAGATAGGAGAGAGGGTCCAGTAGGTTATAAACCCCCACAACGCGTTTCGCTTCTAGCAGCAAGTGAAACGGAGCTTCTTGCGTATCTTTCGAGTACCGCGGTTTTTTAACAAGGTTCGCTAGGTTCCCTCCCCTCATTGCGTTCTCTATCAGTACATTCAAAAAAGTGGCATAGACTACACAGAGTTGCACGCATGTGACGTTAAATCTCACGAGCGAGGTTTGTTATGACCTAGTTGTCATGGCAACCGTCCGTCAGAGTCAGAATAACGAAACATAGCAGTACACAATATAAACAGTATAAATTTAGACAAAAAAAGCTGTCGTGCACGAAGGTGGTAAAGTATATCAGTATTGATTCAAACAGCTTAATACAAATATTTTGGATTAGATTTATTATTTGATGTGTTTGGAATAACAATACGATATAGTGGTGTACCACGGAAGACAGGCCCCAGAAGTTCAGCAGAGTCACAGAAGGACGATCCAGAAGTCAGCGGGTCCCACAGAGGAACAGAAGACAGTCCCCCAGAGTTAAGCGGCCATCCCACAGAAGATATTCCCCAGAGTTCAGCGGTCCACGGAAGAAGTCCAACAGTTCAGCGGAGTTCCCACAGAATACCAATACCCAGACGTGCGCCGGTGTCCCACAGAAAAACAGTCCCCAGAAGTTCAGCGGAGGCCCACAAAAACCGTCCCAGAAGTTCAGCGGCGTCCCATACAGAAGATGGTCCACAGAAGTCATCAGACGCATAACACAAAAATGGTTCCCAGAAGGTCAGAGGCATCCCAACAGAAGACAGTCCCAGAAGTTCAGTGGTTGTACCACAGAAAGAAGACAGTTCCAGAAGTTGAGTAGCGTCCCAAGAAAGACGTTCCCAAGAAGTGCGTGGCGTCCCACAGAAATAGTCCAAGAGTGAAGTGGCTCCTATTATAGAGCCGGTACCAGAAGTCAGGGTGTCACACAGAAGATGGTCCCCAGAAGTTCTCGGTTGTTCCCACCGAGGGAGTACAAAGAAGGGCCAGCGGGTCCAGAAGTCAAGCGCATTTCACAGAAGACGGTCCCAAAAGTCAGCGAGTCCCACAGAATACAATCACAGAAGTTCAGCGGTGTCCCACAGAAAAACAGTCCAGAGGGAGAAGTAGCGGAGTCCCACAAAGACAGTCCCCAGAAGTTCATCAGCGCCCACAGAAAATGGTTCCCAGAGTAAGAGGCATCCCACAGAAAACAGTCCAAGAAGTTAGTTATAGTTAAGTGGAGTCCCTGAAGACAGTCCCCAGAATTCAGCGGAGTCCCACAGAAGATGGTCCCCAGAAGTTATGCGGTGTCCAACAGAGGGTTACACAGAGTCCAGCGGTGTCAAAGTCAAGCGGCATTTTACAGAAGACAGGCCAGAAGTTCAGCGATCCCCAGGAAGACGGTCCAGAAGTTCAGGACATCCCACAGAAAGACGGTCCCCAGAAGTTCAGCGACGGCCCACAGAAGACGGTTCCCAGGAAGTCAGCGGCGTCCCACAAAAGATGGTCCCAAGAAGTTCTGCGGTGTCCCTCAGAGGGGCGTTCACAGAAGTCAGCGGTTTGTTCAGAAGTCCAGCGAAATTCCACCGAGCCCGTCCCAGAAGCTCAGCGATGTACCATAGAGACACTCCCCCAGAAGTCAGGGAAACCACAGAAGACAGTCCAGAAGTTCAGCAGGTCCCCACAAAAAGACGGTCCCCAGAGTTAGCGGATGCCAAAGAAGACAGTCACCAGAAGATCAGGCAGCGTCCAAAAGAATACGGTTCCCAGAAGCTCAGCGGATCACGGTGAGGCGTCCCACAGAAAAACAGTCCCCAGAAGTTCAGCGGCCGTCCCAAGGAAGACGGTCCCCAGAAGTCAGCGGGATCCCACAGAAGCGGTCCCAGAAGTTCTGCGGTTATCCTACAGAAGACGACCTAGAAGTTAAGCGGCATCCAGAATTCCAGCAGCATTTCCACAGGGTTAGCGGAGGTCCTATTAAAGACACGTCCCCAGCGTTCAGCGGGGTGTCACACGGAAGACAGTTTCTAGAAGTTCAGCGGCCTCCTACAGACGATTGTCCCCAGAAGTCAGTGGCGTCAGAGAACATTGTCCTCAGAGTTAGTGGCGTCCCACAAACGGCCCTCACGCAGTTTCAGTGGAGTCCCACAAACGGATAGGTCCCAGAAGTTCTGCGGTGTCCACTCAGAGGGCGTTACACAGCAGTCCGCAGTGTCCAGAAGTCAGCGGCATTCCACAGGAAGATGGCCCAGAAGTTTAGCTGTATCCCACAGGAATTGGTTCTTCAAAAAGTTCAGAGGCATCCCTAGAAGGACGGCCTCAAAAGTTCAGAGGGCCCAAGAAGACGGTCCCAAGAAGTCAGCGACGTTCCCACAGAAGACGGTTCCCCAGAAGTTCAGTGGCATCCACAGAGAAAAGTCCCCAGAAGTCAGTGGCAACCCACAAGAAGCATTCCCCAGACATTCAGCGGTTGGTGTCAACGGAAACGTTTCTAGAAGTTTCAGCAGCCTTACACAGAAGAATTGTCCCAGGAAGTTCAGTGCGTCCCAAGAAACATTGTCCCCAGAAAGAAGTTTAGTGGCATCCAAAAGGCCCTCAGAAGTTCAGCGACGTCCCACAGAAGGTGTCTTCATAAGTTCAGAGGATCCCAAAGAAGACGTCCACAGAAGTTCAGTGGGTCCCACAGAGGCCGGTCCCAGAAGTTCCGCGACGTCCCACAGAAGAGGTCCCCAGAAGTTCCAGTGGGACGTCCCACAAAAGATAGTCCCAGAAGTTCTGCGGGTGTCACTCAGAGGGCGTTCACAGATCCCGCAGTGTCCAGAAAGTCCAAGGGCGGCCATTCACAGAGATGGTCCCCAGAAGTTTAGCTGCATCCCACAGAAGTGGTCTTCAAAAGTTCAGAGGCATCCCATAAAGACGGTCCTCAAAAGGTAAGCGGCCCGTCCCACAGAAGAAGCTCCCAGAAGTTCAGCGAGTCCACAGAAGACGCGTCCCCAGAAGTTCAGTGGGTCGTTACCACAGAGAAAAAGTCCCCAGAAGTTCCGTGGCAACCCACAGGAAGAAATTCACAGGAAGTTCAGCGTGTCCACGAAGATGGTCAAAAAAGTCAGCGGCATCCCACAGAAACACAGTCCCCAGAAGTTAGCGGGCGTCCCACAGAAGACGGTCCCCAGAAGTCAGGGGTCCCACAAAAGCTGGTCCCAGACGTCTGCGGTGTCCTCAGAGGGCGTGACACAGGAGTCCAAGCGGTGTTCAGAAGTACTATGGTTGGGTCCCACAGATACAGTCCCCAGAAGTTTAGCGGCGTACCACAGAAGGCAGTCCCCAGAAGTTTCCGCGGCATCCCACAGAGACGGTCCCCAGAAGTTCAGCGCGTTACCACAGAGTGTGGGAAAATTCCCCAGAAGTGTTTCAGTGGGCAATCCACAGAACAGACAGTCCCCAGAAGTTCAGCAGGTCCACAAAAGATGGTCCCCAAAAGTCAGCGGGCCTCTCACAGAATTACAGTCCCCAGAAGGTCAGCGGCGTCCCACAGAAACGGTCCCCGAAGGTGCGCGGGTTTTGTACCATGGAAGACGGTGTCCAGAAGTTGAGCGGAATCCCAAAGAGATGGGTCCCCGACATTCTGCGGTATCCCAACAGAGGACAGTACCCAGAAGTTAAGCGGCATCCAGGAAAATCCAGTGTATCCACAGAAGACAGTCCCCTGAAGTTCAGCAGCGTCCTATGGAAGACAGTCCCAGACGTTGTTAAGCGGTGCACACATAAACACACACAGGTCTCCAGAAGTTCATGGCTCCTACAGAAGATTGTCCCCCAGAAGTTCGTGGCAGACCGAGAAAAGATTGTCCCCAGAGGTTTAGTTGGCGTCCCACAAAAGTGGTCTCAGAAAGTTCAGAGGCATCCCATAGAAGACGGCCCGAGACGTTCAGCAAAGTCCCACAAAAGACGGTCCCCAGAAGGTTCAGGGCGTCCCACAGAAGACTGTCCTGGGAAGTTTCAGCGACGTACCACAGGAATTGTATTCAGAAGTTTCAGAGGCCATCCATAGAAGGACTGTCCCTAGAAGTTCAGCAAAGTCCCACAAAAGACGGTCCAGAAGTTCAGTGGATCCCAGAAACGATTGTCCCAGAGGTTTAGTGGTCGTCCCACAAAAGTTGGTCTTCAAGAAGTTCAGAGGCATCCATAGAAGACGGTCCATAGAAGTTCAGCAAAGTCCACAAAAGACGGTCCCCAGAAGTTCAGTGGCATCCCAGAACAGAAAAAGATTGTCCCAGAGGGTTAGTGGCGTCCCACAAAGTGGTTCTTCAGATAGTCAGAGGCATCCCATAGAAGCAGGTCCCCAGACGGTCAGCAAATCCCACAAAAGACGGTCCACAGAAGGTCGCGGGCATCCCACAGTAAGCGGTCCCGGAAGTTCGAGGACGTCCCACAAGAAGTTGACTAGTTCAGAGGGCATCCCATAGAAGACGGTCCCTAGAAGTTCAGCAAATCCACCAAAAGACGTCCCAGAAGTTTCAGGTGGTGTCCAGAACAAGAGACGGTCGAGAAGTGTCAGCAGGCGTCCCACAAGAAGCCAGTTCCCAGAAGTTCATCGGGCGTTCCCACAGAAGATGGGCCCCAGAAGTTCAGCGGTGCCCGCAGAAGCGGTCCACTAAGTTTAGCGAAGTAGGAAGGAAAGAGGGTCCTGTAAGTTCAGCGATTGTCCCAATGAAGACATTCCTGAGAGTCATGGTGTCTAACAGAAGAAGGTCCCAGAAGTTCAGCGGTGTCCCACAGAAGATTGTCCTTAGAAGTTGTGGCATCCAGAGAGATGGGCCCAAATACGAAATCCAAATTTTGTATCTTAGCCGTTGTTTTTTGTTTGGTTGTTATGTTGTTTTTTGGTGCTTGGTGTTTTTTTTCGTTGTTTTTTGTTGGCCGTGTCTAAAGAGACAGTCCCCAGAAGTTCAGCGGCCGTCCCACAGAAGGACAGTCCAAGCAGTTCGCGTTGTCCATAGAAGACGGTTCCAGAAAGTCACGCGGTGTCAAGCATTCCAGTGGCATTTCCCACCCAGACGATTGTCCCAGGAATTCAGCATCATCCACAGAAGACGGTCCCTGGAAGTTCAGCGGCGGGCCCACAGAAGTGGTCCCTAAGTTCAGTGGCATCCCACAGGAAGACGGTTCAATAAGTTCGCGGTGTGCCAAACAAAAGAGGGCCCCAGAAGTCCAACGGCATACCACAGAAGATAGGTCCCCAGAAGTTTAAGAGGCATCCCACAGAAAACCGTCCACCAATTTCAACGGTGTTCTTACCACAGAAGATGGTTCCCATAAGTTCATCTGTGTCCCAAGAAAGATGGGTCCCCATAAGTCAGCGGTGACCAACAAAGACGGTCCCCAGAGAAGTTCAACAATGTACACAGAGACGGCCCATATTCATCGGCGTCCCACATACCGATGGTCCCAGAAGTTTAGTGGTGTCCAACAACACAAGACGGTCACCAGAAGTTCAACGGAGTCCCACAGAAGACGCCCCAATAAGTTCCGCAGCGTCCACAAGAAGACAGTCCAGAGAAAAAAAGTTTTTAAGCGCATCCCTCAGAAGAAGGTCCCAGAAGTTTAGCAGCGTCCACAGAAAGACAGTCCAAGAAAGGCAGAGGAGCGGGCATCCAGCATTCAGCGGCGTTCTGAGAGAAGAAAGTACCCAGAAGTTCAGTGGCGTCCAACAGAAGACCAATTCCCAGAGTCTCAGAAGAGTCCCACCAGGGAACGTCACTCCCAAAGAAGTTCAGAGGCTCCCACAGAAAAAACTTGTCCCCAGGAAGTTCATCGGAGTCCAAACAGTGGATGGTCCCGAAGTAGTTCAGCGGATACCAGAAGATGGTCTCGAGAAGTTCAGCGGCGTCCCACAGAAGAAGATTCCCAGAAGTCATCGGCCCGTTCCCAAAGGAAGATGGGTCCCAGGAAGTTCAGCGGGCCCCTCAGACGATGGTCCCCTGAAGTTTTAGCGAGGGGCAAGTACCGCAGAAGATTGTCCCTGGAAGTTCAGCGAGTCCCAAAGAAGACATCCATGAGAAGTTTCAGTGGTTGTCTCACAGGAGAAGGTCCCAAGAAGTTCAGTGGCATCAAACAGAAGACGGCCCCCTGATAGTAAGCGGTTTGTCCAACAAAGATGGTTCCCAGAAGTTCAAGCGGCATCCACAGAAGATAGTCCCCAGAAAGTCAGAGGCATCCCACAGAAAAGGTCCCCCATATCACGGTGTACCACAGAAGATGGTTCCAATAAGTTCATCGTGTCCCACAGAAGATGGTCCCAGAAGTTCAGCGGTGACCAACACAAGACGGTCCCCCGAAAGAAGTTCAACAAGTCCCACAGAAAAAGACGGCCCCAATAATTCATTGGACGTCCCACCTAGATGGTCCCCAGAAGTTTAGTGGGTCCCACACAAAGACGGTCACCAGAAGTTCAACGGCGTCCCACAGAAGGAAAGCCCAAATTAAGTTCAGCGGGTCGCGTCACACAGAAGACGTCAGAGAAAGTTCGCGGCTCCCTCGAAGGAGGTCCCCAGAAGTTTAGCAGCGTCTCACAGAAGACAGTCCACTGAAGTCCAGAGGAGCGGGCATCCAGAATTCCAGAGCAGTGCTGCAGAAGAAAGAAAGTACCCAGAAGTTCAAGTGGCGTTCCACAGAAGACAATGCACAGAAGTTCAGAAGAGTCCCACAGAAGTCACTCCCAAGAATTCAGAGGCATCCCACAGAAACTTGTCCCCAGAAGTTTATCGGCCGTCCAACAGTGGATGGTCCCCAGAAGTTCAGCGGTATACCACAGAAGAGTCTCGAGAAGTTCAGCGCGTCCCACAGAAGCCGGTTCCCAGAAGTCATAAGATGGTCCCCCAGGAAGTTTAGTGGTGTCCCACACAAGACGGTCACCAGAAGTTCAACACCGTTCATCAGAAGAGATCCCCAGAAGTTCAACCGGGGCATTCCCACAGAAGACAGGCCCCAATAAGTTCAGCACCACCTCCACAGAAGACAGTCCCCAGAAGTTCAGCGGCGTCCCACAGAAGACGGTCCCCTGAAGTTCAGCAGGGTCCCACAGAAGACGGTCACCAGAAGTTCAGTGGCGTCTCACAGAAACGGTCCCCAGAAGTTCTGCGTTGTCCCACAGAAGACAGTACCCAGAAGTCAAGTGGCGTCCAGCATTCCAGTGGCATCCCACAGACAACGGTCCCTGAAAGTTCAGCATCATCCCACAGAAGACGGTCCCTGGATGTTCAGCGGCGGCCCACAGAAGATGGTCCCCATAAGTTCAGTGGCGTCCCACAGAAGACGGTTCCCATAAGTTCATCTGTGTCCCACAAAAGATGGTCCCCAGAAGTTCAACGGCATCCCACAGAAGATAGTCCTCAGAAGTTCAGAGGCATCCCACAGAAAACGGTCCCCCAATTTCAACGGTGTCCCACAGAAGATGGTTCCCATAAGTTCATTGGCGTCCCACAGAAGATGGTCCCCAAAAGTTCAACGGTGACCAACACAAGACGGTCCCCAGAAGTTCAGCAGCGTCCCACAGAAGACAGTCCAGAGAAGTTCAGAGGCATCCCACAGAAGAAGGTTCCCAGAAGTTCATCGACGTCCACAGAAGATAGTTCCTAGAAGTTCAGAGGCATCCCTCAGAAGAAGGTCCCCAGAAGTTCAGCAGCGTCCCACAGAAGACAATTCCCAGAAGTTCAGCAGAGTCCCACAGAAGTCACTCCCAAGAAGTTCAGAGGCATCCCACAGAAAATGGTCCCCAGAAGTTCATCGGCGTCCAACAGTGGATTGGTCCCCAGAAGTTCCGCTGTGTCCAACAGAAGAAGGTCCCCAGAAGTTTAGTGGCATCCCATAGAAGATGGTCCCCGGAAGTTCAGCGACGTCCCACAAAAAAGCGATCCCCAGAAGTTCGGTGATGTCCCACAGAAGTAGGTCCCAAGAAGTTCAACGACATCTCATAGAAGACGATCCCCAGATGTTCCACGGCATCCCACAGAAGACGGTCACCATAAGTTCAGCAGCGTCCCAGAGAAGATGGTCCCCTGAAGTATAGCTGTATCCCACAGAAGACGGTCCCCAGAATTTCAGCAGCATCCCACAGAAGACGGTCCCCAGAAGTTCAGCGGCGTCCCACAGAAGATGGTACCCAGAAGTCAAGCGGCGTCCAGAATTCCAGCGGCGTCCCACAGACGACAGTCCCCAGAAGTTTCACAGAAGACAGTCCCAAGAAGTTCAGCAGCGTCCCACTGAAGACAGTCCCCTGAAGTTTAGCAGAGCACCACAGACGACGTTCCCCGGAAGTTCAGCGGCATCCCACAGAAGACAGTACCCAGAAGTTCAGTAGCATCCCACAGAAGACGGTCCCTGGAAGTTTAGTTGCGTCCGACAGAAGATGGTCCATTGAAGTTCAGCGACGTCCCGAGGAAGACATTTCCAAGAAGTTCAGCGGCGTACTACAGAAGACGGCCTCCTAAAGTTTAGCTGTATCCCACAGAAGATGGTCCCTGGAAGTTCAGCGGCATCACACAGAAGATGGTTCCGTGAAATTCAGCGGCGTCCCATAGAAAACGGTCCCCACAAGTTTAGTGGCCTCCCACAGAAGAAGGTCCCCAGAAGTTCAGCAGCATCTCATAGAAGACATTCCCTAGAAGTTCAGCGGTGTCCCGCAGAAGACACTCCCAAGAAGTTCAGAGGCATCCCACAGGAAACGGTCCCTAGAAGTTCATCGGCGTTCAACAAAAGATGGTCACCAGAAGATCAACGGTATCCCACACAAGACAGTCCCCAGAAGTTCAGCAGCATCCCATAGAAGATGGCCCCTGGAAGTTCAGCGGCTTCCCACAGAAGATGGTCCCTGGAAGATCAGCGGCATCCCACAGAAGACGGTCCCTGATAGTTCAGCGACGTCCCACAGAAGATGGTCCCCAGAGGTTGAGCAGCGTCCCACAGAAGACAGTCCCCAGAAATTCTGTGGGCGTCCCACAGAAGACAGTCCCCAGAAGTTCAGCAGGATTCCCACAGAAGACGGTCCCCTAAAGTTCAGCACTGTCTCACAGAAGACAGTCCCCAGAAGTCCAGCGGCATCCAGAATTCCAGCGGTGTTCCACAGAAGACAGTCCCAAGAAGTTCAGAGGCATCCCACAGAAAAAAGTCCCTAGAAGTTCATCGGTGTCCAACAGAAGACGGTCCCCAGAAGTTCAGCGGTGTCCTACACAAGACGGTCCCCAGAAATGCAGCGTCATCCCATAGAAAACGGGGCCTGGAAGTTCAGCAACGTCCCACAGAAGACGATCCCCAGAAGTTCGGTGGTGTCCCACAGAAGTAGGTCCCAAGACGTTCAACAACATCTTATAGAAGACGATCCCCAGAAGTTCCACAGCATCCCACAGAAGACGGTCCCCATAAGTTCATCGGCGTCCAACAGTGGATTGGTCCCCAGAAGTTCAGCGGTGTCCCACAGAAGTAGGTCCCAAGACGTTTAACAACATCTTATAGAAGACGATCCCCAGAAGTTCCACGGCATCCCACAGAAGACGGTCCCCATAAGTTCAGCGGCATCCCAGAGAAGACGGTCCCCTGAATTATAGCTGTATCCCACAGAAGACGGTCCCCAGAATTTCAGCAGCATCCCACAGAAGATGGCCCCCAGAAGTTCAGCGGCGTCCCACAGAAGACGGTACCCAGAAGTCAAGCGGCGTCCAGAATTCCAGCGGCATCCCAGAGACGACAGTCCCCGGAAGTTCCACAGAAGGCAGTCCCAAGAAGTTCAGAGGCATCCCACAGAAGACGGTACCCAGAAGTTCAGCGGCGTCCCACCGAAGATAGTCCCTAGAAATTCAGCAGCGTCCCAGAGAAGACAGTCCCCAGAAGTTCAGTGGCGTCCCACAGAAGAAGGTCCCCAGAAGTTCAGCAGTGTTTCACAGAAGACAGTTCCCAGAAGTCCAGATGCATCCCACAGGAAACGGTCCCTAGAAGTTCAAAAATTCCAGTGGCGTTCCATAAAAGACATTGCCTAGAAGTTCAGCAGTGTCCCGCAGAAGACACTCCCAAGAAGTTCAGATGCATCCCACAGGAAACGGTCCCTAGAAGTTCATCGGTGTCCAACAAAAGATCAGCGGTGTCCCACAGAAGAAGGTCCCTAGAACTTCGGCGGCATCCCATTGAAGTCAGTCCCTAGAAATTCAGCGCTGTCCCACAGAAGACAGTCCCCAGAAGTTCAGCGGTGTCCCACAGAAGACGGTCCCCTGAAGTTCAGCAGGGTCCCACAGAAGTCGGTCCGTAGAAGTTCAGCGGCGTCCCACAGAAGACGATCCCCGGAAGTTCAGCAGCATCCCACAGAAGACGGTCCCTGGAAGTTCAGCGGTGGCCCACAGAAGATGGTCCCCAGAAGTTCAGCGGCGTCCCACAGAAAATGGTCCCCAGAATTTCATCGGTGTCCCACAGAGGACGGTTCCCATAAGTTCATCGGCGTCCCACAGAAGATGGTCCCCAGAAGTTCAGCGGTGACCTACACAAGACGGTCCCCAGATGTTCAACGGTGTCCCACAGAAGACTGCCCCCATAAGTTCATTGGCGTCCCACATAAGATAGTTCCCAGAAGTTTAGTGGAGTCCCACACAAGGCGGTCACCAGAAGTTCAATGGTGATGACCAAAGGTTTGTCGCTTATGAGCAGAAAGGGAATCCTTTCACTATAAGTAGCCATAAACAAAACTTAAGTTGAAGTGAATTATCAAGGAGCCAAAACTACGTTAAAGCTTAAAGAAGATGAAGGATCAAAACAAATGACAATATAGTGTATACACCTGCCCCATTCATTGTTCTGGGTTGAGGATTCAAGACTCAGCCCCCTCTGGTCATCGTGGATTTCCTCTGACTCATACTCAAACTTGCTTAGCTGACTGGCTATATACACAAGGGTAAGTTTCAAGGGCACTTCCACGTTTAGTGGGGTAGTAGCGTGCCGATTATTTAGTGGATAATGCACCCCAAACTGTAAATTATAGGATATTTAATGACCATATAAAAGCACAAGGCCGCAGGCTGTAGTAACTTTTATACAGGCACGGAACTTTCCTTTTCCTCCTGGAACTGTAAGCTTATAAGGCTATAATCTTATTAGTTCCTCCCATAGAAATCCACTACAGGGGTAGGCTATAAGGATATTATTTACAGTTTGGGCCCCATAGGGTCAACAGGAGGGGTGGTTATATCTGTATAATATTGCCATTCTGTCCTCAACATCTACCTACACATGGGCCTCTTACTGTCCCAACTGCCCTGAGAAGCTCCAATCAGAGCGAAACCACATAGCGAGTGACTTGACCGGAAGCAGGAAGTCCGGATCTAGACACAGCGGGAGGGTGTTGGTAGCGTACCACCGCCAAGGAAACGGACTTACTCATTGCCGAGTGCAGAAAGTCTGTTATCTTACAATACGTACAAGATGGATCCCATGTGTTTGAAATACAAGCGGACACTAGTGCATGTAATTGCCCGGGGGGCCAAGTGTCTGCCAGGAGGAGAGTCCGAATGATACTATAGGCAGTGATGTATACTTACAATACCACTTTATCCTGCTGGTAAATATTCTAACCGTGTGCACCACAAATTGAATTCTGTTTCCTTGATATAGGATCCATGACCTACCTCTGAGTCCCCCTGCTCAGAACAAAGGAAGAACCCCTACCGGGGTAAAACCTTATAAACAATAAAACGATAGTACTCTGCTGGTGATACACACAAATAAAGTACTCACACAATCGCTAATAATATATTTACTATCTAAATATCAAAATGACAAGGTAAAGTCACACCTACAAAATCAATGTATACTGCCAGCCGTAACAGGTGTAATGTACATTAATCAATAATTACACATAAAAAGAAAAAAAGATAAACTAAAAACGATATAGCTCTTTAAAATATCCCCACATATAAATACTAAAAACTGGGATAAAAATGTATAATGGCCTGTGTAGACGCCAAATATAAGGGTAAAACAGTGTCTATTTCCAATGATAATCACTCCCTGCAGCGAGTGAAACCAATCAGTAAGGATCAGTAAGCAGGAAATCATAAAGTCCGTAAGTGTGTCGCACACTGAATCAATGAAAATCAGGAATGGTGGGGCTGGAGGTACGTATAATTATACTACAACACACCGTGGTTCTTGTAGTGGCTGGACGGCCTCTCCCACTGGTCCCCCGGACTAAGCAGGCCTGTGGCTCAAAGCAACTTGGGATCCATTACGCAGGCTGGTTGGTAGGGTCGATCTATCAGTGCCCTCCAAATCCACATTATCACTTGGATGTTCTTAGTTTTATCCATTTTTTTCCGTCTCTCCTCTGGCAGGCAAGCCCTAATTCTCTCATTCTCTCCAGCTCTCACCAAACCCCGGGATAACACGTCACTTTCCGCTGTGTCTCACTACGTGTTTCGCTCTCTCTAGCTTCGTCCGGCAGCTGTTAATTTGTGTCTCTGCCCTTTTATATGCTGGGAACTGGTTAACTGTTTGAGAGTCCATAGTCCAATCACCAGCGTATGGCCAGAATGTTATTCCCTCGCTACACATGGCAACATAGAAAAACATACATATCAAATTATATTGTAACATTGTTAATAGTTTGAATAATATTACCCTTAGAAAGGGGAGATTATTCCCCAACTCTCCTCTGTACAATATCTAGGCGAAGGTAAGTGGTTACAAATATATATAGTGTGTTAGTGTAATAGACCACAGGATCTATACACCCAAAATATCTTAAACATTCTATGATCGATAACATATAGATATAGATTCTTATCATAGGGAGCAGTTACAAGACAGGGCCAGCTCCATTTGGTTGTTTAAGGCCTATTGGCTGCAAACTTGAATAGGTAAATATAAGGCGCTGCTTCTCCATTTTAGCAGCTCCCTATCTCCATCACCCCCCCCCTTGCCGTGAAGTTCCTATTTAATCCCCCAGTGCCATGAACATAGTGCCCTCAAAGGATGATTTATGTTATTCCTAAAGTGCTCAGATAATATATGTAGAATATCCTATGTTACCCATGGTGCTACCCTACCTACATGATTCTCATTGTAATAAAATTCCTTTGGGAGATAATAGCTCTCCTGTGCTTCCCTATTCTCACAGTGGTTTCCCTACATGTTTTCCCTAATACCATTTAATACATGGGCATCTAATCCCATAAACAACATTCTTGATTGGCAATTATAAAACGTAGGCCATTTGTTCTCTTTTCATTAATATAAATATGATCCCTTCCCATTCCCACATATCTGCATTAAACACACTTCCCACATTAAAACATCCCTTTAAGGATGTTCATACTTAGGTCTCTACCATTATACCTTTTCGTTTAGTTATAAACTCGGTGATAAAATATTTTTCAGGGTGTTTGTGTTTCCTATAAATTATCCTGCGACTCTCTCCAATATTCTAGATTCTAGACAATCTCTGTCATTATGTAGGAGATGGCCCAGTGTTTTTTAAGGATATTTTTTATTTCCCACTCTCTTTATTAAATCCATATTATTGTTGGTCTATTATTAAAGTTCCTTTCCTATTTTTTCCTTTCTCTTTTTGGTTTCAGTAACTTATTATATCCTACTATTTGCTTGCCCTTTCAATAGCTTGTCCACACAAATCAGCGTATCCTTTGTCCCTAAATCTATTGCCCACAAAGGGACTCATTAGACTGATTTATATTATACGTATATTCTTCTAGTGCATCTGGGGTACCATCTCCAAATAAGGATATATATCATCTATATACCTCTCCAATAGAGGCAGTTGTAGGATGCTTCCTGCACCCCAAATCACCTATCCTCCCAGTATCCCCGCATATAATCCAGCGTAACTAGGAGCAAAATCTTACCCATTGCGTCCCGTCCGCGGGATATGTGGTTACCCTCAAAACTGAAACAGTTATTACACAGAACACAATCAATACAGTTAACAAAAAATCTATCATAGTTTTCGTGTGTCTCCATCTCTTGATAAGAAATATTTAGAGGCCCTACTTCCCCTCTTCATGGTGGATCCGAATATAGAGATGTTTGTCCAAAGTACTAGAATATGTCCGGTACCCTACTATAATCCTTTAGCGTGGTGGATAACTTTACCTACACAAGTTGCCGACTTTTAGTTGTATCAGACTGATATCCGAACACTGGTTACAGTAATCAGGGATTTCGTTCATTTTTGTTTTTCCTAGTTGGAGATTCTAGGAGCACTTGTGAGTGGGATTGGTGGTTGGCTATCTATATATATTATTCTGTCCCCAACTTCTACCTACACATGGGCCTTTACTGTCCCCAACTTCTACTTACATATGGACCTCTACTGTCCCCAACTTCTACCTACACATGGCCTCTCTCTCCCCAAATTCTACCTACATATGGGCATTTACTGTCCACACACTTCTACCTACCCATTGGCCTCTACTGTCCCCAACTTATCTACACATGGCCTCTACTGTCCCTAATTTTCTATTACCCATGGGCCTCTACATGTCCCCAACTTCTACCCTACCCATGGGCCTCTGCTGTCCCCAATTTCTATCTACCCAGGTCTCTACTTCACTGTCCCCAACTTCTATCTACCGATGGGCCTCTACTGTCCCCTCCTTTTATCAACCATGGGACTCTACTGTCCCCAACAATTGGCCTCTGCACTGGTATCAGCTCAGTCTCATTTTAAAAAATCTCTGTGAGACGCCGCTGGACTTCTTTGTGACTGTCTTCTTGGGACGCTGCTCTGACTTCTGGGGACCGTCTTCTGTGGACATGTGGGCCCGCTAAACTTCGGAAGACCATCTTCTGTGGAACGCCGCTGAACTTCTGGGGACCGTCTTCTGTGGGACCCGCTGAACTTCTGAGACCGTCTTCTTGTGGGGCGTTCGCTGAACTTCAGGACCGTGTTTCTGTGGAACGCCACTGAACTTCTAGGGACCGTCTTCTGTGGGACGCCGCTGAACTTCTGGGGACCTTCTTCTGTGGGACAACCGTGAACTTCTGGGGACCAATCACTGTTGTACGCCGATGAACTTCTGGGACCATTTTCTGTGGATGACTCTGACTTATTGGGAGTGACTTCTGTGAAACGCTGCCTAAACTTCTAGGGACTGTCTTCTGTGACGCCGCTGAATTCTGGATGCCGCTCGCCGTGGACGTCTGGGGACTGTCTTCTGTGAGACGCTACTGATTGCTGGGGACTTCTTCTGTGGGATTCTGCGGACTTCTAGGAACTACCTTCTGTGGGACGCCGGTGAACTTCTGGAACCTTCCTCTGTGGAACGCCGTTGAACTTCCTCTGGATAGTCTTCTGTGGATGCGCTGAAACTTCTGGGGACCGTCTTCTGTGGGACGCCGCTGAACTTCTAGGAACCGTCTCTGTGGGACCCACCAGAAGTTTAGTGGAGTCCCACACAAGGCGGTCACCAGAAGTTCAACGGCATCCCACAGAAGACGGTTCCTAGAAGTTCAGCGGCGTCCCACAGAAGACGGTCCCCAGAAGTTCAGCAGCATCCCACAGAAGACTATCCAGAGAAGTTCAACGGCGTTCCACAGAAGAAGGTTCCCAGAAGTTCACCGGCGTCCCACAGAAGGTAGTTCCTAGAAGTTCAGCAGCATCCCACAGAAGAAGGTCCCCAGAAGTTCAGTAGCATCTCACAGAAGACAGTCCCCAGAAGTCCAGCGGAGCGGCATCCAGAATTCCAGCGGCGTTCCACAGAAGACAGTCCCTAGAAGTTTAGCAGCGTTTCACAGAAGTCACTCCCAATAAGTTCAGAGTCATCCCACAGAAAATGGTCCCCAGAAGTTCATCGGCGTACAACAGTGGATTGGTCCCCAGAAGTTCAGCGGTGTCCCACAGAAGAAGGTCCCCAGAAGTTCAGCGGCGTCCCACAGAAGACGGTCCCTAGAAGTTCAGTGGCGTCCCACAGAACACGGTTCCCTGAAGTTCAGCGACGCCCCACAGAAGACGGTCTCCAGAAGTTCAGCGGCGTCCCACAGAAGACGGTCCCCAGAAGTTCAGCGGCGTTCCACAGAAGATGGTCTTCCGAAGTTTAGCGGTGTCCCACAGAAGACGGTCCCCAGAAGTCGAGCAGCGTCCCACAGAAGACAGTCCACAGAAGTCCAGCGGCGTCTCACAGAAGATTTAAAATGAGCTGATACCAGTGCAGAGGCCCATTTGTTGGGGACAGTAGAGTCCCATGGGTTGATAAAAGTAGGGGACAGTAGAGGCCCATCGGTAGATAGAAGTTGGGGACAGTAGAGAACCCATGGGTAGATAGAAATTGGGGACAGCAGAGGCCCATGGGTAGGTAGAAGTTGGGGACATTAGATGGGGACAGCAGAGGCCCATGGGTAGGTAGAAGTTGGGGACATTAGAGGCCCATGGGTATATAGAAATTAGGGACAGTAGAGGCCCATGTGTAGATAGAAGTTGGGGACAGTAGAGGCCAATGGGTAGGTAGAAGTTGTGGACAGTAAATGCCCATATGTAGGTAGAATTTGGGGAGAGAAGAGGCCCATGTGTAGGTAGAAGTTGGGGACAGTAGAGGTCCATATGTAAGTAGAAGTTGGGGACAGTAAAGGCCCATGTGTAGGTAGAAGTTGGTGGTGATGACCAAAGGTTTGTCCTTATGAGCAGAAAGTGAATCCATTTCACTATAAGTAGCCATAAAACTTAAGTTGAAGTGAGATTATAGAGCCAAAAACTACAGTAAAGCTTAAAGAAGATGAAGGATGCAAAACAAATGACCAATTATAGGTAACACCTGCCCCATTCAGTGTTCTGGGTAGGATTCAAGACTGCACCCCCTCTGGTCACTCGTGGATTTCCTCTGACTCATACTCAAACTTGCTTACGCTGCGGCTTATACATCAAGGGTAAGTTCAAGGGGCACTTCCACGTTTAGTGGGGTAGTAGCGTGCCGATTATTTAGTGATAATGCACCCCAACTGTAAATTATAGGATATTTAATGACCATATAAAAGCACAAGGCCGCAGGCTGAGTAACTTTTATACAGGGCACGGAACTTTCCTTTTCCTCCTGGAACTGTAAGCTTATAAGGCTATAATCTTATAGTTCCTCCCATAGAAATCCACTACAGGGGTAGGCTATAAGGATATTATTTACAGTTTGGGCCCCATAGGGATCAACAGGAGGGGTGGTTATATCTGTATAATATCCATTCTGTCCTCAACATCTACCTACACATGGGCCTCTACTGTCCCCAACTGCCTGAGAAGCTCCAATCAGAGCGAAACCACATAGCGAGTGACTTGACCGGAAGCAGGAAGTCCGGATCTAGACACAGCGGGAGGGTGTTGGTAGCGTACCGCCAAGGAAACGGACTTACTCATTGCCGAGTGCAGGAAAGTCTGTTACTTACAATACGTTACAAGATGGATCCCATGTGTTTGAAATACAAGCGGACACTAGTGCATGTAATTGCCCGGGGGCCAAGTGTCTGCCAGGAGGAGAGTCCGAATGATACCTATAGGCAGTGATGTATACTTACAATACCACTTTATCCTGCTGGTAAATATTCTAACCGTGTGCACCACAAATTGATTCTGTTTCCTTGATATAGGATCCATGACCTACCTCTAGTCCCCCTGCTCAGAACAAAGGAAGAACCCCTACCGGGTAAAACCTTATAAACAATAAAAAGAATAGTACTCTGCTGGTGATACCACCAAATAAAGTACTCACACAATCGCTAATAATATATTTATATCTAAATATCAAATCAATGTAAAGTCACACCTACAAAATCAATGTATAGCTGGCCAGCCGTAACAGGTGTAATGTACTTAATCAATAATTACTACATAAAAAGAGAAAAAAAAGATAAACTAAAAACGATATAGCTCTTTAAATATCCCACATATAAATACTAAAAACTGGGATAAAATGTATAATGGCCTGTGTAGAACGCCAAATATAAGGGTAAAACAAGTGTCTATTTCCAATGGATAATCACTCCCTGCAGCGAGTGAAACCAATCAGTACAGGATCAGTAAGCAGGAATCATAAAGTCCCGTAAGTGTGCGCACACTGAATCAATGAAAATCAGGAATGGTGGGGCTGGAGGTACGTATAATTATACTACAACAACCGTGGTTCTTGTAGTGGCTGGACGGCCTCTTCCCACTGGTCCCCCGGACTAAGCAGGCCTGTGGCTCAACAGCAACTTGGGATCCAATTACGCAGGCTGGTTGGTAGGGTCGATCTATCAGTGTCCCTCCAAATCCACATATATCACTTAGGATGTTCTTAGTTTTATCCATTTTTTTCCGGTCTCTCTCTGGCAGGCAAGCCCTAATTCTCTCATTCTCTCCAGCTCTCACCAAACCCCGGGATAACACGTCACTTCCGCTGTGTCTCACTACGTGTTTCGCTCTCTCTAGCTTCGTCAGGCATGACGTGTTAATTGTGTCTCCTGCCCTTTTATAGGCTGGGAACTGGTTAACTGTTGAGAGTCCATAGTCCAATCACCAGCGTATGGCCAGAATGTTATTCCCTACACACATGGCAACATAGAAAAACATACATATGCAAATTATATATGTAACATTGTTAATAGTTTGAATAATATTACCCTTAGAAAGGAGATTATTCCCCAACTTCCTCTGTACAATATCTAGCGCGAAGGTAAGTGGTTACAAATATATATATAGTGTGTTAGTGTAATAGACCACAGGATCTATACACCCAAAATATCTTAAACATTCTATGATCGATAACATATAGATATAGATTCTTATCGTAGGGAGCAGTTACAAGAAAGGGGCCAGCTCCATTTGGTTGTTTAAGCCTATTGGCTGCAAACTTGAATAGGTAAATATAAGGCGCTGCTCCAATTTTAGCAGCTCCCTATCTCCATCACCCCCCCCCTTACCGTGAAGTTCCTATTTAATCCCCCAGTGCCATGAACAAGTGCCCTCAAGGATGATTTATGTTATTCCTAAAGTGCTCATAAATATATGTAGAATATCCTATGTTACCCATGGTGCTACCTACCTACATGATTCTCATTAGTAATAAAATTCCTTTGGGAGATAATAGCTCTCCTGTGCTTCCCTATTCTCACAGTGAGTTTCCTACATGTTTTCCCTAGATACCATTTAATACATGGGCATCTAATCCCATAAACAACATTCTGTGATTGGCAATTATAAAACGTAGGCCATTTGTTCTCTGTTTCATTAATATAAATATGATCCCTTCCCATTCCCACATATCTGCAATTAACACACTTCCCACATTAAAACATCCCTTTAAGGATGTTCATACTTAGGTCTCTACCAATTACCTTTTCTGGTTTAGTATAAACTCGGTGATAAAATATTTTTCAGGGTGTTGGGTTTCCTATAAATTATCCTGCGACTCTCTCCAATATTCTAGATCTAAAATCTCTGTCATTATGTAGATGGCCCAGTGTTTTTTAAGGATATTTTTTATTTCCCACTCTCTTTATTGAAATCCAATATTATTGTTGGTCTATTATTAAAGTTCCTTTCCTATTTTTTCCTTTCTCTTTTTGGGTTTCAGTAACTTATTATATCCTACTATTTGCTTGCCCTTTCAATAGCTTGGTCCACACAAGAATCAGCGTATCCTTTGTCCCTAAATCTATTGCCCACAAAGGGACTCATTAGACTGATTTATATATATAAGGTATTCTTCTAGTGCATCTGGGGTACCATCTCAAATAGGAGTATATATCATCTATATACCTCTTCCAATAGAGGCAGTTTAGGATGCTTCCTTGGCACCCCAGATGCACCTATCCTCCCAGTATCCCGCATATAATCCAGCGTAACTAGGAGCAAAAATCTTACCCATTGCAGTCCCGGTCCGCTGGATATAGTGGTTACCCTCAAAACTGAAACAGTTATTACACAGAACAAAATCAATACAAGTTAACAAAAAATCTATCATAGTTTTCGTTTAGTTCTCCATCTCTTGATAGAAAATATTTAGAGGCCCTACTTCCCCTCTTCATGGGGATACCGAATATAGAGATGTTTGTCCAAAGTACTAGAATATGTCCGGTACCCTACTAATAATCCTTTAGCGTGGTGATAACTTTTACCTACACAAGTTGCCGACTTTTTAGTTGTATCAGACTGATATCCGAACACTGGTTACAGTAATCAGGGATTTCGTTCATTTTGTTTTTTCCTAGTTGGAGATTCTAGGAGCACTTGTGAGTGGGATTGGTGGTTGGCTATCTATATATATTATTCTGTCCCAACTTCTACCTACACATGTCCGTAGAAGTTGGGGACAGTAAAGGCCCATGTGTAGGTAGAAGTTGGGGACAGAATAATATATATAGATAGCCAACCACCAATCCCACTCACAAGTGCTCCTAGAATCTCCAACTTAGCCAACCACCAATCCCACTCACAAGTGCTCCTAGAATCTCCAACTAGGAAAAACAAAAATGAACGAAATCCCTGATTACTGTAACCAGTGTTCCTGGATATCAGTCTGATACAACTAAAAAGTCGGCAACTTGTGTAGGTAAAAGTTATCACCACGCTAAAGGATATAGTATGGGTACCCGGACATATTCTAGTTACTTTGGACATAACATCTCTATATTCGGTCATCCCCCATGAAGAGGGGAAGTAGGCCTCTAAATATTTTCTATCAAGAGATGGAGAACTTAACGAAACTATGATAGATTTTTTGTTAACTTGTATTGATTTTGTTCTGTGTAATAACTGTTTCAGTTTTGAGGGTAACCACTGGGGGGGTGATGGAGATAGGGAGCTGCTAAAATTGGAGCAGCGCCTTATATTTACCTATTCAAGTTTGCAGCCATAGGATGCTTCTTGGCACCCCAGATGCACCTATCCTCCCAGTATCCCGCATATAATCCAGCGTAACTAGGAGCAAAAATCTTACCCATTGCAGTCCCGGTCCGCTGGATATAGTGGTTACCCTCAAAACTGAAACAGTTATTACACAGAACAAAATCAAGATGCCAGCGGACCGGGACTGCAATGGGTAAGATTTTTGCTCCTAGTTACGCTGGATTATATGCGGGATACTGGGAGGATAGGTGCATCTGGGGTGCCAAGAAGCATCCTAACTGCCTCTATTGGAAGAGGTATATAGATGATATACTCCTTATTTGGAGTGGTACCCCAGATGCACTAGAAGAATACCATTATATATTAAAAGTCTCTAATGAGTCCCTTTGTGGGCAATAGATTTAGGGACAAAGGATACGCTGATTCTTGTGTGGACCAAGCTATTGAAAGGGCAAGCAAAATAGATAGGGATAAGTTACTGAAAACCCCAAAAGAGAAAAGGAAAAATAGGAAGAAACTTTAATTAAAGACCAACAATAATATTGGATTTCAATAAAGAGAGTGGGAAAATAAAAAATATCCTTAAAAAACACTGGGCCATCTACATAATGACAGAGAATGTCTAGAATTGATTGAGAGAGTCGCAGGATAATTTATAGGAAACCCAACACCCTGAAAAATATTTTATCACCGAGTTTATTAACTAAACACAGAAAGGTAATGGTAGAGACCTAAGTATGAACATCCTTAAAGGGATGTTTTAATGTGGGAAGTGTGTTAATGCAGATATGTGGGAATGGGAAGGGATCTATTTATATTAATGAAACAGAGAACAAATGGCCTACGTTTTATAATTGCCAATCAAGAATGTTGTTTATGGGATTAGATGCCCATGTATTAAATGGTATTGGGAAAACATGTAGGAAAACTCACTGTGAGAATAGGGGAGCACAGGAGGAGAGCTAGTCTCCAAAGGAATTTTATTACTAATGAGAATCATGTAGGTAGGTAGCACCATGGGTAACATAGGATATTCTACATATATTTATGAGCACTTTAGGACTAAACATAAATCATCCTTTGAGGGCACTATGTTCATGGCACTGGGGGATTAAATAGGAACTTCACGGCAAGGGGGGGGGTGATGGAGATAGGGAGCTGCTAAAATTGGAGCAGCGCCTTATATTACCTATTCAAGTTTGCAGCCAATAGGCTTAAACAACCAAATGGAGCTGGCCCTTTCTTGTAACTGCTCCCTATGATAAGAATCTATATCTATATACTGTTATCGATCATAGAATGTTTAAGATATTTTGGGTGTATAGTCCTGTGGTCTATTACACTAACACACTATATATATATTTGTAACCACTTACCTTAGCGCTAGATATTACAGAGGAGTTGGGGAATAATCTCCCCTTTCTAAGGGTAATATTATTCAAACTATTAACAATGTTACATTATATTTGCATATGTATGTTTTTCTATGTTGCCATGTGTAGGGTAACATTCTGGCCATACGCTGGTGATTGGACTATGGACTCTCAACAGTTAACCAGTTCCCAGCCTATAAAAGGGCAGGAGCACAATTAACACGTCCGACGAGCTAGACGAGCGCGAAACACGTAGGTGAGACACAGCGGAAGTGACGTGTTATCCCGGGGTTGGTGAGAGCTGGAGAGAATTAGGGCTTGCCTGCCAGAGAGACCGGAAAAAAATGGATAAAACTAAGAACATCCTAAGTGGTATATGTGGATTTGGAGGGACACTGATAGAGTCGACACTACCAACCAGCCTGCGTAATTGGATCCCAAGTTGCTCTGTGAGCCACAGGCCTGCTTAGTCCGGGGGGGACCTGGTGCGGGTCCCCGCCGCCCTCGAACCCCCCCCGGTGTAGTCCTTCTGTCTCGGTATCTCCCCCCCACCTCCCCTCCTGATTCTTCACCTTGATCTCAGCTGTGCCCGCACCCTTCGCGGCTTCTTTCCTGCTCCTGCTCCTGCTCCTGTCTGCTTTTTTTCCCCTCCCGCCTGGCCCGTGCGTGCTTCTCCCTTGGCCCTCGCCCCCCCCCGTGTTTCCCCCTTCTCTTGTTTGGCGTCTTCTCCCCTGGCCCCCCCCCTCTCCTTTCTCCCCGTTTTCGTCTTTTCTTGGGCGTTGCTTCTCCCCGGCTCCCTATCTCCCGTTTTTAGTCTTCCCTTTTTTCAGACCTCTTTCTGTCGTCCTTCATTTTGTGCTTCGATGTCAATCTCTGGCACTCTTTCCTCGGTTGTGTCCCGTAAAATTGGAGCAGCGCCTTATATTTACCTATTCAAGTTTGCAGCCAATAGGCTTAAACAACCAAATGGAGCTGGCCCCTTTCTTGTAACTGCTCCCTATGATAAGAATCTATATCTATATACTGTTATCGATCATAGAATGTTTAAGATATTTTGGGTGTATAGATCCTGTGGTCTATTACACTAACACACTATATATATATTTGTAACCACTTACCTTAGCGCTA
Source organism: Hymenochirus boettgeri (assembly GCA_019447015.1). NCBI lineage: Eukaryota > Metazoa > Chordata > Amphibia > Anura > Pipidae > Hymenochirus > Hymenochirus boettgeri. The sequence goes on along the minus strand of CM033477.1, from coordinate 35,333,604 downwards.
GATATGTACAGAGGATAGTTGGGGAATAATCTCCCCTTTCTATAAGGGTAATATTATTCAAACTATTAACAATGTTACATTATATAATTTGCATATGTATGTTTTTCTATGTTGCCATGTGTAGGGAATAACATTCTGGCCATACGCTGGTGATTGGACTATGGACTCTCAACAGTTAACCAGTTCCCAGCCTATAAAAGGGCAGGAGCACAATTAACACGTCATGCCTGACGAAGCTAGAGAGAGCGAAACACGTAGTGAGACACAGCGGAAGTGACGTGTTATCCCGGGGTTTGGTGAGAGCTGGAGAGAATTAGGGCTTGCCTGCCAGAGAGACCGGAAAAAAATGGATAAAACTAAGAACATCCTAAGTGATATATGTGGATTTGGAGGGACACTGATAGATCGACCTACCAACCAGCCTGCGTAATTGGATCCCAAGTTGCTCTGTGAGCCACAGGCCTGCTTAGTCCGGGGGACCAGTGGGAAGAGGCCGTCCAGCCACTACAAGAACCACGGTGTAGTATAATTATACGTACCTCCAGCCCCACCATTCCTGATTTTCATTGATTCAGTGTGCGCACACTTACGGGACTTTAATGATTCCTGCTTACTGATCCTGTACTGATTGGTTTCACTCGCTGCAGGGAGTGATTATCCATTGGAAATAGACACTTGTTTTACCCTTTATTATTTTTGGCGTCTCTACACATGGCCATTATACATTTTATCCCAGTTTTTAGTATTTATATGTGGGATATTTAAAGAGCTATATACGTTTTTAGTTTATTCTTTTTTCTCTTTTTTATGTAGTAATTATTGATTAATGTACATTACACCTGTTACGGCTGGCCAGCTATACATTGATTTTTGTAGGTGTGACTTTACATTTGTGATATTTAGAATATTAAATATATTATTTAGCGATTGTGTTGAGTACTTTATTTGTGTGTATCACCAGCAGAGTACTATTCTTTTTATTGTTTATAAGGTTTTACCCCGGTAGGGGTTCTTCCTTTGTTTCTGAGCAGGGGGACTCAGAGGTAGGTCATGGATCCTATATCAAGGAACAGAATCAATTTGTGTGCACACGGTTAGAATATTGACCCAGCAGGATAAAGTGGTATTGTAAGTATACATCACTGCCTCATAGGTATCATTCGGACTCTCCTCCTGGCAGACACTTGGCCCCCCGGGCAATTACATGCACTAGTGTCCGCTGTTATTTCAAACACATGGGATCCATCTTGTACGTATTGTAAGTAACAGACTTTCCTGCACTCGGCAATTGAGTAAGTCCGTTTCCTTGGCGGTACGCTACCAACACCCTCCCGCTGTGTCTAGATCCGGACTTCCTGCTTCCGGTCAAGTCACTCGCTATGTGTTTCGCTCTGATTGGAGCTTCTTCAGGCAGTTGGGGACAGTAGAGGCCCATGTGTAGGTAGATGTTGAGGACAGAATGGATATATTATACAGATATAACCCACCCCTCCTGTTGATCCCTATGGGGCCAAACTGTAAATAATATCCTTATAGCCTACCCCTGTAGTGGATTTCTATGGGAGGAACTATAAGATTATAGCCTTATAAGCTTACAGTTCCAGGAGGAAAAGGAAAGTTCCGTGCCCTGTATAAAAGTTACTCAGCCTGCGGCCTTGTGCTTTTATATGGTCATTAATATCCTTATAATTTACAGTTGGGGTGCATTATCCACTAAATAATCGGCACGCTACTACCCCACTATAACGTGGAAGTGCCCCTTGAACTTACCCTTTGATGTATAAGCCGCAGTCAGTAAGCAAGTTTGAGTATGAGTCAGAGGAAATCCACGAGTGACCAGAGGGGGTGCAGTCTTGAATCCTCACCCAGAACACTGAATGGGGCAGGTGTACCCTATAATTGGTCATTTGTTTTGCATCCTTCATTCTTCTTTAAGCTTTACTGTAGTTTTTGGCTCCTATAATCTCACTTCAACTTAAGTTTTATGGCTACTTATTAAGTGAAATGTATTCACTTTCTGCTCATAAGGACAAACTTTGTTCATCACCAGACAAGTAGCTGTTCCAGTGATAAGTGGGAGATTCTAGAGATAGTCTTACTGTTGGAATGGAACACTGCACTGCTGATGAGCAGATCAACCTATGAGAGGGCAGGAACTGGTACATGAGCAGAGAGGAGAAGCAGGATTACAGGAAATATTTTGTGCTGCCAGCAATATAACTCCCAGTGGTGAGGACCTACCGTTTAAGGTCCTCACCTTGGGTATATTCAATGGGAGAGGGTTATTTTTAAAAAGTATTTATAGTCCATACCAGTTTTTCTCAACCTTTTAATGTGTGGGGATCCCTTAAAACCATTTTTGTGTCTGGGGAAACCCCTACAGTACATAATGATTATATATTATTTTACTTTCTCTGTCATCAAATCATCAAAATACATAAATTATATAAGGGATAATGCAGATCTGGTCTTAGGGGGTGAAATGGGAGTTGGAGCAAATGCGCCTGTCTCCATTAGAATTCTAATTTTGATTAAACACGGGTAATTTTATTTGGGTGAACTGTCCCTTTAAGCTCATGCGCCATACACAGGCCGAAGGTTTCGGCTCTCTTTAAAGGGAGCCGATGCTGACAGACGGAAATTTCCCGTCTTCCCTGACTGACCGAAATGCCGACCACGGACGTTTGTCGACATTATGGTCGGTCGGATTCGGCCCCCGTTAGCGATATTAGGTAAATCCCCTTATGGACTGACGGGATTTACCTAATATCACTAATTTGTATGGCCACGTTAAGTGCATATTACATGTATTCATTAATAGATTGAAATGAGGCAAAGTCATTTTTTCAGTGTACGATTCCTTTAATACTTGTATCATTGATGAGAGAACAGTGTGAAACATAATATATTGACCTTATTTGAGTGTTCATTTGGTCTATGGCAGGTTCTCTTGTGGCCTGTGTCTGATGTGTTTCTTTACACTTTATGAGTTCTCATTAAGTTTATTTTTAGAATGATAGACACATTGATTGAAGAATGGAAGGTAAAGGACCAATGTGGGCCCTTGGTCCTTTATTTCCTGGTGGACGCCCAACACTATAGTCTGCCTAAAATGTCTCTGTAGAGCTTGTATCTCCTGCTGTAAGCAGTCAGGGGAGTTGGCACATGTCTGGACCATCTCTGCCTTTAGGCAGTCACAGACATTTTTTCTATTTAAAACCCTGAAATAACAGAAACATTTTTGTGAATTGATTGTTCTTGTTGTGTAAACCTGAGCCTTTAGGTGTTTGTTGTGGGTAATCTGCAGATTCCATAGACATGTGTCATTTAACTCCCGGAAGTAAATCGTGTTTTTTAATGAATCTGAAAAATATTTTATAGAATCATCAGTACAGTGGAATCTGTATTTTATTATATGTTATATATTTCTTTACATTTGTAATATGTAGTAGGTGATGACCCCCCCCCCCCCGACTCCAGTAAAATGAAAATGGGGTTTGTGTGGCTGAGCTATGGGAGGTAAAGTGTTTCTTCAGAGGGTGGACATGCCCTTTAAAAGGCAGTGCTGCAGTGTTGCTTGGTTGTGTTGGACTGCACCAAACTGTTTTTATGTGGGTTGGGGGTACTTGTGATTTCTAGCTTCAGGGCTTCTCGGGAGTCTCCCTTGGTCTCACAGGTGTGCAGGAGACCACCCCAGAACTTGGCAGACAGACAAAGCTTCCGGGAGCCATGAGATTCCTGCAATTTTAGGTTTTGTTCATCTTTAAATGGACACTATACCCAAAACACCCTTGTTTAATCAAAATTGTAGTTCTAATGGAGACAGGAGCATGGTCTCCCATATAGCCCCCTAATCCCAGATCTCAGTACTTACCAAACATGCAATCCTGCCACACTGTAGCATAGGTGAGTGTGTGAACGTGTGTGGGGGGTGGACGGGAAGCTGATTGAAAAGACACCACAGTTCTGTAAGATCACGGTAAGTGGTGAGATCTGGGCTTAGGCAAATGTTCCTTTCTCCATTCAAATTAAAATTTTAAATTAACCAGGTGATTTTTGGGGTGTAGTGTCCATTTAAATATAATCTTTATACTTTAAGTCTGAACAGAAGCTTAGTGACATTGGAAAAGATTTGCTCCTATAAACCCAGAGCTGAGGTTCTTCCTCATTCAAATTTAAACATTTCTGGCCTCAGGGAGTTAAATGTCACTTATCTATAGAATGTGACAGAGACACCTGTAAGCACGGACAGTCGGATTTATGTAACAAAAGCAATTACTTCTGAAAATAGTTTCTTTTGTTCCAGCACTTGTATTGATATGACTGGGCATGTGGACAGAAACGTTTATCTCAGAGACATTTATCTGTATTTAAAGAGCCCCCTACCTGTAAGTTTATATTCAAACGGTATCAGCTAACCAGGTTTAACATACATACATTCTTATCTTCCACTGCACACTGGTATGACACATTCCCATCTAACCATCTAGCATTTGAATTAAACTTGTTTTAATTGACATTAGGGTACTTAAACTTTTCAAAACTTTTTTTTTTTAAGATATAGTCTATTGGACAATTACAGGAATAATTGTACGATTGTCTATAAAATATTGCTGAGGTACTCTAGTGCCACATGATACTATTGTAAGGCCACATGGTGTTAAATGTAGGGCCACGGTCCTACTGTTCTTTTATGCTACCCGCGGAATCTGAGGTATCTGATGGCACAGGTTAGTAACAAAGCAGTTTGATTTTTTTCCGATAATTGCACTTCTGTATTGGTCCCTTTTGGAGTTTGCTAGTAGCCATGGCTCTGTGAGCACCTATGTTTGTGGCATACTGTTTGATCTAGAACTTGTGGGAGCTATTTAGTGGGGGGCGGGGGGGTTGTTTGTCAATTCGGTTTAGGTATACAGGATAAATTCCTGTATATAAAAAAAAATCACAAATCATGTTAAATTCTAAATTCTAGTAAGTGCTGTTTTAGTTATGTGGACACTCCTGGGCAGGATTAGTGAGGTACCCACCTATGGGTCTATGGGTGGTATTGTTGTACTCTGGAGAACAAGAGCTTTTACAAACAATATGATTTTTGTGAGCAAACTTATGTTTGCTACAAACTATGCCGAGCATTGTAAACTTCAAATGATGTGGAATTCCTGCAAGCAGACCTATATAGATTGTCAAAATGGGCAGCAGAATGGAAGATGAGATTCAATGTTGATAAATGTGATCCCTTTGCCTTTTGCCACCTTTTGCCAAATTCACCATTAATATCTCTGTTAATTTCTGTTGGAAAAGAGGGGTATAGATCCAAGGGAGAAAAATATTATCCTTGCTCGTTGCAAGGCACTGGTATGGCCTCAGTTAAAATATGCAGTGCAGTTTTGGAATCCCATATACAAAAGGGACATCTTGAAAGTGGAAAGAGTTCAGAGAAGGCCCATTAAATTAAAAAAAGGTGAATATAGGGGCTTGACTATGCAGGCACATTAGACAAGTTAGGGCTGTTAACACTGTTGGCAATTACCTGGAGATATGATCACTTTATACAGATATATTAATGGGTCATATAATAAACTCTCTGGTGCAATTTTTGCCAAAAGGTCATATCAAAGGACACATGGACATCCTTTAATATTAGACAAAAAGTTTCATCTTTAGGTTAGGAAAGTGAGAATACTATTGAAAAGTACTGATATTAATATATATACTTTTTGTTGATCCAGGGATCAGCATCAAGCAACCAGTATACTGTAAGACCATACAGGACCCCACAAATACCCATATTTGGCAGATAAGAAAGGCATAGGACAGATGGCCAAGTAAGATACTTGATTCTCAGAACAGAAGCTAAACTCATTATACCTTGATCATCTGTCCAATATGGGAATCTTTAGTCTCTCTAACAGAATGCTTTTGTAACTTCAAAACTCCACTGAAAAATAATTGGATGAAAATTCACATTAAATAAAATAAAGAAAGTCTAAAATATAACACTTAACATTTTTGTTTGTGTCATTGAACTTATTGCACTTTAATTTATTGCAAAAATACAGTTTTCCTCATAATTTCCATATATATTTTAGATTGATCTGTGAAGGTCACATGTGCTTCAATTCAGTCCAATCAAGAAGCCTTAAAGGTTTACTATGAGGAATAGAAGTAACGAGAAGTAAATATAGGAATCTATCATACTCGTAATGGACTCATTTCTCTTAAGGTATTAAGCATTAAAAAGAGGATGAGACTGACATATTTATCTTAGTCCTACTTACCCCTGTTGTTTATTAAAATGCATTTCCTACGGTCTCTTATGGTGCATTCACACATGTGATCGCAGGGACCTATCCGTGATGCACAATATGTATGCATGGATCTTTCACAGTACAAATTGTGCTGTGTATGGTTGACTGTTGGCCGAAGCGGCCGCTTGGTCAGAGAAGACTGCTACTTTTTAAATGCAGAGCTTTAAGCCTCATACACATGTGCTATTGCGGGGGGCTACTGGCAGTTTGGTTGGGACTCATTGATGATCCACCCGCGAATTAGGCAACAACCCCCCAACTTAAAGCTCTGTATTTAATTTGTAGCAGTTTTCTCTGTTTTCATGGGTGGTTGAGTTTACCATTGGTTTATATTTCCTGGTGGATCTCAACACCACAGCCCGAAACCTCATGGGAGCTGACACATGTCTGGACCATCTCTGCCCTTTCTAATTCAACCAAACTTGCATTGATGTAAAAATCTACAATGCACTTCACGGTAAACGTTTCTGTAGATTCCATAGTCATGTGTCATTTAACTCTCGGAGGTAAAATATGTTTTATAATCATCTTTTTAATCACCTCTACATTGGATTCTTTATCCTGAATTATATATACAAATGATATATCCGAATGTAGTCAGGGCTAGATTTACTGTTAGACAGAGGGGGCACCTGTTGTTTAGGGATGTCTCACCCATCCTCCAATGTTTATTTATTGTGCAGCACATCAGTTTTTTAATTTATTTTTTTGGTCTTCTGACACCCCCTGTGGTTACAGTTAATATGTTGACAGATCCAGGTAAGTGGTGAATAAATTTGCCTGGGCAGTTAATTTTAGAGATGTTACCATTTAACTAGTCTACTACAGTTGAAAACATTTGATTACATCTGATTGGTCGCTGCACCTCTTATCAAATAAGCCCCTTTCATGTTTTGTGCAGTTCACAAATATCTGCATAATAGAGCCTTAATTTTTTTTGATAATATATTTTATAAATGGGTTTGATGTGAGGGGTGGGGTTAAAGGTACCAGATGCTAATAGGCTCCTGAGATGGAAACCTGGGCCTGCATATAGGAGAGGGTGACCATGCATGAATCCTGTCATGTTTAACTTACAGATGAATCTTCCACCTCTAAATTCAGCAGAATTTTGAAGGAATTGTCTTTTTATATAAAGTTTGACACAGACCCAGATACACAATCAGGGCCACCTCTCTAATGAGGCAATGTGAGGCAAAAACCTCAGGCGGCACATTAAGAGAGACGACAGTCAGGCCAGTAAAAAAAAAATGTGTAAATTTTTTTGTGAACATTTTTTTTTAAGCACCCCCTAATGCTATGTACTAGTCACACTGTGGGTACTATGATATGTACCAGACACACTGTGGTTCGCTATGATATGTAGCAGTCACACTGTGAGCACAATGATATGTACCAATCACACTGCGGGAAGGAGAGAGAGTAAAGGTAAGAAATAGAGGATAGAGACTACAGGAGAAGGAAAGTGTGAGATATAGAGAATAGAGACTGTAGCAGAGAAGGAGTGTAAGATATAGATGATAGAGACTGTAGGAGAGAGAGAAAAAATTCTCAGGGGAGCAATTCCTATCAATTTGCCTTAATTTACCTTAAGTCATTTTTGGACCACAGTTCCCCTTTAAAATATAAAATAACTAATTTAATTATACATTTATAACAGAAACACAGTCGTGACAGTAGCTTTTAGCAGCAGTCAATGGAAAAGTCTAGCTAAATCCAGAAAACGAGTTTCACAAATTATAGTTTACACAAGGTGGTTCCTTGTGTTAATACCTTCTAACATACATGGCCTCAGGGAGTTGAATGTCACTTATCTATAGAATCTGACAGAGACACCTGTAAGCTCAGACTTATGTAACAATAGCAATTATTTCAGAAAATAGTTTCTTTTGTTCCGGCACTTGTATTGATATGACTGGGCATGTGGACAGAAACGTTTATCCCGAAGACTTGCCACTGTACTGTATTAACATAGCCACCTATCTGTTAATTTAAATTTAACACCTTGCCATGATCATATTAACAACATTTGCTTACATGTGTTTACATTTCACATTTAAATATGCACCATTTTAATTAGCCTTACAATAATTGCCATCAGGGTTTTCTGACACACTTGGCAACCTGTATATCTATCTTGGCACACCTGTTCATAATGTTGGTTCTCAAGTTTCATTAATCTAGTTTATCATTACGCTACATTAAAAGTTTATTCAAACTATATTTAAATAAATACTGTAGATAGCGTACTGTACATAATTTATATTAAATGGCAACAATTTAAATTTAATGCTTATCACCAAATAAAAAATGATTTAGCTTTCGCATAAGTGACAGAAGCCCCAACCACTTCACCATTTCTTAAAAAAATCTTCTCTAGCAGGCTGATACATCCCTTATTTTCTGCCTTCTGAGCCCCCCGTCATCTATCATGGCTATGACACTGACATCAAGGCCAACGATTAACTGGAGTTTTCCAAGGCTGCTGCCCTGTGCATATTTAATTTTGGCATGAGCTTGAGTATAGCGCAGTGTGCAGACTCTCATACATAATGAGCATATAAACCAGGGGGCAGGGTTGATAGCCATTTACAGAAGGCAGGTTAACTGTGGTCTCCATACTAACAAGCCTAGGACAATGACCCTAGATTCTCTGGATATTAAGATATAGGTTTTTAAAGTTACACTTCCATGTCTGTTCTGACTGTCTGAATCTGTGACAGTCACATGAACCACCATCCTACACCCCTCCACCCCCAAATCTTTTGATCTTTTCTGAAGCAAGTTCCATACCTGCAACCCTTCTCTGTATCTTTCTCTGCCTTAGGGGAAGAAATATAATGGCTCATGGTTAGTTTTATAAATTACTTAGAATATCAAGATTGAAGCTTATGATGCAGCTGATGATGCTCTGTCCCATGCTCCATCCTTAAACTTAGGGTAGAGCAGTGGTGCTGGTGATGTCATAGCTTGTATTACTAGCAAGAAAAAAACACCTTTATACTGCAGTAACTTTGGATAAACTGCAGCTAGACTGCCTGCTGGAGTCATTTTAAAGGTATGATAGTGCTCTTTTTAATAAAGGCCACTTGTATGAAGACCACAGCTCCCTTTTAAAGAAGTATTGGAGCAGCTGGGGTTTCTGTCACTGTTGTAAATAAAAATATGATGCAGTGTTTGCATTGGGCCAATTGGAAATAGATTTAACTGTTTAGAGAATGTAATTGGTTAATCATTCTATTAGGATATTTTTAAGGGCACTTATGTAAGTACATTAACACTCCAGGGTAAACATTTCAGTCCACATGTCTGGTCATAAACAGAACAAACAATAGAGGAATAGAATTAAAATTCTTGTTATCTACCAGAATACACCTGTCGTAAACAGGTGACATTTAAAGTCTTGATTTGTTTAACTCAAAGCAGATGATTTCATATTTCTCTGTGTTTCCTCATACTGAAATTCTTTAAAACCCTAATTTTCTGCAGAGAGTTAAAGGAACTGTAAACCAAAAAAAACAAGTGTTTGCCAATCGTTTCTATTATTCACAGGGAGGTGAGAACGCTTATTCTCAGGGGACACAGCCGAACTTACCTTACCGGGCGCTCCACTCGCTCCTTCTGATCTGACAGCCGCGTTGCCCCTGTCTCCTGACCACGCGCCTATACTTGGGTGCATGCGTGCCAATACAAAAGATAGGAGCGCGATTGGGAGAGCAGGACAGTGCGCCTGTCAGATCAGAAGGACCTGCGAGTGGAGCGCCAGGTAAGGTAAGTTTGCACTATGAAAATTATGGTAGCTTGTAAACAAAGAAACCCTTTTTTATTTTTTATTTTTTTTATTAAACTTGCATAATTAAAGTCTAATGTTTTTTTTAAAGGGTAAATGATGGTCATGAGACACATTTTAAGGGCATGTCAACTTCCAAAACAAAACTCCCACAATCCTAAAAACGGTATTACTCACAGTGCCCTTACAGTGTGTAATTCTGCCTGATACCCACAGTAGCAATTGAGAATATCCCGGCTCCACTGCAAAAGCTCAGAGAGCCTTCCCCCCATGCTCAATGGAGGAATTTTCTAGTAGTCATTGACTATGACGTTATCCATGATGGCCATGACTGAAGGATATACCTGAAAGAGCTGGAAAATCCTCTAATGCAGATGCTGGCATCAGGCTTCTTACCTTAGCACATAGGGGGATTGTGAGTATTGTTTTAGAGTTTTGGGGGTACTTTATATGTATGTGAACTTTCCTTTTGGGGGTGGATGTGCCCTTTTTTAAAATAAACTACAACTTTGAGGGCAGTAATAATTAAAAAATAAAGTTGTCCTGGTTGGTTGTCGAACTACTGCTCCTACTGTAATATCCCTTACTGGACAAAGTTCCCAAATAATCAAGTAAGTTAGGGAGAAGAAATGTAGAGAGTTCAGATTACTGCTCCCTTTCTCTGGAAGTTTCTCCTCCTTTTTATGCATATGAATAAATGAGCTCTAGCCTGAACTCTCCCTAACTTATGGAGATCATACATGCACAATTTTGTGATATCCCAATTTCAGCCAATACATGTATAGCCGATCATATGATTGACGTACATTTTTCCCCATGGGTCAATGGGAACATTTTTATTGTAAAATTGGAATTGGTTGTTGTATGAGCCCCATTACTTGATTATTTGGTGACATGCTTCAAATAGCATTTCGCTATGCAGACCAGAGGTCTACATTGTACTGATGAGGCTTGATAAAGCCTAAAGTGGTCGACGACTGGCGCTCTAGATGGGCACCTGTGCAATGTTGTTAAAAAGTATTGCGTTTGCTCTGGGTAAACATGGAATTTACCCAGAATTCCCTTCTCCCTACATGAACAAATAACTTAGACATATAAAAACAACCTCTTTCACATCTTTTTTAGAATGAAAATTGTTGCTATTCTATTTTTTGTTGCTATTTGACATTATCCCTTAACCTTATAAAGTGATGATGTCATTGTGTGCTTTGTCCTCTAGGCTTTAAATATCCACCCCCCATGGTCACTGGCTCCATTTTGTGCTTTGCCAATACTGGAAAACCAGTGTTCCCCTCCCTCCCTGGTAATATGCAAATTTGTCTTAGTTGGAGTCACAGTATATGGCAGGAGGGGCATCATTGCAGTAAGTGGACTAGGGGGAGCCATTACATGCCCTCTGGTAACACAGAGGTTGGCATCCAAGATTCAATCTACAGCTAGCAATAAATGATGGAGTTCGCAAGGGTGCCCAAAAAATATAATTTGGCCCCTAAAGGCCATGGTTAATAATGTTGTGAAAATAATAACAACCCAAATATAAATATTTAAAAGACCACTTAATTCCTACATAAAAATTTGTGACTATAACCCTTGAAATTACATCAGCTATTCACTCTAAAAAATGTAACATAGTAACATAGTAACATAGTAATTGAGGTTGAATAAAGACATACGTCCATCAAGTCCAACCTATTCACCCTCTTCTTTTTTTAACCCTACCTAACAGTTGATCCAGAGGAAGGCAAAAAAACCCAGCTAAAAAGGGGGAAAAAAAATTCCTTCCAGACTCCAAACGGCAATCGGAAAGTATCCCTGGATCAACCAGATCTATATGTATTAACCCTTTCACTGCCAGGAGATTTTCATTTTTTTTGCGTTAACTGCCAGAAGAATTTTCAGGATTTTGCCCTCAATCACTTTAGACTAATTTTACAGTAGGAAACCTTGCAGTAAATCAGGAATATTATACATTGTTTTTTTCAGCACAAAGTCTACTTTAACATGGTAACAAAATTTTGTAACTTTTCTGGAAATTTTACTGGAATTATGGGTAAAATATGTAAAAAAAATGAAAAATTTGCAAATTTTCATGGATTTTTCCCATTTTTACTTATAGTTATCTTAAGGTTACACACAAAAATCTTACTGTTTCTAAAAGCTCAGATACTCCCGTGTACAACGATACCAGATATATGTAGGTACCCCACTTTTCCTGTACAGGACACCCCCCCAAACTAAAACTGCACCTCCTAGAATATTACACCAAATTAAAATGTCTAACCACTACTGACAGTTAACATAGAATATCTTCCAAATTAACTAAAATATCCCCACAAGTGAGATATTTTTAGAAACTACACACCCACAAGATTTTATGAGTGAGGTAAGTTTTGATCAAAATGCAGATACCCGGACGCAGCTCTTCATCCAATAGTAAGTTATTTTCTCACATTTTCCTTTTTTTCCTCAACTGTAAAATCAGAGACAAAATCAAATGCGAATTTCAGCTAAAAACTGTGGAGGAAAGTTCAAACGCATCTCAAATATGAAAGCCTAACCCCTCCCGAATAAAACGGTATGCCACATTCATGGGTGTACCCAGAGACATGGCTACCAACTAACCCAGAGCGTGACCAGTGCCAAATGTCAGTAGCAGCAAAAAAAAATTAGCCAGTTTTGTATTTGAACAGTCTGCAGTTTTTCCACAAAACACCCCCCCAACTCAGAAATACCCCCCACAAACTATATATTCCCGAAATCTACACACCTTCAGCTATGTAACGCTGTAGTTCGTTCATTCATACCATCAATGGTGTGGTCGCAGTTCTTCGTAGAAGTTTGCACTTTTACCAGATTTTCAAAAAAAATGAACATCAAACAACATTCAAAAAGGTAGAAATCATGCCAAAACCTCATGGAATGTAAAAAAAAGTTACCAAATATCAATCTCCCAAATGTCCTGAATCAAACGGTATGCCATATGTGTGGTTACACACGTGGACGTGGAAGCGAAAAGCCACAAAGTGAGACAATGCACGATGGCTCAGAAACGGCGAAAATATTTAGCCAATTCCGAATTTGGACAGTCTGCAGTTTTATCCACAAAACACCCCCGTAACTTAGAAATAACCCCCACAAACTATATATTCCTGAAATCTACACAACTTCAGCTATGTAACACTGTAGTTTGTTTCATTATACCATCAATGGTGTGGGCGCAGTTCTTCATAGAAGTTCGCATTTGTCTGAAAAAATGAACAAAAAAACAACTTCAAAAGTAGAAATCATGCCAAAACCTATGGAATGTAAAAAAAAGTTACTAAATTAATCTCCCAAATGTCCTGAATCAAACGGTATGCCATATGTGTGGTTACACACGCGGACGTGGAAGCGAAAAGCCACAAAGTGAGACAATGCAGATGGCTCAGAAACAGCGAAAATATTTAGCCAACTTCGAATTTGGACAGTCTGCAGTTTTTTCACAAAACACCCCCATAATTAGAATACCCCCACAAACTATATATTCCTGAAATCTACACAACTTCAGCTATGTAACACTGTAGTTTGTTCATTCATACCATCAATGGTGTGGGCGCAGTTCTTCATAGAAGTTCGCATTTGTCTGAAAAAATGAACAAAAAACAACTTCAAAAGGTAGAAATCATGCCAAAACCTCATGGAATGTAAAAAAAAGTTACTAAATATCAATCTCCCAAATGTCCTGAATCAAACGGTATGCCATATGTGTGGTTACACACGCGGACGTGGAAGCGAAAAGCCACAAAGTGAGACAATGCACGATGGCTCAGAAACAGCGAAAATATTTAGCCAACTCCGAATTTGGACAGTCTGCAGTTTTTTCCACAAAACACCCTGATAACTCAGAAATACCCCCCACAAACTATATATTCCTGAAATCTAAACACCTTCAGCTATGTAGCACTGTAGTTCGTTCATTCATACCATCAATGGTGTGGGCGCAGTTCTTCGTAGAATTTCGCATTTCTACACAATTTTCTGGAAAAATAGAGAAAAATACACTTCAAAGTTACAAAATCACACCTAAACCCCATGTAATGTAAAAAAAACTTACCAAATATCAATCTCCTAAATGTCCTGAATCAAACGGTATGCCATATGTGTGGTTACACACACGGACGTGGAAGCAACTAGACAAAATGTGAAACAATGCGCAGTGCGCCAATAACAGCATTTTCCCAGATTTTTCAAACTGAACACCCCTCTAACTTGGAAATACCCCCGCAAAACTATATATTCTCATAATCTACATACCTTCAGCTACGTAACGCTGTAGTTTGTTCATTCATACCATCAATGGTGTGGGCGCAGTTCTTCGTAGAAATTCGCGTATGTCTGAAAAAATGAACAAAAAACAACTTCAAAAGGTAGAAATCATGCCAAAACTCCATGGAATGTAAAAAAAAGCTACTAAATTTCAATCTCCCAAATGTCCTGAATCAAACGGTATGCCATATGTGTGGTTACACACGTGGACGTGGAAGCCAAAAGACACAAAGTGAAACAATGCACAATGGCTCAGAAACAGCAAAAATATTCAGTCAAATCTGAATTTGAACAGTCTGCAATTTTTCCCCACAAAACAACCCCCACAAACCATATATTTCTCAAATCCACACACCTTTATCTACGAAATTCTGTAGTTTGTTCATTCTTACCATCAATGGTGTGGGCGCAGTTCTTCGTAGAAGTTCGCAGTTTTAGCAGATTTTCTAAAAAATTTGAATAAAAACACTCTCAAAGGTAGAAATCATGCCAAAATCCCAAGTAATGTAAAAAAAAGTTACCAAATATCAATTTCCTAAATGTCCTGAATCAAACGGTATGCCCTATGTATGGTTACACACGCAAACGTGGAATCAACTAGCCACAAAGTGAGCCAATGAACAATGGCCCAATTACAGCAACTTTTCAGATTTGTCAGACTAAACACCCCTCTATATTAGAAATACCCCCCAAAACTATATATTCTTGGAATTTACACACCTTCAGCTACGTTACGGTGCCATGCTTTCATACATACATGAAGAATTCCAGACCAAAGAAATCCAAAGAATTCCGTGTTTTTAGGAGGTTTTGTGAAAAATAAAATAAGATGATTCAAAGATTGAAATCCTACCTAAACCAACTTGACAAGCAAAAAAACCCACTAAATGTCAATCTCCCACGTATCCTACATCAAACGGTATGCCATATGGGTGGGTGCACAGAGAGACGTGGCCACCAACTAGCTCAAATGGGACGCATGCACAAGTGTAATTACAAGAAAAAAATCAAAGTTCTCTGTAATTTCAAACAGCCCCAAAACTTGGAAATGCCCCCCACAAATAACCCCCCCACTAAATATCACTCTTCCACATGTTCTGAATCAAACGGTATGCCATATGCGTGGATGTACACAGAGACGTGGCCACCAACTAGCTCAAATTGGACGCATGCACAAGTGTAATTACAAGAAAAAAATCAAAGTGTTCTGTAATTTGAACAGCCTAATCAATTTTGAAATACCCCCCACAAACTATATATTTTTGGAAGCTACACACCTTCAGCTACGTGATGGTATCATGCTTTCGTATATACGTGAAGAATTCCAGACGCTGCTATTCATAGAACTCCGTGCTTTTAGGAGATTTTGTGAAAAAATAAAATAAGGACTCAATGGTTGAAATCCTACCTAAACCCACTTGGCAAGTAAAAAAACCCACTAAATGGCAATCTCTCACATGTCCTGAATCAAACGGTATGCCATAAGGGTGGGTGCAAACTGAGACGGGGCCACCAACTAGCTCAAATGGGATCCATGCGCAGTTGCAATTACAAGAAAAAATTAAAAAACGCCACAACCCACCCCCCTACCCTATACCCACTCCCCCTTTTAGTGGAAAACCAGTTAGTACGGAGAGTCACACAAGTTTTTGCACACTTTACTGATCCTAAAAAATCAATACAGTCTTTTTTTGGTACCTCTGCAAAATTTCCTACTAAAATAGGCTTAGTTTCCTTTGAAATCCAACAAATAAATGATCTGCGTTTATTTTACCGATATCACCGGGGACATTGAGAAGCTTGGAGAAGACAACGTTTTTTGCTAATTTATAGTTTTAGGGTAAAAAAAAAAAAAGGTGTGTGTATCACTTTAAGATTTTTTTTGTGTGCATTTCCCCTTTTTTTTGGGGATCAAAGCCACAAATGAACAATGCACGATGGCTCAGAAAGCGAAAATATTTAGCCAATCCGAATTTGGACAGTCGCGTTCATTGTTCCACAAAAACAACCCTGCATGCCAAAACCTCATGGAATGTAAAAAAAAGTTACTAAATATCAATCTCCCAAATGTCCTGAATCAAACGGTATGCCATATGTGTGGTTACACACGCGGACGTGGAAGCGAAAAGCCACAAAGTGAGACAATGCACGATGGCTCAGAAACAGCGAAAATATTTAGCCAACTCCGAATTTGGACAGTCTGCAGTTTTTTCCACAAAACACCCTGATAACTCAGAAATACCCCCCACAAACTATATATTCCTGAAATCTAAACACCTTCAGCTATGTAGCACTGTAGTTCGTTCATTCATACCATCAATGGTGTGGGCGCAGTTCTTCGTAGAATTTCGCATTTCTACACAATTTTCTGGAAAAATAGAGAAAAATACACTTCAAAGTTACAAAATCACACCTAAACCCCATGTAATGTAAAAAAAACTTACCAAATATCAATCTCCTAAATGTCCTGAATCAAACGGTATGCCATATGTGTGGTTACACACACGGACGTGGAAGCAACTAGACAAAATGTGAAACAATGCGCAGTGCGCCAATAACAGCATTTTCCCAGATTTTTCAAACTGAACACCCCTCTAACTTGGAAATACCCCCGCAAAACTATATATTCTCATAATCTACATACCTTCAGCTACGTAACGCTGTAGTTTGTTCATTCATACCATCAATGGTGTGGGCGCAGTTCTTCGTAGAAATTCGCGTATGTCTGAAAAAATGAACAAAAAACAACTTCAAAAGGTAGAAATCATGCCAAAACTTCATGGAATGTAAAAAAAAGCTACTAAATTTCAATCTCCCAAATGTCCTGAATCAAACGGTATGCCATATGTGTGGTTACACACGTGGACGTGGAAGCCAAAAGACACAAAGTGAAACAATGCACAATGGCTCAGAAACAGCAAAAATATTCAGTCAAATCTGAATTTGAACAGTCTGCAATTTTTCCCCACAAAACAACCCCCACAAACCATATATTTCTCAAATCCACACACCTTTATCTACGAAATTCTGTAGTTTGTTCATTCGTACCATCAATGGTGTGGGCGCAGTTCTTCGTAGAAGTTCGCAGTTTTAGCAGATTTTCTAAAAAATTTGAATAAAAACACTCTCAAAGGTAGAAATCATGCCAAAATCCCAAGTAATGTAAAAAAAAGTTACCAAATATCAATTTCCTAAATGTCCTGAATCAAACAGTATGCCCTATGTATGGTTACACACGCAAACGTGGAATCAACTAGCCACAAAGTGAGCCAATGAACAATGGCCCAATTACAGCAACTTTTCAGATTTGTCAGACTAAACACCCCTCTATATTAGAAATACCCCCCAAAACTATATATTCTTGGAATTTACACACCTTCAGCTACGTTACGGTGCCATGCTTTCATACATACATGAAGAATTCCAGACCAAAGAAATCCAAAGAATTCCGTGTTTTTAGGAGGTTTTGTGAAAAATAAAATAAGATGATTCAAAGATTGAAATCCTACCTAAACCAACTTGACAAGCAAAAAAACCCACTAAATGTCAATCTCCCACGTATCCTACATCAAACGGTATGCCATATGGGTGGGTGCACAGAGAGACGTGGCCACCAACTAGCTCAAATGGGACGCATGCACAAGTGTAATTACAAGAAAAAAATCAAAGTTCTCTGTAATTTCAAACAGCCCCAAAACTTGGAAATGCCCCCCACAAATAACCCCCCCACTAAATATCACTCTTCCACATGTTCTGAATCAAACGGTATGCCATATGCGTGGATGTACACAGAGACGTGGCCACCAACTAGCTCAAATTGGACGCATGCACAAGTGTAATTACAAGAAAAAAATCAAAGTGTTCTGTAATTTGAACAGCCTAATCAATTTCGAAATACCCCCCACAAACTATATATTTTTGGAAGCTACACACCTTCAGCTACGTGATGGTATCATGCTTTCGTATATACGTGAAGAATTCCAGACGCTGCTATTCATAGAACTCCATGCTTTTAGGAGATTTTGTGAAAAAATAAAATAAGGACTCAATGGTTGAAATCCTACCTAAACCCACTTGGCAAGTAAAAAAACCCACTAAATGGCAATCTCTCACATGTCCTGAATCAAACGGTATGCCATAAGGGTGGGTGCAAACTGAGACGGGGCCACCAACTAGCTCAAATGGGATCCATGCGCAGTTGCAATTACAAGAAAAAATTAAAAAACGCCACAACCCACCCCCCTACCCTATACCCACTCCCCCTTTTAGTGGAAAACCAGTTAGTACGGAGAGTCACACAAGTTTTTGCACACTTTACTGATCCTAAAAAATCAATACAGTCTTTTTTTGGTACCTCTGCAAAATTTCCTACTAAAATAGGCTTAGTTTCCTTTGAAATACAACAAATAAATGATCTGCGTTTATTTTACCGATATCACCGGGGACATTGAGAAGCTTGGAGAAGACAACGTTTTTTGCTAATTTATAGTTTTAGGGTAAAAAAAAAAAAAGGTGTGTGTATCACTTTAAGATTTTTTTTGTGTGCATTTCCCCTTTTTTTTGGGGATCATTCCCAAAGATGATCATCAAATCATCTTAGGGAATGATACCGAACTTGGAATACGGGCAATAATGCCCGTTTTCCAATTTGAAATCCGATCGGAAAAATCACTTCCCGGTAATCATTTTCTAGGAAGTGATTTTTCATTCATTGGCAAAGATCAATAATTTGGTGATCAGAAGTGATCACCAAATTATGATCTCTGTCCCCATTTTTTTTCTAAGTCTTCGCTAAGTAGCAAAGACTTAGAAAAAATCCTATTTGTGAATGGAAATTTGAGTTCCATTCACAAAATGTATAGTACAGCTGTCAGCTTGACAGCTTGTTCTATACTAGGTACAGCAGCATGATCTATATAGAGATCATGCTGCAGTACCTCCACTGGACCACCGGGGGCAGCATCTTACCTCTCTAAGGGAAGACCCCGGTGAAGCAGGAAGCTCAGTGATGTCACCGGGGTCTCCCTTTCCGGAAAGAAGATTTCCTCCTCTCCTTCTCCACGTGGGACCGGCTGCCGGGCTGCAGGTAGGGATATCTTCCGATCCCCCCCTCGGATTTGGACACAACCGAGGGGGGATCGAGGGGGCTAGGGGGGCAGTTGAATACTGCCCCCCGATCGCCCCTAGCGGGGTGCAATTTTTTTCGGGGGACTTAAAGCCACAGATCGTATATTCACGATCTGTGGCAGTTTGAGTATTCACTGCACAGATCGTGAATATACGATCTGTGGCAGGGAAAGGGTTAATACCAGTAATTCTCAATGTTTTTTAGTTTTAGAAACTTATCCAGGCCTTTTTAAAGCTATTCAATGAACTTGCCATTACTACATCTGCTGGAAGACAGTTCCACAGTTTCACCGTTCTCACTGTAAAGAAACCTTTCCTAACCTGAAGATGAAACTTCTTTTCTTCAAACCTTAAAGGATGTTCACGAGTCCTCCGATATGACCTATTAGTAAACAATGCACCAGAGAGTTCATTGTATGGCCCCTTAATATATTTGTATGATTATCATGTCCCCACGTAAACATCGTTTCTCCAATGTAAACAGCCCTAACTTGTCTAATCTGCCTGCATATTCAAGCCCCTCCATTCCCCTTATTAATTTAGTTGCCCTTCTCTGAACTGTCTCAATTTCCAAGATGTCCCTTTTGTATATGGGATTCCAAAACTGCACAGCATATTCCAAATGAGGCCTTACCAGTGCCTTGTAAAGAGGGAGAATAATATATTTCTCTCTTGAATCTATTCCCCTCTTTATACAAGACAATATCTTGCTAAGCTCTAGCCGTTGCTACCTGGCATTGTTTGCTATAGCTAAGTCTGTTATCTACCAGAACCCCCAAATCTTTTTCCATTACAGATGCACTTAACACAGAGTTATTTATGGTGTAGGTGGCACAGGGATTATTAAATCCCAAATGCATCACCTTACATTTATCAACATTGAATCTCATCTGCCATTCTGCTGCCCATTTTGATAATCTATCTAGGTCTGCTTGCAGCACTTGCACATCATTTGAAGTTTCCAAAGCTCTGCATAGTTTAGTGTCATCAGCAAACCTTGCTCTCAATGCTCCCTTCTAAGTCATTTATAAACAGATTAAACAGAAGCGGCCCTAGTACAGAACCCTGAGGCACTCCGCTTAGAACTTTAACCCACATAGATGTAGCTCCATTAACCACCACTCTCTATTAGCGATCCAATAACCAGTTCTCTATCCATGAACAAATGTTTTCTTCAAGGCAAACAGTCCTCAATTTATACATTAGTCGCCTATGTGGCACAGTATCAAAAGCTTTCGCAAAATCCAAATATATCACATCCACTGCTGTGCCTGCATCTAACTTCTTACTTGCTTCTTCATAAAAAACAATTAAATTTGTCTGGCATGATCTATTTCTCATAAATCCATGCTGACTACTACTAATAAGACGAGCTGTGGAGACAAAGTCAAGGATATGATCCCGTAACAAAGTCTCCAGCACCTTCCCTACCACTGATGTTAGGCTTACAGTTCTATAGTTACCAGGCTGTGAACAACTACCTTTTTTGAATATTGGTATTACATTGGCTTTTTTCCAATCCAGCGGCACATCCACAGACCAAAGTGAATCTGAAAAGATGAGAAACAATGGTCTAGATAGAACTGAACTAAGCTCTTTTAAAATCCGAGGATGCAATCCATCTGGTCCTGGGGCTTTATTGATATTAACTTTGTCTAATTGTTTCCGTACCATATCCTCTGTTAGTCAATGTTAATACTCTTCATTTCCTCCCTGCACATTGTTACAATACCTACTGTAAGGATTCTCAGCAGTAAAAACCGATGTAAAAAAATGGTTTAGCAGATTAGCCTTTTTGGCATCCTCTACAACCTCCTCAGCCCCATTATTTAATGGTCCCACATTCTCAGTCCTCATCTTTTTACCATTTATATACTTAAAAAACATTTTGGGGTTGGACTTGCTTTATTCGACAATCCGTATTTCATTTTCTATTTTAGCTAGTTTAATATCTATATGTACTGGCTTGCACTCTTTATTACAGCTTTTGTACTTCCTGTAAGCCTGTTCTGCTCCCTCTGTTTTCAAAATTTTAAAAGCCTTTTTCTTTTTTCCATTTCCCTTTTTACCTGAGCATTAAGCCATGCAGGAGTGGACCTAATTTTTTTTACACTTGCTACCTAAAGGTACAGATTTAGAAATGTAATAGTTTAATATCCCTTTAAAAGTGGTCCACATCTGCTCTGTATCTTTACCTAGAAACAATTCCCCCCAGTCTATGAGCAGGAGCGATTCCTTTAACAGCATAAAATTAGCTTTCCTAAAGTTAAAAGTTTTTGTAAACCCAGTGCACTTTTTTTGCAACTTATATTAAATGACACTATATCATGGTCACTATTCCCTAAGCTACCCATTACCTTCATCTCCAAAATGAGCTCAGAGTTATTAGATATCACCAGATCCAACAACGCATTCTCTCTAGTAGGAACTTCTACTATCTGTGAAAGAAAATGCTCATATAGGAAATTTAAGAACTTTATACCTTTTGAGGTGCTGGCAGTTCCCTTACTCCAATCTATGTCAGGGTAGTTAAAATCCCTCATAACCAGAACATGCCCCATACCAGCAGCCTTTGCCAATTATGGAGATTCATTTCCACCTCCTCCCCGGCATTTGGCGGCTTACTCCAACAATTAATTTACCTACCTTCTTGCTTCCTGTACACAGTTCCACCCATATTGTTTCTGCCATATCGTTTACTCCCCCATCTATTCCATCTTTTAAATTTGGCTTCAATTCGTGTTTAACATACATACATACACCTTCTCCTTTCTTATTAACTCTGTCATGTCTAAATAAGGAGTATCCTTCAATATTTACTGTCCAGTCGTGTGAATCATTAAGCCATGATTCTGCTATACCAATCACATCATACCTTTCCTTTAAAGCTATTATTTCAAGTTCCCCGTTTTTTACAGCCAGACTTCTTGCATTTGTAAACATACATTTTAGATTATCAATTGATTTACTTCCATACATGGTCATACATGCCTCCTCATCCTCTATGCTCCACCCTTCTCCTCCCACCGTTGTGTTAATTGCCCCCTGATCCCTAACTTCTCTATCTACCCCTGTGTAGTTCAACATACCCTACCCCTGATACCTAGTTTAAAATCTCCTCCAACCCCCTAGCCATCTTCTCCCCCAAAACAGCTGCACCATCACCATTAAGGTGCAATCCGTCTCTACTAAAGAGCCTGTAGCCTACAGAAAAGTCAGCCCAGTTCTCTAAAAACCCAAACCCCATCTCCTAACACCACCCTCTTAGCCACGCATTTATACTCCTGAGTTCCCGTTGCCTCCCTATCAAACATAATGCTGGTATTAATACATATAGATCTGGATCCAGGGATACATTCAGAATGCCGTTTGGAGTCTGGAAGGAATTTTTTACCCCTTTTTAGCTGGAGTTTTTTGCCTTCCTCTGGATCAACTGTTAGGTAGGGTTAAAAAAAAAGAGGGTGAATAGGTTGGACTTGATGGACGTATGTCTTTATTCAACCTTAATTACTATGTTACTATGTTACTATGTTACATTTTTTAGAGTGAATAGCTGATGTAATTTCAAGTTATTTTACGCTACATTGTAAAATAAGGATGTATTGTGTGCCTTTGTTATTTGGTATATGTACTGGCTGGTTTCTTTCAATGTCTATGGCATGTCAATTGCATGTTCATTTAAAAGAAACCAGCACTACATGTGTCAAATAATAAAGGCACAAAGTACATCCTTATTTAACAATGCTGTGTAAAATAATAACATTTTATAAATGCCGTCCTAAGCCATCGGAAAGCCAAAGCTGCTGGGAATGTCTATAGCTGAGAACAGAGAAAGCTCTGTCTCCTGCAGAAGCCACAATATTTGTTAGAACTGGATTGCCCATTAGGCACAGTAAGCATGTGTGTAGGGGCACCTGTAGTTGAAAGGGTGCCTATCAGTTTCTTCCCCTTTTTAATCCCTCACTGTTGCCACTGTGAATCAGGTTTATAAAAAAAAAAAAAAAAAACAACATCTGACACCCCCTGTGGTACTGTTAATATTTTTTTTTAAATTGTGGGGTTTTTTTTGCAGTTCACATATTTTGTCATAATATAATTTGTTTGTGGTTTGTTGTGTGTGGCCTTGATTTAGGTGTGGGGTTAAGGGTCCCTGCAGGCCAGCTGGGGGAACATAACAGTCATGTTCACTAGAGATGGTTGGACTTCCTGAAGTTCGTCTCGTTTCCGAACTTCAGTAAAAGTTTCGAAGTTCGGTAGTTCTGGAAATGAACCCATTAAAGTCAATGGGAGGAAATCGTTTTTTAATAAATACTGAATTTTCTATATTTATCAAAAATACATCTGTGAGTTCAGAAAATTAAACTAGTACGGAGTTCGGAAGTTCTAATAAATAGAGTTCGTCTTAACAACTCAGGTTCTAATGTTCACTGTCAAAGGAAATGTTCACCCGAAAAACAACTTGAATCCTATTACTAGATTGCAAAGAGTTGATTAAAATGTTCACCTTTCTAGGTGCTTTAGTTTCTGAGACATCTGCAGAAAAGTAAAGCTGTTTATAATGAATGTTCTGCCCCTTTACACTGCTGGCACTGATTGCATATTCATTTTTTGATTTTTAAATACTACTTCTATCAGTAAATGACACTACAAACTCCAATCCTCTACCAGGCTGTCATACTTAGTGAGCAACACAGTTGGTCCCATGGGCAAAAAAGGGGCATTAACCTTAAACGTAACCAATTGTCTGCAAATATGTCAGGAATCATTACTCACAGAAATGGTCTATAATTTTAACTATAGTTAAAAGATGTTTTTTTGGGGGTGAAGATTTCATTTAAAGTTCAACCCCCACAGAATTTAAGTTTGCTCAGTGGGTTTGAAAACTTAGTTTTACAAAGCAGCCAGCATCCTAAACTCAAAAGAAGTTAATTTATATAAACCTTTTGAAGGTGTTGGGCTCAGATTTTATCCAAGTGCTGTTAAAGGGCATGTCCAACCATAAATTGAAGTTTTTACCCCCAGGCTGGACAACCCCACCCCCAGTTTTACTTACCTTTACCAAAGATGCAGCTTACCATAATTACAAGACCTGGTCCCTTGCCGCCAGGTTGCTGCCTCCTCCTGCTGTTGTGAGCTAATTTCGAGCTAGCACAGCAGCAATGAGGTGCTTCCTGGTGAGGGCTGTCAACTATTGGGCGTGACGTCACCATCGCACCTTTAAAAGACAACCGCAACCAGGAAGCAGAATGGCGAGGGACCATGTCTTGCAACTATGTTCAGCTGCATCTTTGGGGAAGGTCAGTAACGTAACTGGGGTTTATGTGGGGAAAGGGGTGGGGGGTGCTGCACCTATAAGTAAAATTTAATTTTATTGCTGGACATGGCCTTGTAGAGAAGAGGAACATATTGCCTTTACTGGCAGCAATCACCTTATTAAAACACTGTTTTCCCCCCCAAATCTATATATATATATATATATATATATATATATATATAATGGAATATAGTGACAGAGCACTCCAAGGACTTCGTTCCGAATGTTTTATTGGTATAAGGTAGGACTGTAAAGCCTACGCGTTTCAGCCCTTCATACACGGGCCGTCATCAGGGACCCTATAGAGATATGGTAAAAAAGTTAGCTGGCTATATTGTTTGGTATCTGTATAAGACGATATAAAACTACCACATAAAACACATGGAAAATCTCTAAAGCTGTATATAGGTAACAATCACATCGCAATCAGGTAAATCTCAAATAGGATAAATTGATACATTGTCTGATATCTTTCTGAATGCTATAGCTCAGATTCATTAGTAGTCCCTAATCCCTATTACTGTATGAGGTAAAGAATATATGCAGAGAACCGTACTTATTACTACTTCATTCATAGGAACGTTGTAGAGAAAAACTGTTCATTAAGGCCCTTTGGACTTAATGTGTCTAACTTATAAATCCACTTCGCCTTCAATTTTAGAAGCTCAGTGTGGATATTCACCCCTTCCCTCTGTGTGTCTAATTGATCTATGATCATGCATTTAAGGGAGGTTAGTGGGTGACCAAGTTCTCTAAAGTGCCGAGCTACAGTAAGCTCCCCCACTTTGATGGTAAGGATTTTGGTGCTGTTGATCATATTCCGAATTGAAGATCTATGATTTGCCATCCATTCCCTAAAGGTTGTTGATGTCATCCCTACATAATATAGGCCACATGGACAGACAATATAATAAATTACATTTTTACTGGTACATGTGACCCTTTTATGGATCTTATATCTTTTCCCTGATAGTGGATGGGGAAATGTATTGCCAGTTAACAAGCTATTGCAAGTAGTACAGTTTAAACACCTGAAACATCCAGGTTTAACCGGGTTCAGGAACATGTTGGTGAGTTTAGCTGTATCGTTTTTTGTCTTGACCAGTAGGGAATGAAGGCTCTTGTCTTTCTACAGACATGTCTAATGTTTTTTCAGAAAAGGGTAAAGATCTATCTTGTCTGATCAATTGCCAACATTGGTTCACCTTTTCCCTAAACTTGGCACTATAGGGGTTATATTGAGTATGAAAGTTAATGGTATTTTGAAGTCTTTGCATTTTATTAGAGACCCCTTGGTTTACTGTGTCTACAGCCTTCTTAATGGCTCTATTAGTTCCCTCTGGTTGTATCCCCTAGATAAGAATCTTAGTTTCATGTCCTGAATCTGCACATATGCAGTTGTTTTGTCACTATGTTTCTAAGGACTCTAAGAAATTGTCCGAAGGGAATTGCTCTTTTGGTCTCTTCGGGCCTAATGAACAGTTTGCTCTACAACAGTTCCTATGAATGAAGTAGTAATAAGTACGATTCTCTGCATATATTCTTTACCTCATACAGTAATAGGGATTAGGGACTACTAATGAATCTGAGCTATAGCATTCAGAAAGATATCAGACAATATATCAATTTATCCTATTTGAGATTTACCTGATTGTGATGTGATTGTTACCTATATACAGCTTTAGAGATTTTCCATGTGTTTTATGTGGTAGTTTTATATCGTTTTATACCGATACCAAACAATATTGCCAGCTAACTTTTTTACCATATCTCTATAGCTTTAGGAAAATGTTTTTTGTTATTTTATGTATTAAGTGGTCACAGTGAGTAAGCACACACACCCCGGTCAACTTCTAGATCCAATGAGTATTTTAAGAGCCTTAGAAGTGAAAAGCCTATTACCTTAACATATGTGGTAACTTTGTTCAGTATGAGGGCTGACCTTATCGCATGGAGAATATGCGACAATTGGCCTAGTGGAATAGCTTCTCACAATGGGAGATGGGAGCATCCGCTAATGATTATGATACAGGAAGAATGTGCTTACTAGTATCTGATTGACAGATCGTGATCGTTAAAACTGAGCCCCGTGATATATGTCATCCTGGTGAGAAACAATATAATACACTTGCCATATTCTGAGGGATAATAATACCAATAATGTGGGTATATATCTAAATAACCCCCTTGGATGGACTCCCATGACATACCTCCCACGTTCACTATAAATGTATGGCATATTCTGGATTGCTTAGCAACCCCACTAAAAAAGACAGACTCCACCTGTAGGCACTCCCCTATAGGGGAGGAGAACAATACAATAGACGCATATGCTAATACAGCAGGTCGCGGCACCCATGACACAAACGGCGCCTAAATAGAGTGTAGTGCGTTCCAGGCTGGAACGCACTTGAGACAATTTGGCTCTTTGAACAGCTTCTAGAACCATGAGGAGTGTGACTAAGAGGTGGGTGTGCTAACACATTATGGACAACACATAGAGGTGTTTGTGGGAGCACTAGGAGGCTCAGTAAGATGACTTTGGGTCTGTCACTGTGGTGAGGGGGGTGGGTCTGTGATAGGGTATATAGAGCTATTGGGAATGTGTCATTGTTATCCTGATGACAGCCCCATGTGAGGGCTGAAACATGTTGATCATGGTACAATAAATATTTTTGAACTTCATAAATCTGGAGAGTGCGCCCATTTCTACCACACATATATATATATATATATATATATAAAAATATATATATAAAAATAAATACTATGCATGAGAGTCAGATAGCAGCTAGACCAAATATTATTTGTAGATACCAAGCTATTACATAACACATAATAACATACACGGAAGAGCTTAAAATAAAATCTTCATATTGTAGCCTTAAGCAAACTTTTTTGCCAAAGGCATAATTTTCTGCATGCCAAAAGATTTTGTGTAAAACTGAATACACAACACATACAGTGAAAACATGTGACCTGCATAGCTTCCTGCTTCTCTGACAATATAAAAGAAAAGAAAATCAATGCAGAAAGTACAGAACATTTCTCATTGAAGTACCTGAAACAACTTCAGAAGCCACTGCATCAACATGCATCCTTTCGCTGTAGCATTGGTGCTGATTTGCTCTTGGATGAACTTTGCAGCTGCCCAAAACACACAAAGTAAGTGTTCAATTCATTTTCATTTGCTAGAGTGTGAAAATGTTAGTCAACCTTTTTAAGGCTTTTTAAGAAACTTCTCTGAATATTTGCATATGTGTCATATATCTCTGAAAAGAATAATTAGAAAAAGAATCAATTTTGATTGAGAGTAAGAAAGTGGATACATTGTTACTACAATAGGTGAAAGACATCCTCGCCATCTCTTGAAACATCCTGTTTGAAACCCAGTATGGACAGATAATCCCATTTTTATTTTATTTTTACAATCTGGGTAAATGAGATATTTGGAATCCATGTCAGATCTCTAAATGAATACTGAATTAAAGGGCAGTGAGGGACTTTACATTAATGTTCAACTACATTCAAACTTGCATCTAGGAACTGTAGGTAGTTAAATGTAAATATTAAACATTTGACACCTTTTAGAATGTTATGGCAAGGTCCTCACACAGGTTGCAATAACAGGACAGTCTCAACTTTAAACTTTTGCCCCACTCTTCTTACAATGTTCCAAGATTCACAAGAAGGATGAGCAGATTAATGTAAATTAGATTATTAAAGGGCATGTCCACTACTCAAAACTAAAATTCTACCCACTCCTTACCTTATCTCCTCAGCTCCTTCTGTGTGCTGCTGCTGTGCCAATACAAAGTCCATAAAAGTGAAAAGTATCTGCCCCTTCCCTGTCCTCCTGGAGGACTCTGGCATGCTCAGGGGAGCACAAGGTTTGGAGGGGGAGTACCTACACTACAGCAAAAAGTTTAGACCATGGTGGGAAAACCAAACTAATGGACCCAATGGGCCATACCATATAACTATTATCTTTATGATAATACCACTAGAGACAGAGTCAACTTTATTTTGGGTAACAAATCAGCCACGGCTTTTATTAATAACTTAAAATAAATGTAAATAAATTATGCCCTTTTATTTGCATAATAACACCACTGTACACCCTTGCGTACCATAACCATACTTGTTGTTAACCAACCTAGCCGTAGATCTCAGCTTGAATGCCAACATCTGTCTTGCCAGAGGGCTCCATAAACATATCCAGCAAGGGTGTACCCGCCAGCCGCGACTCCAACAAACAACTTTTAAATTTTTTTTTACAAACAATATAACAAGAGGGTGGGAGGGGAGAGATGATTCCAGGTCACCGGCTAAGTTAAAATGGCGCTGTTGACCATATGGCGCCTCCTCTTAAAAGATGCGGCACGGCATAATGACATTACGCCGGCACCACATCTCGTGATACCAAGCCCCTGCAAGCCCGGGAGGAAGAGGTGACGCCGCTGCCTGCAGAGGGAAATGCTTCCCCCCCACAGTCAGTCGCCCTATGCCCGGCGGGGCTCCCATTTTGCCATTTAACTGTCTGTAGTAACTCTTCTGTTCTCATTAGCATAACATCACTTAACAAGTTATTTGTATTGTGTTATCCCTACATAATTTTAGCAAATTAGGTTCAAGTAACTGGATCTGCTGTTTTCTAAATTTTATTTTCTAAAATTATTTTAACACATTTTTCATAAACTTCCAACAAAATGTACTCTCCTCCCTTAAAGAAGCACATTTACTGTAAGTCTGGCAAGGCTACAAATTATACATTTCTTGATTAAAAGTTTTTTTTTTTAATTTAGGAATGTGCTTATGTTATCATAAAGTACTTATTCTGAACTCAACTTTTATTATTTACTTATTTTTTTAAATCAGTTTGAATGGTTTTTATTCACATTAGTAAAAGGTGTTTTTTTTGTTTTGGTCTTCTAGGTAATTCACAATGTAATTCACTCCAGTGCAAAGCAGATGAAGAGTGCAGGACCATAAACAATGTGACAGATTGTTACTGCAAAGTTCCTGTTACTGGTACGTATAAATATTACATGAAAACTTTACTGTGAATAATTGTAATGGTGCATGGTTATTAAGACACTATCAGGGTTATTCAATAAAAGTTCTTATCGTTTAAAATGGTGCTAATTTTGCCCCAACCAATCAGATGTTAGCTTTCAAATGTTAAATAAGATCTGATTGGTTGGGGCAAAACTAGCACCATTTTAAACGATAAGAACTTTTATCGAATAACCCTGTATATTTTTTATAATAATTGTAATACAAATTACAGACCATATTTATCCTCCCTTGGACACATCTGCACTCAGTATAGTCCTAAACCCTGAGCATAGTAACAAGCAAGTAAAGTGGAGTTGCCACAGCAATACTTATCTCGCTTTCAAAAACAGTATAAGGGAGACCAGCACAATTGTAAAAGTATTCCACATAGTAAAGAGGAGAGGATACAACGCTAAAGATGCCCTCCATAGCCCTGCACACATTTCACTAAAAGGTACCTAAGCAAAACACTCTTTATACAGGACAATATCTTGCTAGCTTTAGCCGTTGCTGCCTAGCATTATTTGCTACAGTTAAGTCTGTATCTTCTAGAACCCCCAAACAGGGCCGTTTCTAGCCATTTTGTTGCCCTAGGTGCCCTCCCACCTACGTGCGCCCCCCCCCCCCCCCAAAAAAACAAACAAAAAAAAAAAAACCCACAAAAACTTGGCCTGTCAAACTACAGCTGGGTTTCCTCCTTCTGCTTCTGACAACGTCTACTGCGACTGTTCATTATAGTGGATTCGCTTTACTAGTTGGTAAGAGGCACACGCTATACCAGGTGAGGCGGGCTTGTATACATACGTTTGTATGAATGCAGCAACACTGGCCACAAATGAAATACTGATTGGAAGGACAGGATAGGTTTCAGTGGATGTGCGGTATGTGGCACCAGTGTTCTCCCCAGAAATTGTTTCCAGCTGGATAGGGCAGAACAGGGAAATTTGGTGAGATCTGAGATGTTTTACTCTTTCAGTGCTTTTCCAAGAATATTGGCATTAATAATTTCAGTGCCATCAGAACATTACCATTAACCCTTTAGTGCCAGCAGACTTTACTATTAATACTTTCAGTGCCAGCACCTTTCCAGGGAATTGCTATTAACCCTACAGTGCCAGCAGACTTCCCCATAGTATTGCCATTAACACTTTCTTTGCCAGCAGAGTATTACCTTTAAACCTTTCAGCTGCCAGCATTGACATGATATACATTATGTACCTGCTTTCCATGTCTCCTCCATTGAATTGTTCACTCCTCACCTACTCTAAGTTCTAATTGGAGAGTTGGGTGGAAGGAAGAAAGAGGCAGGGATAGGGATCTCATGGCTGCAAGTCACAGGGGCCACTGTTACAGACATCCCACCCTGCCAAAACTCATTTCAGGGAGGATACCCACCCACTAAAATCCCACCCCAAGATTAACGCATAATGCATGCATACAGACACACACATGTATACAGTCAGAAACTCTTGCATACAAACACGTACATCTCAACAGACACACACTCAAGAAAAAGACATACATACAACAAGTCATGCCACTATTAAGTGTTTTTGTCACTTGTTAACTGCTAAAAGACTCTGACATCATTGTGCTCCCTCACTCTAATTCAAAACAACACATTTCAGGGAGATTGTATATTATTTCAGGGAGTCAGGGATCTGCCATTAAAATCAGGGAAACTCCCTGAACTTCAGGGAGTGGTGGGATGCCTGACTGTTATAAAGTCTGCAGCAGCTTTTACCTGGCATTTAGAACTGTTCTCCTCAGTAACTATTTGCTGAGCTCATCCTCCCCCCTCCTTCCTTTACCTTCAGTTCATTTGCAAATTGCAACATTTGTTGCTATGTAGAGTGTGTGGAGTTTAGGCTCTGTACTAGTTACAATGTTGCAGGTTAAAGCTGAACAAGGAGAGCAGATCTAACACAGCAAGTAAAAGCTGACAGGGAGATGCTAAGGAGAAGAATAAGCGCCCTGGATCAACATAGGTGCCCTGGTTCTTTGCCTAGGTGGCCTATGCCTAAAAACGGCCCTGCCTCCAAATATTTTTCCAATAGGGATCACTTAGTACAGAGCCATTTACAGTATAGGCATGAAAAGGATTCTTAAGTGATTTGAATCATCTTACATTTATCAACACTGAATCTCATCTTCCACTTTGCATCAGATTTTGACAATCTATCTAGGTCCATCAGCAGTAATTGAACATCAGACATTAAAGGATCAGAATCTAGGTATAGGTTTTTTTATTTTGGTATATCAGACATAAAAGTCTTATAAAAGCACATACTGTATATCCAGGACCCATACCCAAGGTAAATCAAATGGAACTGAATAATATTTAACTTTAACTCAGATGAAGCAGGTAAACGAGGAAGATAACTTGTCATGACCCAACTCATGTGAAGCCTCTTGGGTGTATGGTTAATATGGGTGGGTGAAAGTACCATGTTTACATAGGGAAATATAATAAACAGACTGTACTGTTATTTTAGCATATGTGTGCATTGTTTCCTTATAATGCATGCAATTCAATAATATGCAAATATTTTTAATTTTAAGATGTTTCAGAAATTCATCCTGTGGTGACCTGCACTTCCTATCAAATCCAAGCTTCTTTTAGTAAATGCCAACTGAGCAGCCTTAATGATATCAACCTCATTGCTTTATATCTGATGAACTCTGGATGCTTCAGCATGGCTGAAGATAATACTACAAACACCTTAATGGTCTCAACTCCCCTCTCATCTTCAAATTGCAACACACAACTAAATGTAAGAATAATTATTAATAAAACAAATGTTCATTTTAATCATATCTACAAGATAAAGGAATAAATAGAGCAATTCTAATAACAGTAAAAACAGTGCTACAGTAAACTAAAAAAGTCCACTGGCCAGATAAGCCTACATGTTAGGAAAAACACAATCACAGAAATATGAGACTGGAACAGGTAAGGAAGAAAACGGGTCATATAAAATTAGATTAAAAAGACAATTCTAGAAAGCTGACTTATACAAATGATTATGGGTGGGTAATGAATAAAGTTCCAGGCCAAAATTATGGCCCAACACACGGACCTGCCAGCAGAATGAACCCTGACAGGTTTGCTCATCTCAACCAATGGCAATGGCACTTTTATGTATAAACAAGGGAAGAGGCTTTATAATGTGGAAAAAGTACAAAAAGTGTTGATTTCCCATGTATATGACAAAGTTTGAGGGTGGACAACATCCTTCATTTTGCCCCAAAATGACCACATTACATAATATAACAAGTGAACCTAAGGTACACGCCATTTTGTAGGTAGAACTTCATTTAAGAAATTATTATAATTTAGTGCAATTTAATTTTAACAACAGTCTGTGTAACATTATACTACATAAACAGTGGCTCTCCATTCACGTGTTGTTTAACATGGTCACTTCATATTTAAACATGATGAAGAGGTCGACCCAAAACATTACCTGTTTGTTATCTCGTAAAAATGGGAAAATAACACTTTTTTTCCACAGTGGAGTGTCTTTTACCTTGTAAATGCTTGATATTTTAGTGACTGTGGAGGACTACAGCCTGCACAAGGACAACTCCATAACAGTGGAGTGATCCATTGATTGTACATTACATCTTTCTTGTTGTTCATAGACACCACACAATGCAAAATTTGAGGTGTTTATTACTTTTAACATAAAAACAGAAACACCACACAATGCAAAATTTGAGGTGTTTATTACTTTTAACATAAAAACAGAGACACCACACAATGCAAAATTTGAGGTGTTTATTACTTTTAACATAAAAACAAATGTAGATTTTTTTTTTCAAACACACAGGGTTATTCAATAAAAGTTCTTGTTGTTTAAAATGGTGTTAATTTTGCCCCAACCAATCAGATCTTATTTAACATTTGAAAGCTAACATCTGATTGGTTGGGGCAAAATTAGAACCATTTTAAACGATAAGAACTTTTATTGAATAACCCTGACAATGTGTTATTACTTATAATGCAACGATGATAAAAATGTCCAATGTTAATCTGCTTTGTATATGTTTAGATTTTCTTGCTTTTCACTCTCTGCAGTTAAACAGCACTTATGCAGTCTATACAAAGACTTTCTTCTTAACACCAGTTATTGCAAATGTGATTGTCAGAGATAGAATTAACGTCAATGTCAGCTGTTCATACCCACTCAATATGAGAACCAGTCTGAATACAGTCCTCCAACCTGTTCTCAAGTAAGTTCAACTTTTTCTTGTAACTTGGTGTGGCTGTTGGTTTATTTATTAAATTGACCCATGGGCAATATGGGTTAGCTCCCATAATCCACCTCTTTGTTTTGGTGGAATACATACAGGGTTATTCAATAAAAGTTCTTATCGTTAAAAATGGTGCTAATGTTGCCCCAACCAATCAGGTGTTAGCTTTCAAATGTTAAATAATATCTGATTGGCTAGGGCAACATTAGCACCATTTTTAACGGTAAAATTTTATTGAGTAACTCTATACGTGTACACAGTATATTCCACATTCTCTTTAGTGCACAGCATATCAAAA
This sequence comes from Hymenochirus boettgeri, assembly GCA_019447015.1. NCBI lineage: Eukaryota > Metazoa > Chordata > Amphibia > Anura > Pipidae > Hymenochirus > Hymenochirus boettgeri. The sequence goes on along the minus strand of CM033477.1, from coordinate 35,299,147 downwards.
CAAGGAAGCTGCAGTCATGCCTCATAGAAGCTGACAGGCAATCATATTACAAGCAAAGTTAACAATGATGGAGGTGCACTCTCTCCAACACTGGGTGCAGACACCTCTATAGGTTCTTCCCTTAGGAACCGACGACTCCGCAGGAAACAAAATACAACTGAGGGTCGCACTCCAAAGCTTTAGCAAATTTTATTGTGAACCACACAACATCACATCACAACGTTTCGGGGGGATACCCCCTTCTTCAGGTGAACCTGAAGTAACTGACTTTTGACCAGTATTTTGTTTCAAGGATGAACTTGCTCTTTAAGTGTAAAAAAAAAAAAATTCTCCTTTAATAAAATTAATAATGGAACTTTCTGTCATTTCTCATTGCAGTCAAATAAATATAACAGGGTCTGGAAATGGATCTCTTACAGTTAAAATGGCTGTTTACCAGGACAGCAGCTACACAACTCCATATGCAGGGCCATTAGTACAACTGTCTACCACCAAAATGCTCTATGTTGGAGTCTTCCTTGATACTGATGATGTTTCTCCATTTGCACTGGTAATGAAGAACTGCTATGCTACTCCAAGCAGTAATCCTGATGATCCTATGAAGTACTATATCATCCAAAACAGGTACGTGCCTGCCATGTAATTCTGGCAGAGTGTAATTTCATCCATATTCTATCCATATTCTATCTCTACCTCAGACCAAGGACAAAGAAATCTTTTTTCTCTCTGTATATGTCATTTTTAGGGAGAGCTCTGGCAGTATTACAGTACAAAAGAATAGGACTAGATACAAAAGAATAGACTAGAAGCATGTAAAATAGATTTTCAAGGAAAAGAAGTTTAACCATAGTTGATGTTTCGGGGGAAAATTTTTGACTGAGCTATATAATGTGTTGGTTAATATTATTTAGATTTTCCAAAACTAATAAAAAGTTGTTTTTTTACCAGAATTTGTAGATGAGGTTTTAAATATACTCAATGAGGAAATCATTATAGCCAAAGAAATCATTACGGTATTTTATGTTAATAGTTTGCTTGTAGATCAGAAATTATAGAAAAAAGGTAATATTCTCTTTATAAAAAGGTTGTGTGTTCCTTTAAAGGGCAAGTCCAGCCCCAAAATGAAAACTTACATACAGGTAAATCACCCCCCAAAACCCTAAACAGTAATAGTTTGAAATCTGAAATATATAAGTCTAACCTGAAATCCTGCACAATGTCCTGTTGCCCCTGTTTCTGCTTCCTGGTTCTTCCAGTTAGTAACTGTCAGTTATGGATTTGACAGTTGACATCACAGCCAATGACTGAATGTTAATCCCCTGTCTGCCTCTTCTGAGCATGCCCAGGCTCAGTACAGGCTCAGTACAGGTTTCTAAATTGCTCAATTTCCATGAGGCATCCAGTAGCATAGCAGGCATACAGTAATGAATTCATAGGACAAACTATGATATATCAATATATTTTAAAGAGACCATTCGTTCTAAAAGATGTTCTTATGAGGGTGGAGTTGGCCTTTAAACACTACAACCCACGTGTAACTAAATACATAAGGAGTAAAGATAGCCATTCACATTAAATGAATATACCTTTAAATTGACTATCAGCTGTTGATCAAAATTGGGTTCCTATACTGTAGAGAGTGGAAGCCAATGCCATCATCCTACATAACCAATTCAATTTTGATCTCAATTTTCAATAATTTTTCAAGCACAAGTTTTTTTTAATTCTATTTTTTAATTTGATTTTCTATTATATGCTTTTTAATGATAAGTTGAAAGTTTCAAAAACTTCGAACATTCCATTGGATCCACAGATTTTAGAAACGTATCTCCAGCAGCCAGTCAGATGTTTCCTTTTAAAGGATATGTACACTGGGAAATATTTTTTGTTCAAAATTGCTCATTACTGGAAACTATAATCCGTCCTAAATTTCACTGTACCATTTTTTTGTTGATCTGTCCCCTATTTTTTTAGGTATCCAGTCTGAAACATCTTACATTTCAGATGCCAATCAAGTGCCTTAGTATTATTAACTCTTTGGCAATGGCAATGTAGAATAAATAAAACAAACTGGGACAGGGTGTTTTATCCCACCACGGTCCTTATTTGTGCTTTGCATGGTTTTATCTGTCAGTTGATTGTTTGACTTTTATTTCAATTACAGCTGCCGTAACAGTGTTGACAACACAATTGTCGTATATCAGAATGGTCAGTCAAGTCAAGGACAATTTGCTGTGAAGATGTTTCAGTTCATTAATGATCAGAGATTTGTATATCTGCATTGCCAAGTGTACCTTTGTGATAAGACAAAAAATTGCGTTCCTGTAAGTAAAATGTCAATAAGGACTTGATTGAACACTTTATCACTTCTTTCTCTGCTTCTTACAGTCGCCAGCCTGATAGCAAATCAGAATATTCAAATAACAATGAGAGACCCAACACAGCCAAAGAAATCAGATCCGGATCTAATTCTAAATAATTTATTTTTCTTGTTAATATCACCAAGCACAGACATATCATATTCATGTATCTGAAGCATAAAGTAAATAGTAAAAAAAAAAAAAAAAGTATTAAACAATTAAATAGAAATAATAATTTAATGTAGACTAGAAATGTTGTCTTGGGATGGTTATTTCTTAATTTATTTCTTCACTTATCGCAAAAACACGTTAATCGCATTTGCTCTGATTTTTCCTGTAACTCATGGATATATTTAATTATATTGTTTATTACAGACCTGCAATGCAAGAGCAGCACAAATTGATAATACACCAGCACAGTTTCTATCATTGGGACCTTTTTTCAATCCTGGTAAGAGATACTTACACATAAATCTAAATTTTACAGTTCTTTTAATCACCCCTCCAAACCCCATTTTTGTTATACTTCCCTTTTCTGGGATGCTCCTTAAAGGAATTACAGACCCCAATTCCTTTGCCAGCTGGTTCACACCTACACTGCTGCTGTAATATGCTGGTTTCAAGCATGCACAACAGCAAAGGAAGCAGCTTCAGTATCGGCCATCACCCGTTGGCTGACACGTTACCATCATTGCTTTAACTGATGGCCGATACCCAGAAACTGCAGCATTAAAGGAGAATTTCTGGCAAACAATAGTGGTCAGTAAAAAATTCAGAAGGGTCCTTAGAAAAGATAAGCAAAGTTAAAATGGGTCTGGGGGTGATTAAAATATATCTAAAAAATAGATTTTAAGGTGGATGAACCCTTTAATATATATTACTTCCACTTGCTCTTTTCTTACTAGCATATATATTATATGTATGTCTCATGTAAATAATTCATAAAAGTGCTGTGCCTTTAAATGTATGGCATGATGGGACATTATTGCTATATCACTTCACCATTAATAAATTAAATGTGATTTTGCAATAGGAATCTTTTATGGTCTTATAGAAACTGTATAGCTGGCCTATTAATAATAATAATAATAATAATATAATTAGAACAATGATAATTTCCACTGATAGTAATTACATAGTTCTAAGTGAATTTTTTTGAATGAATCAGCTTCACTCCCAAATGTGGCTTCAAGCCTCGAGATAAATACGGTCAATGATGTCTATTGACACTAGGGCTACCTACATCACTAACCAACAGAAATCCAAACAGACCACATCCCCCAGACATACAAGCTAATTAGTGTCATTTGAGAACCTAATAAAAATGCTCAAATAAAGTCTCTGGCAAATTATATCAAATCAGAACAAATGTCAATAGGCAAATGCTGAGAGATGATTCTAAACCATTAGGCACCGGCCAGAGCTACACGTTTACAATGAGATATGTAAATGTTATGGCATATCAATAATTTGCACACAATGTCAGCATTGACATGATAGTTACACCTCTGCAGGTCTCTAAAAATAATTATGAACTGCAACCTACTAGGCCAATTTTAGTAGAAGAGACCTCTAGTAACAGGCATTCCATTTATATTTTTATATCGCTGAACTAATACTGAGCTGAATGTTTTAAATACTGAGCTGAATGAACCTGGGCTTTTCCAGGCTACCCTCTGCTGTAAAAGGACTAGTCTTTTGTATATATTCATACATGCTATGTTTAATACATTTCTCATTGGAAAGCACAAAGAACTTACAAAACCCATATACTTTTATTTTTAGATGGAAATTCAGCAGCAGCAGGTGAGATTCTGATTTATTTTTTGCATTACATATTTATAGGACTATCTATGCCATGTAGTCATCATACTACATCATCTCCTCAATATAAACTCTTCATACCCATAGACTATTGTCTTTTTCATCCTTTACAGATTAAAAGGAAATAAATAAATGGGTAATAAACAAATAGAACAAATTAGAAACTGTGCTTAACTGTGTTTATTTATTTCGTTTCTCAGGAACCTGTGTATCTTCGGGAGCTCTTATCCTATCTGCTTTTATTTCTGCACGATTAGCGTTTTAGAAGAAAACAAATTATCACACAGTTTACTGGAAATATATTAAACAATAGATTTCTTTTACTTTTTATAATAAGAGATTTTTATTGGACAATAAATGAGCCTACAGAACTGATTACTTAAAGGGTATGTCCACCCCTAATAAAAACTTTTAATATGCTATTCGGGGTCCCCCAAAATCTAGGTTACATTTCTTTAATCTTCCCTGCTTTTTTTCTGTTTTATATATTTGGCCAGACAACTATTTTAGTCACCAGCCTAACATACTGGGATATGGCTGATATCACAGAAGAGGAGACAGTGGGAAACATCAATGGAGTGGATTGCTTCAAATGTGTGGACTTGTACTAGCATTTTGAAAAGTTTTTTTTTTTTTTTTTTTAATTGTGTCTCTTGTCCACTTTACATCTGATCATAATTTATTAAAATCCTTCATTTCTACTCTAATATAGAGATGGACGAAACTCGCTAGTTTTGTTCCGTTTTCAGATTCCCGGATCTCAGGAAAATCCTGAAGATCCGAAAATCCGAAACCGGAATGAATTTTCGATAATTTTCAAATATATGAATTTTCGAAAATGCACTCCGAAGTAACGAAATACAGACGATCCGTCCGGATTCGGATGCATCATTCGGATTTCAGAACCAAGGAGTTTTGTGTAGGAATGCATCATTCGGATTTCAGAACCAAGGAGTTTTGTGTAGGATCCGGGTTCGTGTCGGAACAAAATGTATATGTGAAACAATGAACAGATGTATTTTATTTTTTTACATTTTGAGCTGAAAATTATTTTATTTGCTATTTACAATTTACGATTGAAAAAGTCTAGATAGCTTAAATATGAATGGTTAACTAGACGGTTTTAGAAAAAAGAATAGTGCCCATAGATGCCAAGATCCCGGCCGTGCAATATTTCAATATTACAATATCTTAAGATCGTTGGATTGTGAACGGCTTTGTGAATGGTTGATCGGCTGATGATCAAACAATCAATTTTCCTATTGGGCCAGTTGAAATTTTTTCACCCGTTGGCCAATCTGATCTGTGGATCGTACGATCGGATTGTAGCATCTATGGCCACCACGCTGTGGGGTTTACTTGCTGCTTAAGCTCCCTAGTGCCAGAACTCGGTTTGACCCACATTGTTTGTACACACAAAACTGGGTTAATTGTTCTTATTATTGTTTCTAGTGTCTAAATGAATTTATAAAATGTATATATGTTAAACAAAAAAATAATGAAGAATTGTATTTACTGTAACTGTTTCAATGACTAAATAAATGTATATTTCTATATTACTTTTTTGGGAGTGTTTAATTTTATTACTCAATTTGTCAATGGGGCATTTATTATTATAGAGGTTCTGTCAGTTAATTCAAAGTTTTGTAGGATCCGCTGCCATTGGAATGCAGATGAATGTGTAGAGTGTAGAATTACTCAACCTTCACAGCTAATATTTGGCATAATTTCCCAGAGTCTCCTGACCACCATCTACCATAATCAAATTGTAAAGTTTAGAGCCCTAAAGAACTGTAAACTCTCCCACACAATATGAACCTTTATGCCAGTTATACGCAGTAGATGGCTGCATGATGGCTGCATGATGGTGCAGCAGATCGGTACTTACCAACTGAATTTTCTAGATGTAGATAGGATTGACTGAAAATTTTCTGACAGGCTCAATCCATCCTTCTTAATAGACTGCCTGATATTATCAAACAGGAGGTAATAAACTTATTATCATTACCCATATAAAAACTTATGTACTAACCACTGTGGGCAAAACTTATGTACCAGAAACTTTTGGAAAAACGTATTTACCAACTTCTGGCAGCAAAACTCTATGTACTGACCACTGTGGGCAAAATGTATGTACCAATCAAACTTACTGCAGGCCAAAAATGCTCCTGTGCACCTCTAAGCCCATGCACACCACATAAGCTTTTAAAACTACCGGTAGCGCTTACCAGCAGTAAAATCAGAGCTCCTTACTTGCTCCTCCATTACATCCATTGTAAATATGAGGTGCGTAACTGCACTGCTTGCGCACCTACGTGAGCGCGCCTATGTTCCTGCTCCTACTGGCTTAACTGACTGCCCTGGCCTTAAGAGTTGCAGACGCAATATAAGCTGTGGAAAGTGTGTGAGCAATCACTGTACCAGAGACACATACCAACCGCTGTGGGCAAACATTGTGTACCAACCACTGTGGGTACAAGCTATGTACCAATTACTGTGAGCTAAACATATGTACCAACCACTGTGGGCTAAACTTATATACCAACCACTGTGGGCAAACATTGTGTACAAACTACTGTAGGTAAGATCTATGTACCAATCACTGTGGGCTAAACTTATGTACCAACCACTGTGGGCAAAATGTATGAACCAACCACTATGGGCAAAACATATGTATCAATGACTGGGCAAAACTTATGTACCAATCACTGTGGGCAAAATTTATGTACTAACCACTGTGGGCAAAACCTATATACCAATCAATGTAGGCAGATTTATGTACCAACCACTGTGGGCAAAACATGTACCAATCACTGTAGGCAGATTTATGTACCAACCACTGTAGGCAAAACTTATGTACCAATCATTGTGGGGGGAAAAAGTACTAACCTGGCTGTGATATGCTAAGTACTAACCACTGTGGGCAAAACTTATGTACAAATCACTGCTGGCACAACTTATTTAGAAACAACTTAGAGGAAATAATAATGGAACTACAGTATTTACAAACCACACAGATAAAAATTAACTACTTCAGGATCTGGGACCTCCAGAAGAATGCTGTGTAACAAATATGTATGTAATATATATGCAATATGTATGGTTATGTAATTTCCTTATGGGGAGTAGAAATCCTTTTAAAAGGGTTATGTACAGTATGCGTGATTAATCACTTACATGCGAACTTGAGTAAGGAAACTAGTTTCCGGAAAAATGTTAGTAGTTTTTTAAACCGCTTATAACTTTAGTAACATTTTAAAGTAGAGATGGGATCCAGGTCCTGGAGGTTAAGGAGCTATGCCTTACCTCCCGTTCTTCAATCAACTGAGGAAGAAGGGAGGAAGGTAAGTATATTTACCTTTCGTGCGATCCACTGCTGGAGAGATGATATCTCTGACCGCTTCCTGGTTCTAATCCACTATAGCACGCATTATTGCGCATTTACGATTTAGAGGATTGGGACCAGGAAGCGGTCGGAGATTTCATCTCTCCAGCAGTGGATCACGCGAAAGGTAAATATATTTCATCCCTGGCTCCAGCTCAATTAAATGATACCCCCTCTGTCTGAACTTTTTAATACTTCTTGGAATGCAACTCTTTATTCACAATTCTATCCACCCTTTTAACAGGGTACATGGTATGGCCTTTTATTTAGCTCTCTGGCACCTAAATAACAAATATGATCTATACTAATGTCTATGATTCTGCAATATGTGACTTTGTATGAATATTGGCTACTCAGTTTTTACTCTGGTTGTAGTTAACCCCTCCTATATGATTCCAATATGTCCCTTTAAGAGGAGAACGTATAATTTCAATATATCGTTTTAAAAGTTGGAGCCTTGGTTCGGTCACTACCTTCCAAAAGCTATATTAAAGACAGACAATGTATAATCCATTTATGACTGATTGTCTACCTGTTGGGCTTAAAAAAGGGAACTGCGTTTCCCGAAATGTAGCAGCATTTCAACAGAGTATGATATGTTGATGTTGTCTACTGAATAAAACGATTTTATTGGAGTGCCACCTGATCTTCATGCTTTCTATATTTTGGATGTTTGGATGCAGTGTGGGCAGGCACCCATTTTGCTGTGTATAATTATTTTCTGACAGTGCCGACATTTCCTTCTTAGCAGATGCACTCGCAGGGTCTTTTCAAATATCTAATATGTGCAAAAAACTAGGCAACATTTCGGTCCTGTCCTTGGACCTTTAGTTAAACAGCAAAATTGAACAGTGCACAAGGCAAGTAAATGTCCAAATGGACGGGAGGTGCTCTGGTAAAAACAATAAATAGTTATCAAAACCTAAAAGAGAAAAAGACCAGGCACTCACCCCAAATATGAGCTATAAAATAATCCCTTTATTGTGCAAAATGGGAATAACATCAAGTGCTAATAAAAACATTTAAAAACATATATACAAATACATAGATGGACTCCAAGTATTCCCAATGGTTACTCAAAACATCTCTTGCCTGTCATATATACCCATAACACAATAGTTATGTTGAAAGCTAAGCCCCATATACTCCTCTGTTCATAAGTCTCAGTCACAGTCAAAAGTCGCCATGGGGTATCCCAGCATCAGTGAAGGCAGAGAGAAAAAGGCAAGTAGTAATAGTAACAGGCGCCGGAGTCACATCAAAAATAGCATTAGAGGACGCTGAACGCGTTTCGCTACTTCAGCTTTCTCAGCAGTGTGTCTGTATCCACGCCGGAGACCTACTTATACCATGCGGCCGTCCCAAAAAGATGACGCCAGGCGTCTGACCGTCCAATAATGATGATGTGTAATGGTGTTGTAGTATACCCCCACCTTATTAGTTGCTCCTAAAAACTCAATGCAAATATAAATATTCTTATACAATAGCAGGGATTTATATATATATATATATATATGAAATGTATTCTCAGATGTATGAATAAATATATGAAATTTGCTGCAAACGCGAGTGCTGCCTTTATGCTTGTTTTATACATAGGCCTCTTCCCTCCTTGTTAAAAGCCAGTAGGCAGGGGGAAGTGATAGCCTGTAATACTAATCCGATGCAAGGTCAGGGAGACAACCTTCCCAAGAAAATGCAACCAAACAGGGAGTGTCAGCCCAGAAAAATTACCCAAGGTAAACTGTTAGGACCTTCGATACTGGGGTTACCTTGACGTGGTTGGAAGGCTTTTCCCTTTTATGCATAAAACTGTAACTAAAACCCCACATGTTTTTACTGTTAGCACTAGCATAGATATTATGATATATGGGGCCCAGGAATGTGCATTGATCATCTCTTTTCTTGTTTGTTCTAATGTTTTGGTCAGATCAGTAGCACTTCCACTATTTGTTATAAAGTAAATGTTGCCACAGGAGTGCTCCCACAGCCCCCCTTGTATATATATATATATATATATATATATATATATATATATAAAATGATACAATGGAGACGCATTCCAATATATTTGCAGTAGAAAAAGGATTTATCATAGATACAAAAACATGCCCACACATAATGCGATGTTTCGAGAGACACAGCTCTGTTTCTCAAGGTATGGGCAGCAGTGAAAACACCAGTACATCACCATGTTTTATACAAACAGGAAGTGACAACAAATCAATTAACACATATGTATATAATATATTCAATTTAAAGGGGAACAAAACAAAAAGCAAGGGGGCTATCTATTAAACTTGTTGGATATACTGGCTAAAAACCCCAGCAATCTAATAGGGTGACTTTTGTGTCCGATACCTATCAACAAAGTACATCCATTAAAAATATTGTCACTAGAGATGGCCGAACTTTTGAAAGTTTGGTCCGTTTTCGAACTTTCAAACTTCTAAAAAAGTTTGAAAGTCCGAAAGACTCATTAAAGTCAATGGGGGGTAAATAGTTCGGAAAGTTCAAATGAATATTGCAGTGTTAACTTACCTTACAGCCCCCTGGGACCTGGGAGATGGTCTGGGGAACATGTCCGTGCGTGCAGGGGTGTCCCTAGGGTTTTTGGCACCTGAAAATAATTTTGAATGCCGCCCCTAGCCTGAGGCAAAGTGGGTGTGGCTTAATATGTGAGTGTGGCTTAGTCAGTGGGTGTGGCTTAGTGCGTGGGCGTGGCAAATTTCATTAAAATTTTTTGAAAATGGTTATTTATACGCTTCTCTACACTAAAAACATTTTGGTGCAACTGGTACATTGCATTAGAAAGCCTTACAATACTGTAAGCCCTGCTACCACGTCAAGGTAGACTCTTTCAGCAGGGCCCTAACTATTATCTAGATTATATATAATTATATAGATTATTTATCTATCTCTGCTATCTATCTATATTATGTATCTATCTATCTCTGATATTTATCTATCTATCTATCTCTGCTATCTATCTCTGCTATTTATCTCTGCTATCTATCTATCTCTGCTATCTATCTCTGCTATCTATCTATCTATCTCTGCTATCTATCTATCTCTGCTATCTATCTATCTATCTCTGCTATCTATCTCTGCTATCTATCTATCTATCTATCTATCTCTGCTATCTATCTCTATCTCTCTCTGCTATCTATCTATCTCTGCTATCTATCTATCTATCTCTGCTATCTATCTATCTATCTATCTATCTATCTATCTATCTCTGCTATCTATCTCTCTATCTCTCTCTGCTATCTATCTATCTATCTATCTATCTATCTATCTATCTATCTCTCTCTGCTATCTATCTATATCTGTTATCTATCTCTGCTATCTATCTATCTCTCTCTGCTATCTATCTATCTCTCTCTGCTATCTATCTATCTCTCTCTGCTATCTATCTATCTCTCTCTGCTATCTGTCTCTCTCTGCTATCTATCTATCTATCTATCTATCTATCTCTGTTATCTATTTCTCTCTGCTATCTATCTCTCTATCTGATATTTATCTAATCTATCTATCTCTGCTATCCATCTATCTCTGCTATCTGTCTCTCTCTGCTATCTATCTCTTCTATCTATGTATCTATCTCTGATATTTATCTATCTATCTATCTATCTATCTATCTATCTATCTATCTCTGCTATCTATCTATCTATCTATCTATCTATCTATCTATCTATCTATCTATCTATCTATATCTGCTATCTGTCTATCTATCTCTGCTATCTATCTATCTATCTATCTCTGCTATCTATCTCTCTATCTCTGATATTTATCTATCTAATCTATCTATCTATCTATATCTGCTATCTATCTCTGCTATCTATCTATCTCTGCTATCTATCTATCTATCTCTGCTATCTATTTCTCTCTGCTATCTATCTCTCTATCTCTGATATTTATCTATCTAATCTATCTATCTATCTCTGCTATCTGTCTCTCTCTGCTATCTATCTATCTCTTCTATCTATCTATCTATCTATCTATCTCTGATATTTATCTATCTATCTATCTATCTATATCTGCTATCTATCTCTGCGATCTATCGCTCTATCTATCTATCTATCTATCTCTGCTATCTATCTATCTATCTATCTCTCTCTGCTATCTTTCTCTCTCTGCTATCTATCTCTCTGCTAGCTATCTATCTCTCTCTGCTATCTATCTATATCTGTTATCTATCTCTGCTATCTATCTATCTATCTATCTATCTATCTATCTCTGCTATCTATCTATCTATCTCTCTCTCTCGCTCTCTATCTATATCTGCTATCTATCTATCTAATCTCTGCTATCTCTCTATCTCTGCTATCTAATCTCATCTCTGCTATCTATCTATCTCTCTCTGCTATCTATCTATCTCTCTTCTCATCGCTATCTATCTCTTATCTACTCTCTGCTATCTATTCTATCTCTCTCGCTATCTATCTATCTATCTCTCCTGCTATCTATCTAATCTGCTATCTCTATCTCTGCTATCTAGCTATCTCTCTCTGCTCTCTGCTATCTATCTATCTATCTCTCTCTCTCTCTCTGCCTATCTATCTATATTCTATATCTGCTATCTATCTATCTGCATCTATCTCTGCTTCATCATCTCTGCTATCTATCTATCTCTGCTATCTATCTATCTCTCTCTGCTATCTAATCTATCTATTATCTCTGCTATCTATCTATCTCTGCTATCTATTTATCTCTCTCTGCTATCTATCTATCTATCTCTCTCTGCTATCTATCTATATCTGTTATCTATCTCTGCTATCTATCTATCTCTCTCTGCTATCTATCTATCTATTTCTCTCTGCTATCTATCTCTCTATCTATCTATCTCTGCTATCTATCTATCTATCTATCTATCTATCTATCTATCTCTGCTATCTATTTCTCTCTGCTATCTATCTCTCTATCTATCTATCACTCTATCTATCTCTCCATCTATCTATCTATCTAACGCTATCTATCACTGTATCTATCTATCACTCCATCTATCTATCTGTGTCTGTCTATCTATCACTATCTATCCATCCATCATCTATCTATCTATCTATCATCTACCTTCTATCTATCTATGTATCTAATCTATGTGCCAGCACACACAAAAACACCACAATAAAAGCCCAGCCATCAGCAACACATTCCTATCCAAAGCCCAGATTTCCCTCCCAAAGGCACCACCAGCCCCCCCCCCCTTCCCCCTCTATCCCCCCCAAAATAAAATGCCCTCACTCACAAGATTAGAAATAGGCTAGGCAATCGATGGGAAAGAAAAGGTAAACTTACTTTCCAGAAAATCCCGCTCCAGCGCTCCTCTCACAGTCAAAGGCTGCTGCTCCGCTCCGCTCTGCAAATAACTGGCAGTGACAGGCTCCTTCCCTTTAGGTTCGGTAAGGTACCTGACCCGGCGCATTGAGCGCGCTGCGCGTAAGCGACGTGACGTGACGTAACCGACGTAGTCACATAAGTTACGCAGAGCGGAGCGCTGGCCAATCAGAGGGGAAGCAGGAAGAAATTTAAAAAATACTCAACTCTGATTGGTTCCGAACTTCCGGACTTCTCCCCGGGACATATTATTTGCAATTTGCAGCTAGCCTGCTGCTGTGAATGGGGTTTTTGCCTGACCGGCACTGTCACAGGCGCTTGCGCTCTTTAAGTTAAGGAGCGAATGTTAAAAGGGGGGAAATGCCGCCTATTTAGGATTTATGAATTATGACCTGGGTGCCGCCATGAGCAAGTGTTTCAGCTTGCTTCATGGTAGGAGCGGCACTGCGTGCGTGGGGAACAGCATAAAAACCGGACGTATCGCGCTACTGCCAGTTTCCGTGTGCCATTTTCCGTAAACTTCGAATGTTCAATCGAACGTTCGAGGATTTTTGAACGTTTGGCAAAACTCGAACGCCCGCTTCCGAAAATCCCAGAATGGCCGGAGATTCCCGAAATCGACCACTCACAGATTGCCGAACAGCCAATCACACAGCCGGACGTTCAGGGGTTCCTCAGCTCAAAACCGGGACCCCCTCCTGGGTCCTTACAAGGACCTTTGTGGCCCTGACAAGGGCCCTTTGGGGCTTAAGGGGTCCCACAGCTCGAACTGGGACCCCCTTCCCCGGCACTTATAAGTGCCTTGCGGCCCTGACAAGGGCCCTTTGGAGCTTAAGTGGTTCGGCAGCTTGAACCGGGACCCCCCTCCCCGGCACTTATGAGTGCTTTTGTGGCCCTTAGAAGGGCCCTTGCGCCCCTTGGAAGTTCGAAAGTTCAAAACTTCTAAAAAAGTTCGAAAGTCCAAAAACGGACCCATTAAAGTCAATGGGGGGTAAATAGTTCAAATGAATATTGAAGTGTAAACTTACCTTACAGGCCCCTGGGACCTGGGAGATGGTCTGGGGAACATGTCCGTGCGCGGGGAACAACATAAGAACCAGACGTAACGCACACGCGCGCTACTTCTGGTTTCCGCATGCAGCTTTCGGTAATCCTCGAATGTTCGATCGATCGTATGGTCCTTGAGGTTATACCAGAGAAGGGACATGGTGTTAGGGAGGATAAGTATAGTTCATAGGAAGGCACACTCCATATAGTATTTAAATAATACTCATTTTATTATGCTGAAAAATCAATTAAATGCCAAATACACAGTGTGTATTTTGGCATTTATTGTTTTTCAGCACTAATAAATGAGTATTATTTAAATACTATATGGAGTGTGCCTTCCTATGAACTATATGTATCTAATTAAACTTACCTGCAGTGGCACAGGTTGTGGATAGAGCACCTCCAATTTTGCCTATCAGAACCATCACATTGGATTGAAATTGAGGTTAGGGAGGATAAGGTTGAAGAAAAAAGGTTTGTTGGGTGAATAAGCTGCAAACGCAAGCCTCTAGGGGACTCAACAGGGACTATGACTTGTTTTTATTTCTTTGAAGTGCAGGGTTAATTATGATGTGGGTTAATAATAAGGAGTTTAATAGATAGCCCCCTTGCCCTTTGTTCCCCTTTAAATTGAATATATTATATAAAGAGGTATGTGGGTTAATTGATGTGTTGTCACTTCCTGTTATAAAAACAGGAATAAAACATGGTGATGTACTGGTGTTTTCACTGCTGCCCATATCTTGAGAAACAGAGCTGTTTCTCTCGAAACGCCGCATTATGTGTGGGCAGATGGTTTTGTATCTATGATAAATCCTTTTTCTACTGCAAATATATTGGTGTGCGACTCCATTGCATCATTCTTTATATGAATATAAGGTTAATACGGTATACCTTAGGAGATACACAACCGTCCATACTTAATTATCCAGTGCTGCTGCTTTCATATCCACATTGTGATATATATACATATATAAATATATAGAATTTCTACCTCCCCCCACATATGATATATGTAAACCTCCCCCCTATGGCCACCATCATCCAACAGCCCCCCACCCCACCATTTATACTATAGCCAAACATCAACACCCATCAGCTGGCCAGAGGTTGAGGCCCCAGAATATAGAGTATTATTAAACTGTTTATTAACACAGAATGTTATCTTCAGTAAATGCCTAGCACATTTATTCATCCTTTTAATCCTTCTGAAGCCTTTGAAAAAAAGACTTCTTGGAGATCCTCTACAAATGTATGTAGTATTTTGATTTATCTCAGACATCAAAGTAAAATATCTATCATCAAAGAAATAAATCTATTGAAGACATGCACTCTATTTCATTACAATATTGGATCCATACTGTATCACTAAATTAATCTAGGGTACCCCTAGTAACTTCTCAGGAATTTATAGGGGTCCCAAAAGGACCATGGTTGTAAAACACTGGCTTAACTAATTGAAATAATTTATGAGAAATTTCATATATTTTAGGGTGTTTGCTTATATAAAAAAAGAATGTTAATATACCTTGCTTTAGGGAGTTGCATATCAGATGTCTGTAAAGTCTGAACAAGATACCTGCAGGCTCCAACTTACATAACAGTAGCAGTTATTTTAGAACAATAGTTTGGTTTGCTTCATTACTTGAATTGTTAGAACTGGGCACGTTCAAAGGATCGTTTTCTTCATGCAAATATCCAGACATTTAAACTATTTGCCTTTTTTGTACAGTTAAAGGACAATTATACTCACCTCAACCCTGATACTCTTCTGCTAAAGTTCTAGGTCCTCATTAGTGTTTAAACACAGTTCAGAATTCAGAATTTTCGAAAATCATTAAATTTAGAAATTCAAAAATGTTTTGAATTTTCGAAAATGATCTAGCCACAGGACCTAAAATGACCAACCACAGCAGTGCCAACTTCCTGTGTATAAAAGTTAGCTTTCTGGGCACCGTTTTGTCAGTGTGTTGTGCGCTACCATCCATTTGTGCTGTGATCCATGCAATTTTGCGTAATCGGAGCACACATGATAAAAAAAATTGCTGATCGCATATGCTCCGAAAAATGATTGGACTGCGATTCTCAAGTGATAATCAATTGCAAGTGCAAAAGCCGGTATGGTGGCCATAGATACTAAGATTGCAGATAGTGTGATTGTTGACCTGTGTATGGACGATTGGCTGACAATCGTACAATATTTTTCCCTATTGGGCAGGTCATGAATTTTTTATATCATCCAATACGGATCATAAGGCTGTGTTGTAGCATCAATGGCCACTATTACCCAGATGTATAGAACAGTGAATAGTAATTGACATCCAAAGTCTAGTTACTCGTGCATGCCATCTATTGTGATTTGCAAATTCACAAAGTGTATGCGATTCACCAGATAGCACAGATAATTTGCCCACCTATATTGACATGCACTGTGATTCTCACTAGCTAATGTATGGCAAGCCTGTGTTAAATCTTGCTGGTGAGACTGAGGCCACACTGCACCGGACTGCAAAGTGCATTTCACACACGTTACCATCTGCTTGCGTTGAGCATGTCTGCATGACAGAGTGGGTCTTCAAGGCTTCAGTGATAGAGAGTGTCTGCGTTGCAGAATGTCAGCGTGACGGAACATGTCTGTGTGACAGGATCTGAGGGAATAGCCCTTTTATTGTTAAAATTTGTAGTGCAGAAACAAGCGTTCACTGTCGGCCTCAGGGAAGCTTGGACCGGAACAAAATTTTCCATCGGTCACGGACGTCCTCCTGTAGATTCTATACCCTAAATACAACTTTCCTCCCTCTAAATCTATAATTCTATAAGAGACAGTCGCATGTATTCCTACATCTCATTCTTCTTTTTCAGTAATTAGCTTTAGATTTCCAGCCTGGAAATGGGTCCCTGGAAGGTGTTAGTATATTATGGTTGTTTTCCCAAAACTAATAAGGGTCATAGGGGGTGTTAAATTATGATAATTTACTGGAATACGAAATTATCGGATTTTCAATTTTCCCATTTTTCTGCATTTCGAGTTTTGGATGTTCGCTATTTCAAAATAATGTAATGTTGCCTAAATCTCAGTTACAGCCATAGTCTGGTATTGATAGACATTTTGGTGCTGTTTCTCTATTTTGCCACAATAGCGGGCTTAAGACAATAAATATGGCGATGTCAACACCGCATATCACTGTGGTACAAAATCATGGTGCTAAAAATGACAGGATCATTTTCGGTACAAAGATTTTGTGCTACAGAGACATTTATTAATATGGCATAAAAAATGTAACTTGACTGAATATATATATAAATGTATTAATATACCCATTAGTCACTGAGTGTTTGCAGATTTAAATCTCCTTGGCTAATTTTAAAGCAAAATATTGATACAAACATAAAAAATATCAGGTAAGTAATTTCCCTTCCTGAATCCTGATACAGTATAATATTTGTAAAAAAAAGAAATCTTTGAACTCAGACAGGGAGACTAACAGCTACGAGCATTGCAAAACTTGAAAATTTCGAAAGTTCTACTCGTCTACTTTCGATTTTTGATTTTCGAAAATCATCTATTTTTGAGAATATCCTACTTTTGATTTTTGAAAATTGTCTATTTTCGATAAAAATCGAAAATTGGAAAAAACCTGGGTTCTGTGAAATTCGGGAGTTCCAAAAGTTTTGTCTGGACTTCGAAACCCTCAGATTCGATTTGAAACTGGGCTCTATTAGAAACCACATTACATCTCTAATAAGGAGGTAGAACAGGAGGTAGGAATAATTGCTGAATTAGAGATGGGGGATTAGGGTATAGCTGAACTTTATGAAGATATTAAAATGTATTTACTAGTAAACATCATGTTATTAAATGGCTTATTTTCAGACTACAGTCATGATATGCAAAAAGTACACATAATATATAAAAAAATTAAACTGTTAATCCACATAGCTAGATCAATATTGTTTGACCAATAAACCAGAATGTAAACGAATGTAAAGATAATAAAAGCTGCTACATAACACAAAACAAGGAAAAAACTGCTTAAAATAAATTCTTCATTTTTTAGTAAAAATTTTATTATATAAACTTGTAGATGCCAAAGGGCTAATTTTCTACATGCCAAGCCAAACATTCTGTGTAAAATACATGTAGTGAAAACATGTGACCTACATAGCTTCCTGCTTCTCTGACAATATAAAAGAAACACCATCAATGCAGAAGGTACAGAACATTTCTCATTGAAGAACCTGAAACAACTTCAAAAGCCACTGTATCAACATGAATCTTTTTACTGTAGCTTTGGTGGTGATTTGCTGTGGGTTAGACATGGCAGCTGCCCAAGGTAAGTGTTCAATTCATTTTCATTTGCTACAATGAGAAAATGTTCAACCTTTTTCGGAAATTCGCCATACATGCCATATACTGTACTGCATATTTCATGAAAGAATAAAGGGAAATAGTCACTTTAGTGACGGGAAGTAGCAAATGTAGATATATTCAGGGAGATTCAATAAAAGTTCTTATCGTTTAAAATGGTGCTAATTTTGCCCCAACCAATCAGAAATTATGTAATATTTGAAAGCTAACATTTGATTGGTCAGGCAAAATTAGCACCATTTTAAACGATAAGAACTTTTATTGAATAACCCCTGATTGTTACTGCATTAGGTTAAATATTTTTTCTCTTGATACAAAGTCCATTTTGAAAAGCAATACGTACAAATAACCCCATTGTTTATTGACTTAGCTGTGGTTACAGACAAGCCCATAGTTAAAGGAGATTGAAAGACAAATAATAAATTATTTATTTTGTGAAATCATTTAAACAGATTGTGACCTTGCTAAATGTAACATGCGCTTAGAGTTTGATTGACAAACATTTTTATTGACATTATTAAGAAAAATTGTTGGTCTTCTAGGTAATTCACAATGTAATTCACTCCAGTGCAAAGCAGATGAAGAGTGCAGAACCTTAAATAACCTGACAAATTGTTACTGCAAAGTTCCTGTTACTGGTACGTATAACTACACAAAATCTGTTCTATGCATTAAAAGTGCATATGTTTTCATTATATCACAAAACAATTAACTTTGACATATATTGTTTATTCATATTAGCAACTTTTGAGAATTTAAGCATAAAACAAAATAACAATATAAATTGTAAATAGGACATTATCTTGCACATAATAACATGAAAGTTCAACATTTGCGTAGATAATCAGAACCACTGCATCTAGTTAGTTATGTTAGTTATATTAATTATTTATATAAAACACAGCAATATTGCAAAACTTTAACTAATGTAACTTAATTTGTTGCCTTGAATGAAAAGTAGTAATTGTGGCCAGGGATTAGGCTGTTATAAAGTATTAGAAAATTAACTAGAGGAAAGGAATAGTAAGCGCATCTAGCTAGCTAGCTAGCTGTCTATTATATATCAATCTATATATCTATCTATATTTCTATTATATATCAGTCTATATATCTATCTGTCTGTCTGTCTATCTATATATATGTCTCAATCTGTCTCTATAACTGTCACTATATCAATCTATCTATCAATATATCTATCTATTTACATGAGTGTGTCACAGGAGGTCACTTACAGGAGCCCCCCCCAGCATGTCTGCTTGCTTGTTAGAAGGGAGGTGTCTCACACAGTAACAACAGCCCCTCCCCCATCCACTTTCACTAGCGTGTACGTGACTGTTAAATGCGAGGGAGAAAGTGTGTGCACAGCAGCAGCCCCACTGATCTGTTTAATGTTGGGCCGTGAAGGCTCTTTATTATGTTAATGAATGTATCCAGTTTTGGCTGGATTACAAGTGAGCAGTGACTAAGGGAGGGGAGGGGCAGTTAGGAGCAGTTACTAAACATTGAAAATTCACTAAAAAAGCAGGCACAGACACACATGTAAGTAACATCATTTTACTACCCTAACACTGTTCTTTCACATTATACAAAGTTGTTTCAGTGAGTATAGTGACCCTTTAACAATTGAGTATTGTTACTTACTGACTGGGAGTGTTATTTATCACTCATTATTTATCAAAATCCATGCTTCATAAATAGGATACAACATTTTCTATCTTGGAGTCTCATAAAACATGTAAGTGTCAAATAAAGGGAAAATAACACACTCAAACAATGACATCATTAGTTTTTGGGATCCTATTCAAATTATGGGGTACAATACACAAGTGCAGAAAGCAGGATTGGTAAAAATATTTGGCCTCATTCACCCAGATGTGCTGAGGATAAATCCTGTCTCAAACATTTCACAACATTTTTGGAAATCCTATTGTGAAAGCTTTTCCCAGAAAACCTATACGTAAGATTCTTCTCTAGTATTCTAAATTAAGTACATGCAAGTACAGATCCTGTAAATAAGAAAGCTTCCATTTTGCTGCCAGTACAACTTACATCCCATTTGGCTTCAAAGAGCCATACCTCCTGACCCCATTATTTACTATCTCTATGCCCTGAATTTTATATCTGTTTCTAGCGAAAGATAAACGGGGAGATTCAATAAAAGTTCTTATCGTTTAAAATTGTGCTAATTTTGCCCCAACCAATCAGATCTTATTTAACATTTGAAACCCAACATCTGATTGGCTGGGGCAAAATTAGCACCATTTTTAACAATAAGAACTTGTATTGAATAACCCTGAAAGTTTCTAAATGTACCCGTGTTCATTGCTGTTGTGCTACAATTAACACCTTGCTTTCAGAAACACACAGGATCAAATCCCCTGGCTTTCAATACAAAATAGTCTACTGTCTGAGGTTATTGCTTTTTTTTTTGTTTGTTTCCATTATGGTTCTATAAAAATATAACGTTTCTACATGTATAAACTTAATATATATATAGCAGCTCTGTTTTTTATTTACCAACCAGTGTGAATTGCTGACAGCCTTTATGGAGCAATACAAAATAGTTGTTAACTTGCTAAAGTGCTGGTTTTAGAAACGCAAATACCATTGGGTCATGGGTTTAAATCTCCAGACTTATTATGTTTTTAGTAAAAAATAAAGATTCTAAATGTATGTACAACTTCTGCATATGCAGAGGTGGTTCATTGTTAAAGTGCTGGTTTTAGAAACACAGACTTTTGGGTCACATGTTAAAATTCCCAGGATTACTATTTTTTATTTGCATTATATTTCTAGCAAAATATTAAGATTCTGTGTGTTCTTGTGTTCCACCTAGTAGCTCTTATGGGGTATTGGTAGAAAACTTTTTTTATAGTAAGACACAGTACATTAGGTTGCAGGTTTGATTCAATTATGTTAAAGGAACACCCATCTACTTTTCTTTGCATTTTACATATACATACACATTACATATATCTTGTAAATATATATTGCTTGTCATATTTTACTTTCTATACTTATTCCAAAAAACGTTAATAATATAACCACAGCCAATAAGATCAGAGAAATTAATGTGTGTTCATTACTTCCTTAATTCAAAAAATCTTAAATATGCAAACATTTAATTTTTTAAAGATGTTTCTGAAATACATCCTGTGGTGACCTGCACTTCCTATCAAATCCAAGCTTCTTTCAGCAAATGCCAACTGAGCAGCCTTAATGATATCAACCTCATTGCTTTATATCTGATAAACTCTGGATGCTTTGATATGAAGGAAGATAATACTACCAACACCTTGATGGTCTCTACGCCACTTTTATCTTCAAACTGTAACACACAATTAAATGTAAGTAACCCAACAGATTAGCAGAGAGCAAAATTATTATCAGCACTAAAATATTGGTCTATTGGTTGGATACATTTAAGTTAAAAGTATAAAAGCATAGAAATATAACACAAGAACAAGTACAGTATATGTGAAATCGAGGAAAAAAGGGTAATAGATGGAAAAAAGTGTCTCTCTCTCTCTCTCTCTCTATATATATATATATATATATATATATATCACACTTCTATTAAGGTGTAAATATATGTACAATCCCTTTATTCAAACATGTGGATACACATACGGGGATATTGATGTGCAAATTGGCAAATTAAAAACACTAAAATACATAAGTAAAAGCAGTATATGTGCAAAGTACATATAGTCACAGAGTAGCCAAAAGAGTAGCCCAAGTGTAATACAGCACAGCACAGCATAATACAGCACAGCATAATATAATATATACTCCTCTGTCCCTACATATGGCTCAACACTTATGTAAGGTAACCCATGGAGGCTGAAGTATAGGCACTGCTTAGTCCATTGATCCTGCCTTCAAAGCAGAAATGGTAGGTTCCCCTTACGCATTTTGCCCATGACTCAGGGCTTTTTCAAAGCTACAGCATGCATAGGCCGCAATCCTGCTTATAAAGGCATGGATTAAATCAGCATGTAATGCCATCAACGCATTCTTACGCATAGTGCAATGACGTCATGCGTAGTCTTGTCATGTGACGTGTGTTGCTCAGTCTTAAAGTGCCGATACTTGAAATAATGAGTCTTCTAGCTGGAGCCTATAGCTGTCTAATACAAAAAAAAAGGAGCAACAAGCAACAATGTTATTAGCAAGAGCACATCATACTATATAAACAAATAAATACATTGTAACATTGACCATATACATTAAGGCAGAGATCCTTTAACATAAAAGTCTTCTATAGTAGCTTAAGATTTACTCAACTTTAAGCATTAAGCATAATGGAACAGTCTTTCTCCGTGAGCTGCATGTGGATCCACTTAGCTCAAATGAACCGCTTGGTAAGTATATTCCAAACACTAACAGTCATAAAATATAATTAAATCTCCATACTATGCAGTATAGCGGCGATAAGGGTCCCTCCCTTGTTATCCCAAAGCAATTCATGTTGTAGGTACTAAAGCACAGTTGCTTAAACATATTCCCAAGGTACGTATCAATTAAATGGATCCCCAAAGCCTTAAACATAGATTGATTGAGTGATCAAACAATCAATTTGTATCCATCCCAGGGTATCCAGATGCAACAGATGTAACTGATGTGAAAATAAAGGTGCACTGTGAGAGGCATCCTTGAATCCAGATGAATTATCAGATTAAAGGTATTAGAGGCATCCTTGAATCCAGATGAATTATCAGGTTAAAGGTATCATTGATGTATAGAGATCGCCGAATCCTTTTCAGGCTATACAAAATGGTAGAGAGTAAATCCAATGCTGGTACTGATAAAGAAGCCATGAGCCAGTCTATAAAAGTAAAATTCCAAAGATCAAGGGAGTATAATGCCGATTAATATGTTGGATAAAGTCAAACTTTTCTTGCTTTTCACTCCCTACAGTTAAACAGCACACATGCAGTGTATACAAAGAGTTTCTTCTTAACACCAATAATTGCCAATGTGATAATCAGGGACAGAATTAACGTCAATGTCAGCTGTACGTACCCGCTCGATATGAGGACAAGTCTGAACACAGTCCTCCAACCTGTTCTCAAGTGAGTTTATCTTTTCCTTGTAACTTTCCTCTTAGAATTGGAAATGCTCGATACTGAGGAAAAGCCAATAAATATGTTTACCTATTGTTGATATTGCAGCACAATTAGTGGTGACTCAATTAGAAATTTTAGTTGCCATGCAAAATAATATTTCCCAGAATTGTTCAATATTGTCTTTATCTTTGTATCATTCAGAACATTGTGAAAAAAAACATTTTGTTTTTCAATAACAATGTAGTTGGTTCTTCTTCATTTTGAGGGCAATAAGGTTGTGGAATGTACTGCCTGAAAATGTTGTTTCAGTTCAATCTTTAAACACATTCATAGGTGGCTTAAATGTCTTATTGGACATGCAAAGTATTCAGGGTTATAGATGATGGCAGTACCCATGTGAGTGCTTGTGTGATAGGTTGTGTCCTTGTTCAGATTTGTGTACTGGGGGGCATAGACCAACATTTAGTAGGGTTTAGCAAGGAGGGATTTACATTTTTTTCACTCTATTTACAATCCAAGATAACTATGACCATGGGCCGATTCTGAGTGCTATCGAAACTCTGTCTGTTATTAGTCTTTTTTACATCAACATTAATTTTCATTTAAGAAAATGAACACAGTGATAAATAGCAATAGCAATACTCACTGTATATTTTTTGACTGCAATAAAGGATTTATATCTGTTACTACTGATAACAATCCTTATAATACCTGCCTAAGAAATCATGTTACTATATGTTGTAAAAGAGTCTGTAAACAAGGCATGCGGGAAGTTCTTTTCCCAAACCGCTGGAGAGCCAAGGTTCAACATCACTGATATAGACTGAAAATCCTCTCAGTGCTTTCCTATGTCCTTCTAATGTACAGCACAGGATTGCATTATTCCTAATATAGAAAAAATTATCAGTAAGAGGTTTATTCATTTTTTATTATCAGGATATTTAATAAACTTTTTTTTTACCTCATTACAGTCAAATAAATATAACAGGGACTGGAAATGGATCTCTTACAGTTAAAATGGCTGTTTACCAGGACAGCAGCTACACAACTCCATATGCAGGGTCATTAGTACAACTGTCTACCACCAAAATGCTCTATGTTGGAGTCTTCATTGATACTGATGATGTTTCTCCATTTGCACTGGTAATGAAGAACTGCTATGCTACTCCAAGCAGTAATCCTGACGATCCTATGAAGTACTATATCATCCAAAACAGGTACGGTGCTGGTCATTTTTTAATTGTGGCAGAATAAATTTAAATCCATATTCTATCCGTATTCATTTGTGTTGCAATGGGAAACTTTCTACCCCAGGCCCTAGAGTAAATTTCTCTCTCTATAATTAATGATTTGCAGAATGTTTTATTCCACTACAAAAGAACAGAACTAGGAGAGTTTGTGCAGAATTGGATCATGCTATGATTATCGTGCCCTTAAGTTGAAATGTTCCTACAAATGATTTAGATGTTCGGTGTTCAGTAATTAATCCAAAGTTGATGTTTTGGGTAAAGAGCCAGTGTGTAGGGTCAAATATTTAGCATTCACAGAAATTATTAAAAGTAGTTTATGTTAAATGAAATTGAATCAACACATGCACACCAAGGTGGTGGGAGTTGTAGTTTTAAAACATCTGGAGGGCTGCAGTTTAAGGATCACTGATGTGCACCAACAATTATAGAAAATAGTACATACTAAAATCTCTTTATAAAAGGGTTTATGTTCCTTTAAACAGTGAACTACATGTGTACACACACAGGAATCAATTTTGGATTCACTGACTATTCAGAATCAGCAAGTGAGCATTGTTATTAATGTGATTGAATAGGGATCATTTGAAATGTCTACTAAACCCAGCAGATACACTGAAATCCATCCCGCTTGTAGATTCATTGTATGACCCCCCTAAACCCTAGTTACATTTTAATTACCTTCCCCAAAGATGCAATTAAAGAAACTTACAAGCCCCAGTCCCTTGCCACCAGGGTACCACCCCGTGCTGCTGTTGCGAGGTGGTCACAGTTATTGCCCGTCGCACCTTTAACTGACAGCCGCGACCAGTAAGAAGAGAAGGAAGGCACAACAGAGAGGTGAGGCTGACGGTCTTGTAAGTTTCTTTAGCTGCATCTTTAAAAGAGGTAAATAAAACCAATAAAAGAGAAATTCTCCCACGCTCTTCAGCCTATGTGAATATATACCTCTACAAGATATAAATAAATACCTTATACCTTAAAATTCCTTAAACCTTTAATACTGAGGTATATATTTACTTAGGATATACTGAGGTATATATTTACTTAGGGTTAGCAGCGTGGGAGAATATTCTTCTTTTATTGCTTGTTACATGTATTCATAGTATTTCCTGACTATGTTTTCCAAGCACTAGAGCTTTACTCATCACTTGTTTCCCTTCTGGTGTTTATACATATCCAGCGAGATTCAATAAAAGTTCTTATCGTTAAAAATGGTGCTAATTTTGCCACAGCCAATCAGAACTTATTTAACATTTAAATGTTAACATCTGATTGGTTGAGGTAAAATTAGCACCATTTTAAACCATAAGAACTTTTATTAAATAACCCTGATAGTTTTATATTGATTTAGGGTGCACAGTGCTGCAGATATATTTTTTAGATTTATTCAATGTAAGTAAGACTAAACTAGGGTATGGGTGGGTCCAGCAGCTGTATGTGAAATTTCGTTTGATGGGTGGACATGCCCTTTAAAATTGACAAAAAAATATAATTTTCCCCATAGAGATATATATAGCTATAGTTCTAACATCTATTACAATTCAATAATAGATTAGATTACAAACATATATTACAATTACATTATTTTTTGATATCAGGAGGATACCAGCTCTACAATTGAAGGGAAGAGAGACTTCTGGTTAATTTCCATATTTCCACAGTAGCCCTTAGTAAATGCTATACCTTCTCTGAGGCTTTTACAGCATTTCAAGAGCTAGTTGTAAATAAACTAGACTAGACAATCTAGACTAAATAAAACACATTGGGACAGGATGTTTTATCCCACCACGGTCCTTATTTGTGCTTTGCATGGTTGTATCTGTCAGTTGATTGTTTGGCTTTTATTTCAATTACAGCTGCCGTAACACTTTTGACAACACAATTGTCGTATATCAGAATGGTCAGTCAAGTCAAGGACAATTTGCTGTGAAGATGTTTCAGTTCATTAATGATCAGAGATTTGTATATCTGCATTGCCAAGTGTACCTTTGTGATAAGACAAAAAATTGTGTTCCTGTAAGTAAAATGTCAATAAGGACTTGATTGAACACTTTATCCCTTCTTTCTCTACTTCCTACAGTCACCAGCTTGATAGCAAATCAGAAGATTCAAATAACAATGAGAGACCCAACACAGCCAAAGAAATCAGATGCAGATCTGTTAGCATTTTCTGTTTATGGGGGTGATGCATTAAAGGCCATTAAGTGGCCAAATCAGCGTAAAACTGACACCACTAAATGTATTATCAGGGTTTTACGTGGGCTTTGCACTGACATTACAGGGCCTATTTTCATATTGCATCGCCCTGTGTGTACCTTTTGTTATTATCACCCAGCATAACTGCTTAAAACTATCATATTCACATATCCAAGTAACATAAAAGCAAATATAACATTGAAATGTAAACTTGAAATGCCGTCTTAATATCACTCTTTCTTAAATTATTTCTTCACTATAAGTATCACCAAAACTTCAATCTGATTTCCTCTAACTCATGGATATATTCAATTATTTCATTTATTACAGACCTGCAATGCAAGAGCAGCACAAACTGATAATACACCAACACAGACTCTATCATTGGGACCTTTAATAAATCCTGGTAAGAGATACTTACAACAAAAATGTAATCTGCTCTTTTCTATCATGCAGTTCTATGTATTTAATGTATGTATTTGTATTTCACGTATATCTCATGTGGAGATATTAAATAAGCACTGTGTCTTGAAATGTGAGATTTGAGATCCCTGGCCCAATATTATAGTGATAGAGCACTGGATAGAGAAATTCAGTGCTGCAATTTGACATTTTAAAGGACAACTCCACCCTTATAAGAACATCTTTTAGAAAGAATGGCCTCTTTAAAATATGTTGACTTGTCATACTTTGTCCTATGAATTCATTACTGTATGCCTGCTATGCTTCTGGATGCCTTGTGGAAACTGAGCAATTTAGAAACCTGTACTGAGCCTGTACTGAGCCTGGGCATGCTCAGAAGTGGCAGACAGGGAATTAGCATTCAGTCATTGGCTGTGATGTCGACCGTCAAATCCATAACGGACAGTTGCTAACTGGAAGAACCAGGAAGCAGAAACAGGGGCAACAGGACATTGTGCAGGATTTCAGGTTAGACTTATATATTTCAGATTTCAAACTATTTACCTGTTTAAAATCTACATTTACCTGTATATAAGTTTTCATTTTGGGGCTGTACTTGCCCTTTAAGTTAACAGAGAAGACATTTTTTCTCTTTCTGTGGCATGAAGGCAATTACACTGCACATTTATTAGCTCATATAATGTAAACAAAATCATTACTAACCTTATTATGTAATTATTTTATCAGAAGCGTTGTGTTATTTCCAAGAACATTTGGAAATGGTGGAGCACCTGTAAAATAGATAAAGAAAAACCCAAGGTATTACAACGGGTTGCATAGATTATTGAAGCTCCCTATTAGAATCTGATTGAAGAAGAGATGCTATTAATCTGCAGGAACTAATAAGAGATTATCTAACTGCAGTCAGTAACCCAGTAAAATCTAACATTTGATTGGTTGCTTCAAAGTCATAGCAGAGGAAATATTTTGCACCTTATTGCATCAGTGCTAGGATCTTATGATGGAGTGATGGAGATAAAATGAACTGTTTTCTGCTATGTAGTGGTGATCTCGGCTACAGCCTAAGGCACCAAACTCCAAAAAAGACACAGTGCCGTGAAAACATCTTTTAGTTTGCCACAGGAGAGAATATGTTCAGTTACCATTACTGCTCTATTCTTTCCCAATAAAGGAAAAATAATTTAAAAATTACTAACTGTTTAGGATGAGCAGCCTGTTATCTAACCATGGAATCTGTATGGTTTATATAATAATTATAAAATAATAATAATGAAAATTTTCAGTGATAGCAATTTCTCTGAACAAATCTTATACTTTTTACCAATCACTAATCACCCCCAAAACCCAACTTTTTCCTGAGAGGAGTAATCTCTCGATTCCCATTCTCCACCATTCACTCTCTTCGGCTTGCTAAAGTGTTCCAGGTTGCAGCTGTCAGTAAAGGCCGTAAAGTCATGACAATGGCTCGGCCGTTTGGAAGCCGAGGTGGAGAGTCTAAGGGGGCAGCTTGCAGCATTGCGGGGATTGGTAGAACTGGGGGGTCAGCAGGCACTGGCTGGGGCCAGTATAGAGGTGGGTGGAAGAGGGACAAGAAAGGATGAGGAAGGAGGTAGTTTTGTTAGGGTTACTAGGGGAAGTGGGGGACGGAAGAGTAGGGGGGCTTCTTCCCAGATTGTCCCTCCCAACAGATTTGCCGCCTTAGGTAATGAAGTGGAGGAGTACACCTCGGAATTAGCGTGTATGGAGGGGGCTAGTCCCTTGAGCACCCAGGGGACTGCCATCTCTGATACAAGGGAGGAGGAACGAAGGGTCAGGAATGCAAGGCAGGTGGTAGTGGTAGGGGACTCCATTATAAGGAAGGTAGATGGGGTAATCTGCCGCCAAGACCCTACATGCCGAACTGTGTGTTGCCTGCCTGGTGCTAGGGTTCGGCATGTGGTGGATCGTGTAGACAGATTATTGGGTGGGGCCAGGTGTGACCCCGGCGGTCTTGGTTCACATTGGTGCCAATGACAAAGTTAGAGGTGGAGCTGAGGTCCTTAAACATGATTTCCGAGAACTAGGGGCCAAGATAAAAGCAAGGACCTCCAGGGTAGTGTTTTCGAAATACTACCGCAGTCACATGCTAAGCCAGGGAGACAGCGGGAGCTTAGGAGCATTAATGCGTGGCTAAGAGAGTGGTGTAAGGAAGAAGGGTTTGGGTTTATTGAGAACTGGGCAGACTTTGCTGTCGGCTACAGGCTCTTTAGTAGGGATGGGTTGCACCTCACTGATGGTGGTGCAGCTGTTTTAGGGGAGAAGATGGCTAGAGGGTTGGAGGAGATTTTAAATTAGGTTTGGGGGGGGTGGGTATTAGCAGTCTCACTGGGATAGATTGTCCAGGAGGAAAGCAGGGTGTAGATAGGCCAGTGGTGGGTGGAAAGGGGGGTGGGGCTAGCATAGGGGATAGGGAGGAATGTGTATCAAAGTGTACGAATAAATTACAGGATCATAATCTAAAATGTATGTTTGCAAATGCGAGAAGCCTGGCTGACAAAATGGGTGAATTGGAAATGATGGCATTGAATGAAAAGTATGATGTAATAGGTATAGCAGAAACGTGGTTGAACAGTTCTCACGACTGGGCTGTAAATATAGAAGGATATGCCTTGTTTAGGCAGGACAGAAAAAAAAGGAAAGGGGGAGGAGTATGTGTATATGTTAAAAAAGAATTGAAGCCAAATTTAAAAGAAGAGATAGCTGGTGATATGGATGATAAAGTGGAGGCAATATGGGTGGAATTAGGCAACAGGAAAGGGGGTAATGTCATTGTTGGTGTCTGCTATAAGCCGCCAAATGCTAGCAGAGAGGAGGTGAGTCATCTTCATATGCAGTTGGCAAGGGCTGCAAGTTTGGGGAGTGTGCTCATTATGGGGGACTTCAATTACCCTGACATTGATTGGTGTGGTGGAACTGCCATCACAGAAAAAGGCGATGAGTTCCTGAATTTGCTGCAGGATAATTTTCTCTCACAGGTGGTTGAGGTTCCTACTAGAAAAGGAGCTCTGTTGGATCTGGTAATATCTAACATTGTGGAGCGCATTATAGATATAAAGGTAACTGGAGGCTTAGCGAATAGTGACCATGAAATAGTGGCATTTGGACTTTGTTATCGAAAGGAAAAGTGCGCTGGGTTAACAAAGACATTTAATTTCAGGAAAGCAAATTTTCCCAGGTTAAAAGCAGCTCTTCAGAATGTCAACTGGGATAATGTATTATCAGGTAAAGGTACTGAACAGAAGTGGACTGTGTTCAAGGGGATTTTAAGCCAGTTCACATCTAAATTTATACCCTTGGGAAATAAATGTAAAAAAAATAAATCCGCGCCCATGTGGCTGAATTCTGATGTAAAGAGGCAAATGGTAAGGAAGAAAAAGGCATTTAAAACCTTTAAGGCCGAGGGAACGGAAAGGGCCTTAAGGGCTAGGCCACACTGAAACGCAAACGCAATAGCATGCGATTTCATGTGCGATTTTCGTTGCGTTTGCGATTGCGATTTCTTCAATAAGTATAGGAAAACGCATGCGATTGCGATTAAAAATGCAGAACGCAAAACGCAAACGCAAACGCATCGAAAAACGCGCATTTTTTTTGTGTTGCCGCGTTTTCAATAATTTTGAAAAATCGCAAGCGCAATCGCAAATGCAAGCGCAAACGCAAAAAAAACGCAGCAGTGTTAGGGAGTATAAAAACTGTAACAAGGAGTGTAAGAAAGCAATCAAACTAGCTAAAATTAATAATGAAGTTAGGATAGCTGAAGAAAGCATCACTAAGCCTAAACATTTTTTTAAGTATATTAATAGTAAGAAGATGAGGACTGAGAATGTGGCACCATTAATTAATGGGGATAAGTTAGTTACGGAGGATGGCGATAAAGCAAATGTCTTGAATAATTTTTTTTCCTCTGTATACACTATAGAAGATCCAAGTACAGATATCATAGAGTATAGTAGCAATAAAGGTATACAAGATTCAAGTTCACTTTGGTTAACCGAGGATATGGTACAGAAAGAACTAAATAAGGTTAATATTAGTAAATCTCTTGGACCGGATAAAATACATCCTCGGGTACTTAAGGAGCTAAGTTCAGTTTTATCTAGGCCATTGTTTCTTATTTTTGCTGATTCCCTCATGTCCGGTGGTGTGCCTCTGGATTGGAAAAAGGCTCATGTTATTCCAATATTCAAAAAGGGTAGTCGTTCACAGCCGGGTAATTACAGGCCTGTAAGTTTAACTTCAGTGGTGGGGAAGATCCTGGAAAGTTTAATAAGGGAACATGTTCTAGAGTATGTTTCAAGGACTGACATTATAAGTAGTAACCAGCATGGATTTAGGAGGAATAGATCTTGTCAAACTAACTTGCTTGGCTTTTATGAGGAAGTAAGTAGAAATTTAGACTCTGGTATAGCAGTAGATGTAGTTTACTTGGTTTTTGCAAAGGCTTTTGATACAGTCCCCCATAGGCGACTAATGAATAAGCTAAGGTCTGTTGGTCTGGGGAGTCACATTTGTACATGGATAGAAAATTGGTTAAAGAATAGGATGCAGAGAGTAGTTGTTAATGGGGCTTCATCATTATGGACTAAAGTGCTAAGTGGGGTGCCACAGGGTTCTGTGTTGGGGCCGCTTCTATTTAATCTATTTATTAATGATTTGGAAGTGGGTATTGTCAGCAAGGTTTCTGTGTTTGCTGACGACACATGTCAAAGGACACGAGGACATCCCTTAAGACTTGAAGAAAAAAGGTTTAGGCTTCAAGCTCGGAAAGGGTTTTTCACTGTGAGAACGGTAAGGCTATGGAACTGTCTTCCTGTGGACATTGTAATGGCAGGTTCATTGGTCAGTTTCAAAAAAAAGCTGGATGAGTTTCTGCAAACAAGGAATGTTGCAAGTTACTGGTATTGATACATAAAGTAGAGTTGATCCAGGGAAATTTCCGATTGCCACTTGGAGTCAGGAAGGAATTTTTTTCCCCCTTCATAAATTTGGTGGGGTTTTTTTGCCTTCCTCTGGATCAACAGTTAGGCAGGAGATGAGGATATTGCTAGATGGGTTGGACTGGATGGACGTATGTCTTTATTCAACCTCAAATACTATACTATACTATACTATACAAGCTCACACAGAGCCCCCAAAGCTGTAAATAAGTGGCAGAGAGCTGTGAGGTTTTTAAAAAAAATCACTTCCCTACTACATTTTAAGCTTTACTACATGTACAGCTTTAAGCTAGCCCCAGAAATGTGAGGCTAGCTTAGTGACTTTTCATAATCTGGCTAAAATTTCCCAAAGTTAAATCTATGGATTACATGTCATGCAAACCAGCAGTGGACCAATGTGGCTGACCAATGTGAGTGCTGAATCTAAATCCTAAATCTACACATTTTCAGTGAGATATCCTAGAGTATATTTTATGCCACTTACCATATCAAATCTTCCCAGGACATTATATATCAGTTTCTCCTCGTACACCTATTTTTAGAAAACTAAGGTGGTGCAGAATCCTCTAGTCTGTTTAACAACAAACAGTGTTCTCCAATCATGCAAACACGTAATGATGGATGCACACACATCCCCAGGACATGAGCTGTGAGTTGCTCACCTGCTGATCCTCACCATAACTAATTAATGTATACAGTATTTTATCACTGATCGAATCATGCGCTAAATGTTATACTATTGGGATTCCAGGCAGCAGTTTGCTTTCTTATGAACTAGTGATTTGTATATATTCAATCTCGTTGATGGTTTACTTTTCTTTTAACAGGTGGAACAATAAATTCTGCCACAGCAGGTGAGGTCTTGATTTTTTTTTTCCATTATTTTTTCTGATTATGCTCCATAGATGTCATACCACGTATCTTAGAAATCCTACATTCCTATAAACTATTGTTTGATAAAAGGATAACAGTAATTATCATGCATTGACTGTTGAAAGAACTGTATTCATGTTTTTAATGAGAAATTCTTCAGCAATAATTATATCACTATTAAGAGACAAATATTACAGATGGCTCATATACTAGAAAATAATGTTTTAATTAGGGGAGTGAGGACCTATAACCCTGAGATTGTAATAGATAAATTCTTAACTAAACTTCAACTTGCTAGGTCTGGTCCAACTATCGGTAGTTTCTGTGACCTGGCCCATGGGAAATGGGAAGGCACACTGTGCAAATAGCCCATCTTCCTATTGGCCAGGTCACAGAAAATACTGATAGGTGGACCAGACCTAGCAGGCTTAACTTAAGGTAAGTAGGTCTCTTAATCTATTGCAATCCCAGAGGTACGGAGTGATTCAGTTACTCACCCTGGGGACTTTACAGAGGGAGGGTTAGCACCAGAGTTCTCCTTTAACTGTGACTTGTAAAGATAACCTAACGTAAGACCAATTGTAGTTCTACCCCCTAAACAATGTCACATGCATCGGCCTTTCCAATATGTGCGCAGTTTTATTGCGTATTTTAATAGAAAACAATAAATAATACGTAATGTTTACCTGGGCACATCAGATGAATGTATATTAACTGTTCATGTGTGCCATAAACCTTCCAGAGATAAACCTAGCCAGAGATCATAGGGAAAACTGCTTGGTTACAAATGTAGACCTTTTGTGCCTTGGAATGTTGGGTTAAAGATAAATACATTAAACTAGAATGCATTGATATCATGTATTACATTGTATTATGGAAGAATGAAACATTGCTAGTTTAGAATAAACATAAAAGTAAATCCAGATAAAAGTGTGAATATTATAGCACAATATGTTTCATCAGTTCTGTGATGTAAGATTTTCTCTTTACTGAACTGTGTTTCTTTGTTTATCTTTCCTCAGGAACACCAGGATCTTGGGGAGCTGTTATCCTGTCTGCTCTTATTATTGCTAGATCTGTGTTTTAGAAGAAAATATACAATTACCTATACAGTAATGTGATATCTCCATGATTATGCCGTCGAATTGCTATATATTACACATAAGTCTTCTTCTATTTTTATATTGTGTTTTTAAAGAGATCTTTACTGGAGAAGTTTAATAAATTAGCCTACAGAACTGTTTAAGTGGTTACTTAACCTAAACCACTATACTTTTCGTTAACTTTTCACAGGTAGATGGAATATTAATTCTTATAAAGATCTAAATGGTTGGGGCAAAATAAGCACCTTCTCAATAAGAACTTTTATTACATCACCCTGTATGTGTTAATTACATTGCGGGATTACGGCCAGGTTAGTAATGCAGACACAAAAAGATTAAAAATCATTTAGGTATGGTCTTTTCATGGCTGACATCAGACCAAGGAGACCAAGGCAGAGAGTATGAATGGGTTTCAATATATACCCGCCCTTTATTTATTAAAAGACTTTATTTTTTCTGTTGCAAAAAAACAAAGAAAATGTTTATACGAAGCAATAAAAAATCTTTTTTATTTTTATATAAAAAATATAAAATGCTGTATTTGCTATTTACAATATACTATTGAACACCATATGTGCAAATAAACTAGAAAAGTGAAATAGTTAAATATAAATTGTATATATATTAGAACAATGGATGCCCAACCTGTGCCACGTTGGGGGCTGCACTAGTGGCCCCCCATGCAGTAACCGGACTGTGGGTGTATTCCCACCCACCCGCTGGGGCAGACAAAAATTGAGAGTGAGACACAGGTTGGGCATCTAGAATGTTAATGTTCCTAGTTTCTGAATGAATGTGAAACAAGAATTAAATTTGCTGTAACAGTTTTATAAATGAATAAATATATATTTTCTGTGTTTGTTGGGAGTTGTTTTTCAATGAATTCCCTATTATGTGAATGGGAAATTTATTGTGATAGAGAGCTAGAAAATGTTAACGTTTCACAGGAGCTGTGTCTGTTAAAATTGTATCTTGTAAAGTTGTGCAGGTTACAGCTCTGGAGTTGGTGACATGTGAATCCCTCATAAATGAAAACATTTACTAGTTGAAATAGCAGATTAGCTACAGATTTTTTATTCATCTCTTACAATACATATTTCCCTGCCTTCAAGACCGGTAGGCATGAGTGGGAGTGCTTCAGGGTAGGCTGTGTAATCCTCCTCTCTTTGGTGCAAGTATCATAACTCCTATTAAATATGGGCCAAGCACCCATGTTGTTAATGGTCTGGTCAGAAACCAATGACTGGAAAGTCAATAAATACAGTATATAAATATATTAATAATATCTGTTGTATTCAGTTGGATCAACTGGACTTAAAGTTCTTGAAGATGTTTCACTATTCATGCGACTGGCTCTCTAAATTCAGAATGACTTGTACAAGAATCTGGTGGCAATTAAGTACCATGGAAAGTCCCAATTAGCATATCAAAGCCAGGTGTTAGGGACCTTCTGAATGCAAGGTGTGGATGCATTGTGGCTAAGAGGTGTTACAGGAACTGCCCAGGGTAAGGTGTCAAAACAGCATTGTACATGGCAGTGTATGCACTATAGAACATCCAAGTACAGATAGAATAAAGTATAGTAGCAATGTTTCTTATTTTTTTAGATTCTCTTGTGTCTGAAAATGTGCCTCTGGATTGGAAAAAAGATGATATAATTCCAATATTTAATCATTTTTTCCAGTCTGGTAATTACAGACCTGAGAGTTTAACTTCAGTGGTGGGAAAGATACTGGATTGTTTGACAAGGGAACATATTCTAAAGTATGTCTCAAGGACTGACATTATAAGTGGTAATCAGCGTGGAACAGATCTTGTCAAACAAACCTACAGTACTTGGCTTCCATCTTTTATGAGGAAGTGGGGAGGAATTTGGACTCTAGCATAGCATTAGATGTGGTATACTTGGATTTTGCCAAGGCTTTTGATACAGTTGATGGGTCTGATGCAGAGTTGTTAATGGTTTTTTATCATTATGGACTAAAGTTATAAGTGGGGTACCACAGAGTTTTGTGTTGGGGACACTTCTATTTATTTTGTTTATTAATGATTTGGAAGTAGGTATTGTCAGTAAGGTTTCTGTGTTTGCTGACGACACAGAACTTTGTTGACCATTAAAAGCTACAGAGTATGTGCAACCGTTGCAGGCGTGTAACCTTAAGACAAGAGGTATGGAAGACTTTCTCAAAAACATTTCAACTTTATTGCAGTGACTTATACTTCTTATCAGGCAGCTAGCAGCACAAAGTTTTCCTTACATTCTCCTTGTTACCTTTCCCTGACACAGACTGCCATCCAATGATCCCCATATTTCCTGTTCTCTTTATTTACTTTCCTACCAACTTTCTCGTACTTCACAGTATAATTTAGTTCTCACTGCCGCCTAGTGGCCAAACTGATTATCCATTACACATTAACATATTGTGCCCCTTTACAGGCAGAACTAGATAGATTGCCACCGCTGCTAAGTGGCAGATGAGATTCAATGTTGATAAATGTAAGGTGATGTATTTTGGGCTTAAAAATCCTTGTGCTGCTTATACTATAAATGGCTGTGTGTTAAGTGAATTTCTGCTGGAAAATGTTGGATAACAAATTTAAAGGATTGGTGGACAGCAAATTTAAAGGACAAATATATTTATCTCCCCCATGCTCTGCACACAAGTTGTACCCAGGGTGAGGACCTAAACAGCTAGGTCCTCCCCCCTGGACTAGTTGTAGTTAAGCCGGTATACTTACTTAAAGTTTGCCGCACTGCTCCGGTACACTCCGCCCCCCTCTCCTTTGGCAATGAGGCCAATAAGAAGACTCTCTCTTACAGCACTCCCTCCACCAGGGTATAAATTTAGTGCACGTGTCTTAGGGATTACTCCTGTAACTGGATAACAATAATATCCCCCTAAAAATATATAACACAGCACTCCTTTTTGTAATATAATAACTGTATTAAAGTATAACAGACACCACATTGTCAAACCCACGGTTTCCAACATTTTAGAGCCATGATTTGCTCCTTCATCAGGCAATAGGCCACTAATTAAAATTATATAAAGTCCTTTGGGAGTGCTCTATACCTTTATACTTTTTTTTTTATATATATATATGTAAAAAATGCATTATAATATATATAAATTATAATGCAATGTTGACAATCAGCTATACAACCACCTCCAGGATTTCCTAATGTCCTTATACCTGCTCACTAACTTCATCACAGTGCAGTAGGTACAGTAAGTAATATATATACATCCAGTCTCAGCAATCACCTCAGGCAGCTGCAGGGTTAATACCGATACAGTTTTGTATCAATTATGATTAGTTTTGCTGCTGTCAATCACAGGACAGACTGGATTCATTTTTGAAACATACAAATGCTGCTTCTCACTCACAGCTCAATTAACAATGTAACATTCTATGTAACAGTCTATGGACACCAGGAGAAGTGGAACAGCAGCCTGCACTGAGCAGCCAGAAAGGGGGGATTCCAGGCACCAGGAATAAAATATGTGATTAATCATTTAAGACCAAGGGGACTAGAATCTACAAAAGACCAACATTTAAAGGGCATGTCCACCCCCAAAACTATAATTTAACCCACTACTGGCCCCACTGTGTAGTGTAATAAAATCCTTACCTTACATCCCAGCTTCAAATGGTTCTCCTGGATTGTCCCTACAAAGTCCAAAAAACTAGCCACCAGGAGCAGTGCAGGGAGGGAAATTGTTTCCGCCTCTGAGGCTTCCTCTTAGAAGTTTTTGACTTGCTCAGAGCAGACCTCCCCCCCTCCCATTTTCCTCTCCCTCCCCTAGTGTAAAATCCCTTTGGGGTATTGTAGCCCCAACCGCATCATTATTATTTCCAGAAGCTCCCCCAATCTCTACTTACCTTCCCTTTTTCCCCCGGTGTTCTGAACTGCTGGCAGCTGTGTCCATGATTGGCTGTCTCTCAGCCAATCACAGACGCGGCTGCCAGTCCTGTCCCCTTCTTGCTGTTTCATGCAAGCAGAGGGCTGGGACAGTGTGGCGGAGGAAAGAGGGAAGGTAAGTAATGATCGGGGGAGTTTCTGCACATAAAAATAATGCGGTTGGGGTTGGGAGGGGAAGACCTACAATATATCAAAAGTTTAGAAAAGGGGTGGACATGCCCTTTAAGAATGCAGATGAAGGATTTATGACCCAATGGAACCAGATATTAACAGTGTTCCCCCAAATTAATGTCTCTAATCAATAAACATAAGTATCAAGAAATTGATAAAATAAGGAATCAAATAACTAAATGTTAAACAGAAATTGATGCAATAAAGGAGGAAGTGTAAAGAATTAGATGGGGGTCTAAAGGTTACAATTGAACAAATTGATATGGAAACAATGTTAAGAAAAGAAAAAATTATCAGCGGGATAAATGGTACTTTGACCATAAAAAATGTTATACCTGGAAAATATCATGACAAACTATGAGGAATAAAGACAGAGGAAGGCAAAAGTTGATTTTAAAAAGTCCAAGGGGATACAATAATAAAACATCTGTATCCTTTTTGAGTGAAGATATATCAGATGGAGGGGGCTTAAATTCATCCTCTATGGGTGACTCACAAAATAGTTACACAAAAATGAAAAGATTTACTTGAATCCAAAGGGGGACATCTGGAAAGAAGGACACAGATGAAAAAAGTACCCCCACCACAAAGAACCTCAGACATATCAGACAAGGAGGTATAAGGAGAAAGAGGATGGGGGAAATATACTTTAAGGAAGAGAAGAGAGAGGAAACAATACAATCAAATAATGTGATAAACTTTTCAAAAAAGGAACTTACATCAGCACAATTTCAGAACTATCAAAGGGATACGCCAACTATCCACTTTGATCTATTTTCTACTTTTTAGATTGTAATAAGTTTGTAATTTGGTAACAAGAAAACATATTTTGTACTCCTCACCCCCCTCTGAGACAGAAAAAAACATGGGTATAGAGGTTAAAGGATAAGATAATGTAACTAAGGGAGAGATTGTGTTTCGAATTTTAACTGTAAAGATCATTGTGTGTTACAGAATTTACAGAGTTTAGAACATGAGTTGGAATCAGTGGATAAAGAAATAATCAACCATCTAACCAGTGGTTTTGAAAAAAGTCACATTTCTTTCCAGTAACTTCCAGAACTCCAAAAATAGATTTGTTCCAGGAAGCTATAGAAATAGAACTGAGAAATCTACAGCGAGCGATAAAACAAGATTTGAGTAGAGATGGCCGAATTTTCGAAAGTTCGGTCCGTTTTCAAACTTCTAAAAAGTTTAAAAGTTCGAAAGTCCAAAAACAGACCCATTAAAGTAAATGGGGGGTAAATAGTTCGGAAAGTTCGAATGAACTTGAATGAAATATAGCAGGGTAAACTTACCTTACAGGCCTCTGGGACCTGGGAGATGGTCTGGGAACACGTACGTGCATGGGGAACAGCATAATAACCGGAGGTAGCGCAAGTGAGCGTTACAAGTGAGGCCCGCTGGCACCTCCGGCCTCAGCCGAACCAATGTTGCTAGCAGCTTCTACTGCGATGACTTCTGAGCTCTGCGGAGGTTTGCTCCTCCTTATATAGGTTTGCAGAAAACCTATTTCTGATTAAATCCATTTCTGATTAGTCAATTTTTCAATGCTTGGTTTACAAGATTTGCATTAATCAAACAGATTTCAGAAAATCGGAAAATCTGATAGGTTAATGTAAACCATGTGAAACCAAGCATTGAAAAATTTACCAATCAGAAACGGATTAGGGTTTTCTGCAAACCTATATAAAGAGATCCAAACCCCCGCGGAGCTCAGAAGTCATTGCAGTAGATGGCAGAAGAAAGAAGACATTTGATCAAGACGCGGGTAAAATCGGCCTTGCTGAGGCCACCGGCACCAGAGGTTGGTGGCCTCAGCGGAGCTGGTGTCACCGGATTGAAGACAGAAGATGCCACCCAGGGGCTCTTTTAAGATCTGACGGGGGTCCTGGTTCGAGCTGTGGGACCCCCAACAAGGGCCCTTATCAGTGCCGCAAGGGCCGGGTAGGGGGGTCCCGGTTTGAGCTGCAGGACCCCTTAAGCCCTAAAGGGCCCTTCCAAAGGCCGCAAAGGCACTTATAAGTGCTGGGGAGGGGGGTCCCGGTTTGAGCTGCGGGACCCCTTAAGCCCCAAAGGGCCCTTGTCAGGGCCACAAGGGAACTTCTTAGTGCTGCAAGGGCCCTGATAGGGCCAGGGAGGGGGGTCTCGGTTCGAGCTGCGGGACCCCTTAAGCCACAAAGGTCCTTGTAAGGACCCAGGAGGAGGTCCCGGTTTCGAGCTGCAGGACCCCCAAATGTCCGGCCGCAGGATTGTCGGCTGTTCGGCAATCCGCCAGCGCCCATTTTCGTGAATCTCCGGCTGTTCAGGGGTTTTTGGAGGCTGTTCGAGGCCTGCTGAACGTTCGAGAAATCTAAGTCTGCAAAATCAAACTAGTTCAAACGCGAACTAGTTCAAATAGTTTGAGTTTGTCCGAACTCATAAAGTTTGGCTCGAACTCGGGTTCGAGTTCTAGTCCATCCCTAGATTTGAAAACCAAAGATAGGGGGAATCTATCATCAGAGGAGAAAGATGGCTATAACTTAGTAAAACCAGGAAGAAAGCTTAACCATAAAAGCAGCAAATAAAGGGGGATCGGTTGTAGTTTTAAACAACTAGATGATACAAATACCTATTGTAAACTGTCGGGATCCTACACAACAGTTTAAAAAGGAGCTCAATAGTCTAATTAAAGAAGTAGCATATGGACTGTAGATTTTGTGAAATGCAATGATCTTGCTACCCTAATTTTCCATTTTCTGCCAATGGTCCACAAACAACTGGTGAATCCAGAAGGCAGACCAAATGTGGCCAGCATTGGTTCATTGGGAGATAATCAGGGAAATTTAATTGACACTAAAGATGTCCTGGGAACAGAAAAGTGAACAGAATCAATTATTGAGCATTCGATGGGCTTGGAGGCAGTAGAATTATATTTGAGATGACGTTCCAATTACTCAAATCCCTTCCAAAAATGTATTCAAGCATCCATTGAGTATTTACTCACAATTATTTCCTATTTGATGGTATGTACTATCTCGAAAAATGTGGGACAGAGATGGGTATGGCTTTTACCCTTGGCCTTCGCTAATTTGTTTTTGGGAGTTTGGGAGGAGTCCCACATCTTTGGAGATAGCAACCCATTCAGAGACCAGATTATATGGTTCGATCGCTAGATTGAGAACCTAATATTAATCTGGAATGGTGACAAAATAACTGTGGAAGATTTTGTGGATTACACCAATGATAACCAATGTAACTTGATATTATTATTATGAATTTATATAGCGCCAACATCTTCCATGGCACTTTACAATTACAAAGTCATATACATTACATACAGGGTAATACATATTATACAAAGTCATACCTACTGTATTACATACACAGGTAATGCATAACATAAGTACACAGTGGTGAGCTACTTACAGCAATACTGTGATACAATGGGAAAAGCAACACAACATACAAACAGTATACAGTTCCTAGATCTTGAATTGTTTGGGGACAAATATTGAGACAGGTTTACAGAAAGGAGGTAGCACGTTATACACTCCTATTGTCTAATAGTTGTCATCCGAAACATACACTTGCCGGTATACTTGTGGGCCAGTTAACTAGGATACGACGGGAACTGTTCCACAAATACATAATTTGAGAAAGCTGTAAAGGGACTCTCTGATAAAGTCAGGGAATGAGGTTACAAAGAAAAGAGCCTGGGAGAAACCAGCTCCTCTGTGGGAAAATAAGGAGGAAAATAGCAACAGATGTTTCCCACAACTAAGTATACCGTCTACTGTACGTGGGGGAGATAGGAAAAGAAAGGAGAACAGAGTAAGAAACTCTATAAAACATGTAAAATAATGAATATAACTAAGAATTTTAAATCAAATGTGACAAAGGGAATATGTGATAAAAGATTTTATTAAAGGTGATACACAAAACATCATATATCTCTTAACCTGAAAGCCTGCAACAAATAATACAATGCAGGAACCAAGAGATCCTTAAAGGAACAAGCCAGGGAATTAAT
Source organism: Hymenochirus boettgeri (assembly GCA_019447015.1). NCBI lineage: Eukaryota > Metazoa > Chordata > Amphibia > Anura > Pipidae > Hymenochirus > Hymenochirus boettgeri. The sequence goes on along the minus strand of CM033477.1, from coordinate 35,256,824 downwards.
TTACCACATAGAGAACAAAGATAATAGAACATATAGTGACAATTACTGCATCATGGGTCTCTGGACATTAAGCTGCACCTGGCTAAGACTTCCTATAAGGTATTGTTTATTTTCATGCTAAAAAGCAGCTCACAAGCTAACATTTATTAATGTATTGGAGCTGTCAACGACTGCACCGGCCCTGCTAGTTAGGTGCATAACAGGCTGATTACAATTACAATTTAAAGCAAATTTCTTTAAAACAAAACAAATATTTTCCTCTGTATGCACTATAGAACATCCAAGGACAGATAGCATAGAGTATAGGAGCATTGCTTCTTATTTTCTCAGATTCTCTCATGTCTAGAAATGTGCCTATGGATTGCAAAAAAAGCTGAAGTAATTCCAATATTTAAGAAAGGTAATTATCCCCAGCCTGGTAATTACAGACCTGTGAGTTCCACTTCAATGGTGGGGAAAGGTTTGACACAGGAACATATTCTAGAGTATATGACCTTATAAGTAGTAATCAGCATGGAACAGATCTTGTCAAACAAACTTGCTTGGCTTTTATTTTTTATGATGAAGTGTGTAGGAATTTGGACTCTAGCATAGCATTAGATGCGGTATACTTTGATTTTGCTAAGGAATTTGATACAGTCCACCGTAGGTGACCAATCTATAAACTAAGGTCTGTTGGGCTGGGGTGGCACATTTGCACATGGATAGCAAATTAGTTGATGGATCGCATGCAGAGTGTAGCTGTTAATGGTTCTTCATCAGTATGGACCAAAGTTCTAAGTGGGGTATCACAGGGTTCTGTAACAGTAACATAGTAATTGAGGTTGAATAAAGACATACGGCCATCAAGTCCAACCTTTTCACCCTCCTTTTTACCCTACCTAACAATAGAGATTTTTGAGTCTCCGTCGTATTTTTGATAATCCAGAACGTTCCATAATTATAGAAAATAGGCTCCAAACTCTCAAAATCCAGACAATCCGTCCGTATTCGGATGGATCATTCGGATTTCAGAACTGAGGGGTTCCGTGTTGGACCCGGATCCCATCTCTACTCTTAATTAATTTACTGATTAATGCTTTGCTTGAAAAGCTATTTGACTGACAGATTGTTTGTGTTTACCTTTATCTGTCAACAAATGAAAAAAAAAAAACTACCCTTACTAATAAGAACAAAGCTGGCTGTAATAACACCATTAAGTCACTAGAGGACCTTGCAGACTGGGATTACCTTAGTGTGTTTGAAAGCTTTTCTAATTTTAGATAATATAAACACATAAAATATAAACACACGTTCAGATATAGCAATACATTATAAGGGGCTTTGGAATGCAAATTGATAATTTTGTCTCTGTACTTTTTTTTTTACCAAATCAGTTGCACTTTTATAATATTTAGTGTTTAGATTTTTTTTTTGTGCTATAATAGATTTTATTTTCATTTCTATTTTCATAATACGCTATCTATAAGAACAGGTTAACAAAATATTTAACTATAATTTTGCCTTAGGAATGCTCCTTCAGTCCCTCTGTAATTTATCAGGAAAAAAGGTCACACTTTCACCCACAACCTGTCCCTTTAATTGGAGTTTTTTTTCCCTTAAGCATGCATAAATCCCAGTTTTGAGATGACAGGGAGAGGAAGGGCGCTAGAGGGGATAGCTGTCACCCCTGCAGCACTGCATTCTTCTTCCTTTAAAGGGCAATAATAAACCTCCCCCCATTTAAATATTAATTAAGGATGATAGGATAGGATGATAACCTAAACCACTAGGTCTTTACCCTTGGGTACAGTGTTTATTAGTTCTTAAACTTACCTCAAGCTTAGATGATCAATAATAAACGGTGGATACATGATAATTATTAAGCATCCACCCTAAAAAAACTTTAAAAGTTGGCTGAAAATGTATGTCATATGAACATGTGAATCAATCCTACTTCTTAATATGAATACTGCCTCTCCAATAGACAAGAGTGGCGCTGAGTGGTTGTCCTCCAAATTATCTCTCAGAACCCCTCCATATATATTTCATTAGAAAGTAGAGGCTGTTCTGTTTTAGAAATATAAAACAAAATATGTCAAGGGAAAAATTCACCCATAGGAAAGCGGTCAGTTCCTGCCATATAGATTGTTTTTTCAGATATTATTTTCTTTATATGGAATGGCCACATCATTTCTAAGAACTATGCCTGCCACTGAATCCGTATTGGATTAAAGATAATGTCAGGCAGACTGGCGGAAGCAGTTTCCCTTATGCTACCGCTCCTCATACATTTTACATTGTAAAATGAAGTTAAGGTCAATTGGAAGCTGCAGCTTTAAAAATACATTTGCCATATTTTGTTTTCCCCTAAGCCCCTCCAGAGCCTACCATAGTCGTTTTAAAGTTGCTGATATCTTGTTTCGGTTCAGGTGAATAGTTAGCTCCGCCCCTCCGAGATTTCCCCCCTTGCTCCTGATTTGTTAGCCTCAATTGTAAGTGGCTGGTAGCTCTGTGCACGCACGACGGACGTGCACGTGCATGATGTCACGGCTCACGCGAGGTCCACGTGTGCACGGTTGTGTGCGCGCAGCAAGATGACATCATGCACGCACGGAGCTACCAGCCACTTACAATTGAGGCTAACAAATCAGGAGCAAGGGGGAAATCTCGGAGGGGCGGAGATAACTATTCACCTGAACAGAAACAAGACGTCAGCAACTTTAAAACTACTATGGAGGGGCTTAGGGGAAAACAATATATGGCAAATGTATTTTTAAAGCTGCAGCTTCCAATTGACCTTAACTTCATTTTACAATGTACTTATCCTTTAACTGTTTTTGAAAAAAAAATGATATGCAGTGTAAGTCTAGTGGATGAGTGGAGCTGGGACATTATTTTCCCTACACTGGGGGGAAGGGACACCTATCTATAATTAGCATGCACTCTTTCTGTTTGGGAATTGCCCAATTATAAGTGGTTGAAGCTGTAGAGGACAGGAGCTGCCATTTTCTTTGCACATGTATAACATAAAGAATAATCACATAGCATGTAGTGGGTATTTCAACAGTTAAACAAAATACCCGTGGTAATAATCAGTTTCTGACAGGATCAGCCTTATAGCCTTACTGTGTGTACCCAGAATTTAGTTCTCCTTATCTGCCAGTGGAGATTTGGATTGTTTACAGGTCAAATCCAAACAGACAAAAAAGTTCATGAGAGGGGCACTCTTTCGTGAATTCAAATTACTTTTATTTGATCACATCAACACAACGTTTCAGGGACCACACTGTCCCTTTCATCAGGGATGAAAGGACAGTGTGGTCCCTGAAACGTTGTGTTGATGTGATCAAATAAAAGTAATTTGAATTCACGAAAGAGTGCCCCTCTCATGAACTTTTTTGCTTGTGCTATAGCAGAAGGTCCATGGTGAGGACCTGAGAAGGGAGCACCTTTGAAAAATCGGCTAGTAGCCAAAAGGAGTGCCTAGGCCCGAAACCCAGTTTGCAAATCCAAACAGACACATGCAGTGGGGGTGATAATAGAAACCGTGTAAAGAAGGTAAATCAACAAAAATTCAGCAGAGATTTGTGTATAAATAAAAACATTATAGGTAGGAGATAAGATGAGAGGGCAATAAGGTTAAATAAAGGCTGTAATGCTATGAAGATAGATAACAAATGCATTTAAGATCAAGGATAAAAACAAGTAATTAATATTGAATATGGTAAATAGATAAAGATACACACATAATGGATTAAATGAGAAAATATATCAGAGAGTTTAGAAGAGGCATATCCTTTAGATAATAAACCAAAAATGAACACTCATATTGATATTAGAATTCACTTTGGGAGTTTTGTTTCCCTTGGCCAAAATTAGTAGAACCTTAATTTGTAAAACAGAAAATTCCTTCCTGTCTCAAATATTTTATTTTTTTTATTAACAATTTTATTGAGATTTTTTCCTCTCTTTTTTTTGAAAAAAGGGAAAAACATAACAAGAAAATGAAAACAAATAAAAACAAATAGTCATATGTATATGGGCGTATATGTACACACTCTGTATATACCCCCATATGCTTTAAAGGTTGGTATACATTTGTCATCAACGTAATAATAAAGTAAACATTTTGGTTTTACAGTATTTGCAATTAACATTGATCCTCCTGGATAAACTGGGGGACATTCCATGGAGGATATAAAGAATAGGAGAAAGAAAAGAGAAGGTCGGAGAGGTGGCTAAATGGTTTTTGCTATTTAGTTTTGGTGAGAGCATGCATGGAAATTGGTATTGCTTTTTAAAAGCATTTTAAGTAGATTCTTTAGTAAATGACCTATTATCAATGTACCATATCTCACAAGTTTTATAAAATTTATGAAATTTGCCTTGTGAGATCATGAAGGCCTTCTTGTATTGCATCTTATTAGTTAAAGTTCTTTGTATTTCTTTTAATGATGGGATTGTTCTTTTCATCCAATAATTTTTTAGTTATTGTTAGAGTGTGGTATATTATAGTTTGGTGTTCGATGGGGTATAGTGCTAGGTCAACGTTTAGTAGGGCTAGTGCAGGTGTGGGGTTAATGTTGTATCTGCATAAATTGCTGAGAAAGCAGAAAACCTTGTTCCAAGTTTTTTTGATTTTTGGACAGTTCCACCAAATGTGGGTTAATGAAGCATTGTTATGGCATCCTCTCCAACAGAGAGGGGAGTAGTTTGGGAACCATTTATGTAGTAATTCTGGGTATCTGTAGTATCTAAAAAAAGAGTTTCTTATTAATTTCCCAATGGGTAATGCATTTTGATAGTTTAAAGGTGAGTGCAAATGTGTTTTCCCATTGTTCCGTGGAAATCTCCTGCTTTAGGTCTTGTTCCCATTTAGACATACATTGTTCTTTGTTTGTTTCATTTTTTTTTATTTAACGCTGTGTACAATTTGGATATGGTTTTTTGGTTGTTGTTTTCATCTAAACAGATTTCGATTAAATCGTTATTTGTTGAGCTCTTTGGAAAGGGAATTTTGGATAGAAAGCTTATTTGATAGCAATAAATCAGATGTTGGATTGGGAGTTTGTCTATCCATTAGTGTTTGGAATGTAGAGAGTTTATTTTCTGTGTAAAGGTCCTGCAAGTTCCCATTGTTTTATATTTAATTTGGGGATATTTGTGTTATGGATGTTAGGAGATGTAGGGGAGTTTATGCCTTTTTGTGCTGTTTCTGTTTTAATGATCTGTTTCCAGATTTCATTGGTAGTTTGTATTGTTATATGTTCTGTGTTTGATGGTTTAAATTGGAGTGTTAGGATGTCTAAGTTAGTTTTGAGATCAATTTTTTTGTTCATGTATAGTTCTATGTCTGCCCATTTTTTGTTGAATTTATTAGATAGCCAGTGCTTCGTTTGATCTAGAATTGCGGCTAGTCTTTTAGTATTGGGTAGGCTACTCCGCCTGCTTTGGATAGGTTTTGTGTTTTGATTCTTGGTTTTCCTTTGTTCCAGAGGTATTTATTTATTTCAGCTTAAATTATTGAAAAAGGAATCAGGTATTGGAATAGGGAGGTTCTTAATTTGTATAGTAATTTTGGTAGGAGAAGCAATCTTAGTTAGCCAGGGTAGATATTTTATCCATGTGTCCATGTGTTAAGTTCTTTGGTTATCTCGGGAATTAAGGGTTCATAATTTGTTTTGAAGAGGTTTTCGACCTTCGGGGTAAGATAAATTCCTTAATAGGGGATTGATTCTGTAGCCCATTTGTATTTGTATTTTGCTTTTAAATAGATCTGTAGGGTCATAGATATGTTGATGGGAAGAATAAATGACTTATCTTCGTTTATTTTATAATATGATATTTTTCCAAATTCTATAAATATTTTTTGGAGGTGTACTAAAGAGATTAAGGGGTCGTTTATTGCTAGAATAATGTCGTAAGCATATAAACCTATTTTGTATTGTTGGTTGCCTATTCTGATTCCTTTTATTTTGTCATTATTTCTGACGTAGGTAGCAAGAGGTTCTATGGTGAGGTCGAATATTAGGGGTGATAGGGGGCATCCCTGGTGTGTGCTGTTGGATATATCAAATTGGTTAGATAACATGTTGGAAATAAAAACCTTTGCTTTAGGGTTGTGGTATAAAATCATAATAGCTTTTTTAATCCAGCCTTGTATGTTAAACTTTTCGAGTATAGCGTTTAAGTATTCCCAGTTGACTCTGTTGAATGCCTTTTTGGCATCTAAGGTAAGAATTAATGTTGTTATGTTTCTCTTTTCAGACCAGTTTATTATGTCGATAAACCGTCTGGTATTGTCTCCTGGTTGGTGTTGGGGAACAAAGCCCACCTGGTCATCATCTATTAATTGAGGTAAGAAGGGTTGAATTCTGGAAGCTAAGATTTTTGAAAAGATTTTAAAGGGCAAGTCCAGCCCCAAAATGAAAACTTACATACAGGTAAATCACCCCCCAAAACCCTAAACGGTAATAGTTTGAAATGTGAATATATAAGTCTAACCTGAAATCCTGCACAATGTCCTGTTTCCCCTGTTTCTGCTTCCTGGTTCTTCCATTTAGTAACTGTCAGTTATGGATTTACAGTTGACATCACAACCAATGACTGAATGTTAATCCCCTGTCTGCCTCTTCTGAGCATGCCCAGGCTAGTAGACAGGCTCAGTACAGGTTTTCTAATTGCTCAGTTTCCATGAGGCCTCCAAAAGCATAGCAGGCATACCGTAATGATTTCATAGGACAAACTATGATATATCAACATATTTTAAAGAGGCCATTCTTTCTAACAGATGGTCTTATGAGGGTGGAGTTGCCCTTTAAGATCGGTATTCAAAAGGGTCTGTAATTTTTAATGTTTATTTTGTCTTTGTTAGGTTTAGGTATGGGGACTATAGTAGCCAAAAGGTTTTCTTCCGGGAATTCTCCCTCTTCGACTGCTATGTTGAATAGTCTTTTGAGATATGGTGTAAGGATGTATTCATATTTTTTATAGTATTCGTTGGTGTAACCGTCAGTTCCTGGGGCTTTATTTTTTGGAAGGGATTTAATTGCTTTGGAAATTTCAATAGTCTGTATTGGAATATTTATTGATTCTAATTGTGGTTTAGAGAGTGTGGGTGTATTGATTTGTTTCAGGAATTCGTTGATTTCATTTTTTGTAGGGGGTTTACTTCTTTTGTTGTTTTGTATATTGTAGAGTGAGGAGTAGCATTTTGTGAATTCGTTTGCTATGTCTTTGGGGTTATATAGTGGTTTGTTTTGATAGTTATTTATTTGTGTTATTTTGGAATTAACAATTTTAGATTTAAATCTATTAACTAAAGCTTTGTTTGCTTTGGGACCTTGGATATAATATTTAGCTTTGAGTCTTCTCATTATTTTATCGAATTTGTACATTTCTAATTGGTTTATTTTTTATTTCTTTGACTATCAGGTCATTTTCTTTCAAGTTTAAGAGTTTGAATTGTCTTTCAGCGTTTTGTAGGTTTTCGATCAATTCTATTCTTTTTTGTAGTCTGGCTTTTTTTTGTTGTGATGCAATTTTAATGATTACTCCACGTATATAGGCCTTGTGTGCATTCCATAGAGGTTTGGGGTGAATGGGTTCTATGTCATTGAATTGAAAATAGTCTATTAATGCTTGTTTTATTTCTTTATTTGTTTTTTATGAGTCTAATAGATGAGAATTTAGTTTCAATAATGTTTGGTGTGGAGTGTTTAGTTTATCATAGTTACAATTTGAGGTGCGTGGTCTGCAATGGATTTAGTTAAGATTTTGGCTTTGGTTATGTTTAGTAAGTTCCACTTATCTGAAATGAATAGGTCAATTCTTGAGTGCATATTATGCGTTGGGGAATAATAAGTATAATCCTTTTCTGTAGGATTGAGTACTCTCCAGACATCATATAGATCTTCTGTTTTTAGGAGTTCTTGTAGTGTATTATTGTTACGTTTTGCTGTTATGCCTGTGGAATCCATTTGGGGGTTACATGTTAAATTGGCATCTCCCATTATAATAATGTTGGTTGGAGATTGATCTTTCACTCTGTTTATTTTTGTAGGAATTTTATTTGTTTCTTATTTGGGGTGTAGATATTTGCAATGGTATATTGCATATTGTTTATTTTGCATCTTAGGATAATGAATCTTCTGTTTTGTCAAGTATAACTTCTTTTTCTTCATAGGAAAGTGATTTGTTTATTGCTATAGCGACATAGCTATAGATGAAATGATGCTTTATATATTATGGGGAATTTTTTATGTTGTAATAAATGGTCTGAGCTCTTAGTAAGATGGGTTTCCTGTAGGCCCAGAATGTCAATATGGTTTGTGCTTACCTCTTTCCATATACAATATCTTTTAAATGGAGAATTAAGGCCTCTTACATTGTAGGTCATAAGTTTAATTGTCATATTTTATCTATTTCTTTACTATCGTTTCTTTTATTGAACCATGCATGTTCTTTCCATTTCAACATAATAGAATTTGCAGAATAAATTTTCAACTTGTAAACAAATTTAATAAACATTAATTCAAACAATTTAACTGTTGGAACCTTATGCAACGTTGCGTCGCATATCTTGTGCGACATTGAGTCTCTACTGGTCATTGTATAGGTATAGACCCTTACAATGAAAAAGTAGTTAGGGGGGAAAGTCATAGCTTATCCTTGTTAAAGGTTGGTATGACCAATTCTTGTGTTTCAGGAGGCGAGGTGTGGAACCTAAGCACCCTTTAGGTGTGAGGGGAAGAGAGGGGTGAAAAAAAAAAAAGGAGAAAAGGGGGGGGGGGGGAGGAGTGGGCAACCTCTTTTGGGTTTTCTCTGTCCCACAAACACCATTCCAATGTGTATGTTGCCACATTATTTTACTAGACATATTTTATACTTTGTATATTAATAGGCTTTCTCAGCCTCTCTAATATTGTGGTTATATAATATTTTTGGGTAGGGGGGAGACGGAGGAACGCTATCCCATATTTTGCTGTCTTTCCAAAAGTAGAGGAACAAACCAGTCATCCTCAAGGGGATATGGACGAACTGGTTATCAGCCCATAAGGGCCTAATGTAGTGTTAGTTGGATTTAGATCTTATAATGGTCATGATTCAGAGTTTAGTATTTTTGTCTTAGATGTCAGTTTATTCCCAGGACTGTTCTATCCATCTCCCCTCCCGTTCCCCCACACATATAAAAATACTATTGCACAACAAAAAGATATAATTATGTACGTTAAAGAGGATAGATGGATAAATTAGAATTTCTTTGGAGGTACAGAAACAGAAAGACAGCAATTGTTCACAGGTGTTTTATTTATTTTTGCATATGGTAAAGACCCATTACTTTTCTCATTCCTCATTCAATATGCATGTATCAGATAGTAAAGATTGTTAGAAGAAAAAGGGGAGAGAGCGCGAAAGGGATAGCAGTAGTAATAGGAAAAACATTATTATTGTTCACACATTAATAACCTGTTTATGATATCTGTCTCTTAGTAGGGGACAGTCTTTTAATTAGATCTCATATTCCCCCTCCCCACATATGGTAACACAATGAATGTATAGATAGAAGGAGATGGTAGATGAAGAAAATGGAGCATATAAGGGATAGCACTAAGAATAGAGAACATTTTGCTTTGGTGGAGATGAAGAGAGGGAAAAAGAGAAGAAAAAAAAAGAAGGAAGAAGGAAAAGCGGTGGGAAAAGAGAGCACACATATACAATTCACATTTGTACTTATTATCTTTTTTCTTTTAGTAAAGAGCAATTATTAGACCTAAATTATAATGACAGAGATATTTGTCTGGAGATATTCTGTCCATTTCTATACTGTTTGTTGTTATTATTGATAAACCTTTGCTGTTAACAGCTAAAACAGTTTTGTTTTAGAGAGTAAAGGAAAGAGGGAGGAAAACACAAAGGGGATAGTACTGAGGGAACAACCATACTGCCCATGTTTAGATTATGGATATTTGTTAAGAAAGGGTTGGGAGGGGGCAACCATCAAACCTAACCAAAGTTACTTGTCCATATGATGTTTATGATATTATGACCAGTGATTTATAAGATATAGTTTTTTGTATCAAGTCCAGTTTTGGGGAAAAATTGGGGGGGGGGGGGGGGGGTAAAAATTCCATCCTGCTATCACCTCATCTGTTTAGATTATAGATTTATATGTAGCTTTGTTTGTCTTTTTGTTGGGGAGTCATAAGTGAGAGGGTAATCAATTTTTTTTTTAGAATAGGGAGACCATTCTCTGGAGATTTTTGTTGGTGAAGAAGGTTTAAAATTTTGGTTCTTGGTTTGGAGCGGAACTGCATGAGCTGCGGGTGAAGAGTGTGGCTGTCCGTGGGAAGGCTGAGTTAGTGTGACTTTATTTTTATGCACAGGTTCTTAGGCCGGTGGATGGTCTCTACTGGAAGCCCTGGGTGTCATTTGGGGTTCTTTCTGGACACACAGGACATGGTATCCGGGGACGCCCGGTATGGTTCGGTGGTTGGTGTTTTAAAGAGAGGGAGTGGGGTTTTGTATTTCTATGTGTATATTTAGGTTGCATGTTTATTTATGAGGCTATTGTCAACTGCTTTCTGGCTGATTACGCTCTATACTCAGATGTCAGGGAGTATAGACCTGTTTTTTACAATAAAGGTCTTTTTCACTTTTGGTCCATGATGTGGGTGTGCTGTTTGTAGTGGGCTATTTTCCATCCCATTTTCTTTATATAATATGTATCATTACCACTTGTAGCACCACCAGTATTCTTGGCATTCCACGTGACCTTTTATTGAGCTGTGTGCAATTCTTGTAGTATTTTATGAATAACCTTAACTTATCTAGCCTGTCTACATAGTTAATCTTTTTCTCTGTTTAGATGTGCAGACCCAGTCTTTTTTTATAGGTATAATCAACTGAAACTACGGTATATTAGGGTATTTTCTGAATAAAATAGACAGTTTCCAACATCTTTGTCCAAAACAAATGGCATAGACAGATTGCATAATGTTACGCTGTGCTATTAAAAATCTAAATTACTAGATTATTTCAATACTATTGCCATTGCCACAGACTTTCTTTGGCACGTTTTAAAGGGGTTGAGTTGTTTGATCTAACAGCAGATTATAATTTATCACTGCATTTCCTGTCAACTAGTATTAAAGGGAGGGTTCTTCATTAAAACATCCTATTTGTTTATTTAATTAATTACATATTTGGCTATTTTATACATGAGTGGTGTGCTACGCCTTCCTACACGATTCTAAATATTAGCAATGCCTGTCTAGAAAGTTTGATTGCATTTCCCCCTAAGAGAGAATGAAACCTAAAAAGCAAATAAGCAATAATGGATTCTGTAATTTATCTGTAAAAGTTATTTGTTTATTACATTAAAAATATTTAGGATGAATATTTGTTAATAAACAGTGAAGTATGTGTATCCTTCTCTCTTCTAAAACATTTGGCCAACCAACCCCATTAGAGTGCATAAGCAGGGTTATTCAATAAAAGTTTATTGTTTAAAATGGTGCTAATTTTGCCCAAACCAATCAGATGTTAGCTTTCAAATGTTAAATAAGATCTGATTGGTTGGGGCAAAATTAGCACCATTTTAAACGAAAAGAACTTTTATTGAATAGCCCTGGTGGTATTTATTTATAGAAATTATAAAAAGCACAAAAAGACAGATGTTGAGATAAAAGGTAGTCAATTTAAGTGGGTGATATAATGAGAATGCATTTTATGTGAGCAATTTACAATTGATAAATTCAATGATCGCCACCATGCGCCTACAGCAAATATCAAAAGGGATATCTTGGATATCTTCTTGGACAGACAAAATATCCAGGGTTTAGCTAGTTAACTGTATCTATAGATGCACATTCGTGATTGGTGTGCAGGTTGGTGTATGTGGGAAGAGTCTTCCTATGGTCTGTGGGGGTGATGGTAGCTGTTCTTCTTTTCGATGATGATGTTAGGTTTTGCATAGAAAGAGAGACTTTTTTTGCTAACCAAAAAAACAAACAAAATATACCCATCAAAGATAATATATTTCAAAAACATGCAGTTTTCCTTTAATAAAATAAAGGAAATGATTGCATTAATTACAATAACCTGCCCCAATGTGCAATTAATAATACCCCTTCCTCCGAGGAAAGTCTAAAGGAAAAAAAAAAGAACATTGTGCAAAAAGCAGTTTAATAAATCTGAAACCTTGAAATCTCTATCCCTATACTTAAGTATCATTTTACAGGTGTGAAACTAATATAAAGATAAAATAATAAAGCAGACACTCACATTATCATTATATATAATCCCCTTTTTGTTCTTTTGGAATCTATAGCTACATACCAAGGACAATACATTCCAATACATTTTATAGTTCTTTTGTTTGTTTGGTGATTGACACCTGTAAAACACGTTTAATAAGATTCTTACCGCATTACACACAACACTTTATTGACTAATTTTAATGGCGATAAAAACAAGATAGATATAAAGGCAGCAATCCAGTAGCCGGTGTTTTTTCTGCAGGAAAAAAGTAGCACTAACTACAAACTATTTTTCTTTTTAAATACATAATTATCAAAATGGAATGCTGTGTATATTAATTTTAGTTATTTAAATGAAAACTGTTTTATTAAAGCAAAAATTTTTACCCTAAAATCCTTTTTCCTAATTTACAGGACAGAACCTGTGGCTTAAAACTATTTACTGTATCACTTTCTATGTGTTTGTAATAAAAGATAATCAGTGAAATTGTACAGTACAGTGAGCCCTGTAGTTACTGCCCCAAGTAGACAGGTGCATATAGGGTTACACATTTAGTTACATCCATAAGCTGATGTCCCTAGATGGGGGTTTATATGTAAATTCTTTTCTTGTTTTGAAGTTTTCTATATGTAGTCTGTATTTTTACAAAAAACACTTAATACTTAATGAATATAATACAGATGTATTTAGTGAATATGAAGAGATATTACATATGTCAGTCTTAATACATCTTCTAGTTTCCACTGGGAATCTAACATTTAGCCAAACAGATCCTAGTGGGGAGTGTTCAATTATAAAACTTGTATTTCCACTTGGATTAAAAAAGTAAAAACTCCTGAACATTATCAGTCATAATAACTACAAGCATGATATAAAAATAGATGTTGTCTTTGCTGAATGTTTGTTCAGCAAAAGTAGTTCTGTGGCTAAAAAATACAGGTATATATATATATATATATATACTTTCAGGACCGGCAATTTATACACATACAATTATAAATTATATTTACACATTTACACAGGGAGCAAAGCATATAATAGGGCTTAGGGCTTTGTGTAATGTATAAATTGCAGGTCCTCCATTGCACCACATCTGAAAGTATTTTTGAATAAATGTTCTGAGCAGCATATCCCTATATTTGTATTTAATTAAGGGCAGTGCGGCCAAAGCCCTATTATATGCTTTGCTCCCTGATCACAAAGATGTGGCAGTTTCAAAGTGGTCACTGGGAGTCATTCACTATATGTTGACCTACAGAGGACAAACTGATTTGCAACTGGCCAAATTTCCTTAAGACTCCTATCACAAAGGACTCTCCTGGCAGTCCATTGCTATTTATATATAGCTTTGTGGTCAAAAACAATTATCTACCTGTACAATATTGTTACTGTGCAGTATTTTCTGACTGTGCCTTTATAAATTGGCCCATTATCTATTTCATTTTTTAATTTTACTATTTTATTTTTGAGGATAAAGGTTGATTATTATTGACATTATGAATATTATATTCTACTATATTAGATGTAACAAAACCTTTTTTATACTTCATAATTCTAATTATTTAATTATTTATATGGAGTTGAAACAAAATAAAATACTAATTTCATTTTTCATTTCTATTGGGTTGAACCAGATAATAAGTATATTTAACATTTGACACACTCCTGACCTCTTGTCCGTTTCTACCAAGGAACTCCTTCCCGCACACTAACCTCATTTAAATGGTTAAAATTTATATATATTTTTTTTTGCAGAAAATCTTAAAAGGCTGTTGTTTAAGGCTTTTGCTTCCTGTATGTGTGTAAGGGAGGCAGGACTTACACCACTGTCTGTGGGTGCATTTTCACAACAGGCCCAACTAAAACCATTAACTACTTTTTATGGTGTGTGCTAAAATGTATTCCCATATCTTATAAGTAAACCTTTTCAACCACAGACATCAAACTGTCAGGCCTATAATTGACAGGATTAAAATAGTATTTGTATGGCTAAGCAACATAATAAATTCATTCAGTATGTCATGTTGGCCACAAAAATCCACATGGATCCACAGGAGCACAATGGAAAAAATCCATGGATTTTGTATAAAAACACTGTGAATCAAAGAATCAACTCAATAATGGTAAATGAAAGAATTTTCCACATAATGCAAGATACTATGCATATATTCCACAATAATGGTATCCCAGATGCACAGCCCACTTAATAAAGCTGTTGCGTAACCACCCATCTCTGAGTGGTGCTCCCAGTGTAAACACAATATACTAAAATACCATATGCAGAAAGCAACAAGCCCTCTGCCAAAGTACACTCAAAGGAGCACAACGCTGATAAACAGCAAAAATATGACTATTTTATTCAGCCATACAAATACATATACCAAAAGGTACCCTAAAAATACACAATATACAACATACCCTACACCAGTATTACTAAAATTACTAAAAATGAGGTGTCCCCCTTATCAAAAATGAGGTGTCCCCCTGTTCAAACCCAGGGGCACCTGGCTGACTTGTGTGGTAAAGTACCCATTTTCCTTGTGCTGCATGTGTTACATGCGGAGGGCTGCATATTATATCGTTATATCAGAACTGGGGGTTCATCGCCTGGGGACTGTTCCCCTCTTTGATATGGGGGACGTCCCATTTTTAGTAATTTTAGTAATACTGGTATAGGGTATGTTGTATATTGTGTTTAGGGTACATTTTGGTATATGTATTTGTATGGCTGAATATATTCCACAATCCATGGACGCTGTGACTAGACAGTATATACTCAATAAACCTACCCTTATAACAGAGGAAGACCGGTACATCCCTATGTATGGTTTTAATTCTGAAAATACCATACAGTAAAATAAATGTGGTGTGAGCAGACAAGATCTGATGGTTAAACAGTATTAATCCCTGTCCTATAACTCTCTCTCTCTCTCTATATATATATATATATATATATATATATATATATATGTGTGTGATATAACTTTTTGATGGAAAAAAAGAAACACACATGTCAACTTACTGTTTTACTGTATATCACAAACTGTTGCTTGTGAAGGTTCTCATTCATCCAGGTCATGGTATGTCTGTTGTATTCAATTAGATCAACTGGACTTGAAATGTAGTTCTTGAAGACGTTTCGCTAGTCATCCGACTGCTTTCTCAATTCAGAATGACTTGTACAAGAATCTGTGGCAATTATGTACCCGAAATCCCAATTAGCATATCACAGCCAGGTGTTAAGGTGTGATTGATAGTGGCTAAGAGGTGTTATAGGAACGCCCAGAGTAAGGTGTCAAAACAGCATTGTACATGGCAGACAGTTGGTGTCGAACCCCCCCACCTCTATTTAGGCTTGGTTTCTTTATTTTCACATAAATGGCCTCCTTAAGGAGAACAACTACCTTGGATACAAAAGGAGGGAAGTGTCACTTCATCAAACAAGGAGGAATGGGTGAGAAACTTGTCTAACAGGACCCTGACCCAGCCAGAAATGGAAGTCCTTGGTAAGGGCTTGAATTTTGCCATCACCCCTAAAGCCATCCCTGTGGTGGATATTATAGCAGCCACAGAAGCCTCTATCCACAGTAATCAGGTATCACAGAGTGAGGCAGAACAACTTCGCCTTAAGGTATCTGTAGCCTTAGCCAGTGCTAAAACTCCTTCATGTAACCTGACTACACAGGAAAGAAGAGCCTTAACATCCCTCAAGAAAGATTCCAGTATCACCATTCTACCGGCAGATAAAGGAAGATGCACAGTGGTACTCAACACCTCAGACTACCATGATAAGGTGACCATGCTCCTGGCCAATAACAACACATATGAGGCTTTAACAAGGGATCCCACCAGCCGTTACAAGAAAAGAGTCATAGACTTACTACAACAGCTTCAAAAGGATAAAGCCATTGACCGAGCAATGTATCATCGCCTCTACCCTGGTGAGGCACATCCATGCATATATGGACTCCCAAAGATACATAAGGAAGGGGCCCCACTAAGACCTATAGTCAGCAGCATCAACTCTGTAACATACAAGGTGGCAAAATATCTAGCTAACATCTTAGGACCTTTGGTGGGAAGTTCTAAGCATCACATCCAGAACTCTCAGGATTTCACCAACAAGATTGAAGATATAGTACTCGGTGTAGAAGAAACTATGGTGTCCTATGATGTGACTTCTCTCTTCACTTGTATACCCACCAAGGAGGCTGTTGACATGGTGAGAAAACGGCTGGGCAAAGACAGCACTCTTACCAGCAGAACTGATCTCAACCCAGAACAGGTGTGTTCCTTGTTGGACTTGTGCCTGAATACCACCTATTTCAAATACAGGGATAAGTTCTATAAGCAAAAACATGGATGTGCTATGGGATCTCCAGTTTCACCTATTGTGGCCAACCTTTACATGGAGGAGGTAGAAACACAGGTGCTTAATACCTTTAAGGGCATAGCACCCAGCCACTGGTTCAGATATGTTGATGACACCTGGGTTAAAATCCACCAGAAGGAAGTACAAGCTTTCACAGAACACATTAATGCGGTGGACCAAAACATTAAATTCACAAGGGAAGAGGTACAAAACAACAAACTGGCTTTCTTGGACTGCTTGGTAGAAGTTAAGGAAAATGGTAAACTGGAAGTAGAGGTTTACAGAAAACCAACACACACAGATCAGTATTTGATGTTTGACTCCCACCACCCTTTAGATCACAAGCTGGGTGTCATCAGAACCCTGCAACACAGAGCCGAGAACATCCCCACTAGCACAGAGGCGAAGGCTAAAGAAATGAACCATCTCAGAGGAGCCCTTAAAACTTGTGTATATCCAGACTGGGCCTTTGTCAAAAGAAGTAGAAGGAAAGAAAAGAACACAAATACCAACAGTGAAGGGGAAAAGCAAGACAGGAGGAAGAACATGGTCATCCCATATGTAGCAGGGGTCTCTGAGAAATTAAGAAGAATTTTCAAAAAACATCGTATCCCTGTCTGCTTTAAACCGAACAACACACTGAGGCAGCAATTGGTACATCCAAAAGACCCAATACCAAAACACAAGAAAAGCGACTCATATATGCGGTGCATTGCAGTGAAGAATGCTCTGATTTGTATGTGGGGGAGACCAAACAGCAACTGCATCAACGTATGGCCCAGCACAGAAGAGCCAATTCCTCGGGTCAGGACTCAGCCGTGTATCTGCATCTTAAGGATAAAGGACATACCTTTGAAGATTGTAATGTTAACATATTGGCGAAGGAACGCGACTGGTTCAAGAGAGGTGTTAAGGAGGCCATTTATGTGAAAATAAAGAAACCAAGCCTAAATAGAGGTGGGGAGGTTCGACACCAACTGTCTGCCATGTACAATGCTGTTTTAACACCTTACTCTGGGCGTTCCTATAACACCTCTTAGCCACTATCTAATCACACCCTTAACACCTGGCTGTGATATGCTAATTGGGATTTTCCAGGGTACATAATTGCCACAGATTCTTGTACAAGTCATTCTGAATTGAGAAAGCCAGTCGGATGACTAGCGAAACGTCTTCAAGAACTACATTTCAAGTCCAGTTGATCTAATTGAATACAACAGATATACCATGACATAATAGACATTTTACTCGCGGATTCGATAATTCGATATTTACTCGCATATTGGTATAATAGACATTTTACTTGCAGATTCGATAATTCGATATTCATATATCCTATCTGGGAATCCAGATTTCAAGAAACATACATATATCCTATCTGGGATCTCTGTCTGGATCAAGTTACATACATACAGTATATCCTATCTGGGAATCCAGAATACAAGAAACATACAGTACATATATCTTATCTGGGATATCTGTCTGGATCAAGTAACATACATATATCCTATCTGGGATCTCTGTATGAATCAAGTAACATACATATATCCTATCTGGGATCTCTGTCTGGATTAAAGGATAACTGTATTGCCTCAATGCATTTTTTTTAAAAACTGCTTTCAAAAGAGTAAAGGTATGCAGCCCTCCCCATACGTTTTTTCCCCTGATTTCGAGCTACTCTCTGCCTTCAATTAGCCATGCTGTGAAGGGGACGTAACAATTTTGTCTGCCTGTAACTGTCACTCACAACTAGCAGGTGAGAAAACACTCCTCCACCCATCCTTGATCAGCTTAATTATGTAGGCTGTATCCTAGCAACTGAACAGTTCAAGTTTGTTTGACTGGCAGAGGAGGAGGAGAGAGGTTGTAACAGACATTCCCACCAGCCAATGACAAGTGTTATGTTAATCATGGCCCTGGGCCGTCTAGGAGGTGGGCTTTTAGCACTCATCTTTGCTGTGTGATATCTAAGGGAAGGCAGCATGGTTGTAAATGAGAGTAAGGGATTTCAGCTGTTGGAACTGTGGACATGTAATGGGGGAGATGTTGTTTTTTTGGGTATTGTTGGCCTTTAAGTAACATACATATATCCTATCTGGGATCTCTGTCTGGATTAAGTAACATACATATATCCTATCTGGGATCTCTGTCTGGAGAATACAACATACATATATCCTATATGGGATCTCTGTCTGGAGAAAGTAACATACATATATCCTATCTGGAATCTCTGTCTGGAGAAAGTAACATACATATATCCTATCTGGGATCTCTGGAAAAAGTAACATACATATATCCTATCATGGATCTCTGGAGAAAGTAACAAAAATATATCCTCTCTGGGATGTCTGTTGGTTTAGAGTTGACAAAAGTGTTACAATCATGTGAATAATGTTTGTTTATATGGGGAAATTTATGTCATAATCTATATTATTGTATATTATTCTCCAATGCCCCTATCTCTTAAATGTATTATTTTCTGTCTGTACAAGGTATTTTCAGGGAGATTCAATAAAAGTTCTTATCGTTTAAAATGGTGCTAATTTTTCCCCAACCAATCAGAACTTATGTAACATCTGATTGGTGGGGGCAAACGCGACAGAGACACTTTAGGTTGGTTTATGTGTTAATAAGCAGTAACCATATTGAATTTGGTATCTTCGAATTCATTTTGTTGCCCTGAACATGGATTTGTAAGTTGGCGCGTTATGGCACGTTACCCCATCGGCATAGCCACCTTGTGGGTGTGTCAAGGAGACCACCTGGATTGTGTTACACTCCTAGCTCAGCTCACCCCTTTCTATGATTGGGTATGGGTAATTGGTTCCACCCTTTTCAGGGGTTTAAAAATGGCTCTGAAACCCAAAAAGCTAGCTATCCATTTACCATTTATTATTGGACCAATAAGAGTTATTTTGAGGGTCGGTAACTCTGGAAACAATTTTGGACTCCATCTTTTAACAGATCGACTTCCTCCATTTCATCCTGGAACATTAAGGAGGGAAACTAAGTATTATTTCACTTTTCATCCCATTTTGTTTTTCTGTTGCTTATATTGTGTTTTGTCTGTTATATTTTTCTGCAGTTTATTGTTTGCACAGTTTTTGTTTATATTGATAGTCAAATCGTTAGCTGAATCTCTGATTGAACTAATTAGAACTAAGGAACTCTGCCTCTGAGATGCTACCAGTATACCAGTATATTGTATTCTATTGCATTCTGTTATATTCCTACCTGTATGTGGAAGTGAAAGAACGGTTATTATTTTATTGTACAGCTGTGCATGCTGAGTAGGTTGGTGTACGTTTTTACACACCTGGTGGCAGTTACCAATGGTATATGGTTAATATATATAAGTGATGGGCAACTCTCAGGTTTTGGGGTTTTGGGGTTTTTGCAGGGAGCTCAGAGCATTTACTGAGCTATTACTGAGATTGAACTCCCTGTCCTCATTTAGGTTTAACTTTAGCAGTAAAAGGGATATTTACAGGGATACTATTACAATACATAAAGTAATTTTGCAGCTTGTCTGTATGGGATCAGGTATGTTTTGTTTGGAACCAGTCCATGTTACATTTATCTGACATGTGAGTGGAGGTTACTTTCTGACTGCACCTGTTAGGCAAGTTGTTGATTATGGAAAAACAGATTTTAAAGCAAAAAAAATAAATGTCCAGAGTGTTATATCCCTATCAAAGCAATTGTGGTTTTACAGTAAATAGGTTTGCTCTACAACATTAATAATATTAATTACATGTTTTTTCCCTATAATGATTTACTTTTATGTTTTTAGACAATTTCCAGGCCATGCTGTCTGGCATATAACAACACATTAAACAACTAATTACTTGGTGTTAGAGTCTGTATTCTACAAAACAAGCTAAAATAAAAAGATAATAGTTATATCTCTGTAAATAATGCAATCAAGCTATGACACATAGCGATAAAGCACATGTTACTTGGTTCTAAAATTCCTCACAGTATTGGTAATTTAGAACCACATTGATATTATTAATTATTACGACCACATCATAAAATACAGATCCTGACACAATATATTATACCAATAGCTGGTATCCACAAAAGGTAGGCTGTGGGAGCACTTCTGTGGCAAAATTACTTTCTAACAAATAGTGGAAGTGCTACTGATCTGACCAAAACAATAGAACAAACAAGAAAAGAGATGATCAATGCACATTCCTGGGCCCCATATATCATAATATCTATGCTAGTGCAAACAGTAAAAACATGGGGGTTTTTAGTTACAATTTTATGCATAAAAGTGAAAAGCCTTCCAACCACGTCAAGGTAACCCCAGTATGGAAGGTCCCAACAGTTTACCTTGGGTCATTTATCTGGGCTGACACTCCCTGCTTGGTTGCATTTTCGTGGGAAGGTTGTCTCCCTGACCTTGCATTGGATTAGTATTACAGGCTATCACTTCCCCCCGCCTACTGGCTTTTAACAAGGCGGGAAGAGGCCTTTCATCCAATGCTTCGTATTCAAGGCATAAGACCTCCAATTAAAGCGACGTGTTGGGGGTGCTACTACCACATGGAAGCTTGGTCAATCTTGGTCAATCTTCCTGCAGAGAAACTCTGCTACAATATATACACAAAGGGGGGGCTGTGGGAACACTCCTGTGGCAAAATTACTTTACAACAAATAGTGGAAGTGCTACTGATCTGACCAAAACTTTAGAACAAACAAGAAAAGAGATGATCAATGCACATTCCTGGGCCCCGTATATCATAATATCTATGCTGGTGCAAACAGTAAAAACATGGGGGTTTTAAGTTACAATTTTATGCATAAAAGTGAAAAGCCTTCCAACCATGTCAAGGTAACCCCAGTATGGAAGGTCCTAACAGTTTACCTTGGGTCGTTTATCTGTGCTGACATTCCCTGCTTGGTTGCATTTTCTTGGGAAGGTTGTCTCCCTGACCTTGCATTAGATTAGTATTACAGGCTATCACTTCCCCCCGCCTACTAGCTTTTAACAAGGAGGGATGAGGACTTTCATCCAATGCTTAGTATTTAAGGCATAAGACCTCCAATTAAAGGGCCACATACCTGCATCTTAAGGAAAAAGGACATACCTTTGAAGATTGTAATGTCAACATCCCTTCAAAGGAACAGGACTGGTTTCTCAATTCAGAATGACTTGTACAAGAATCTGTTGGCAATTATGTACCCTGAAAAGTGCCAATTAGCATATCACAGCCAGGTGTTAAGGACATATGAATGCAAGGCGTGATTGCATTGTGTCTAAAAGGTGTTATAGGAACACCCAGGGTAAGGTGTCAAAACAGCATTGTACATGGTCAGCCGTGTACCTGCATCTTAAGGAAAAAAGGACATACCTTTGAAAATTGTAATGTCAACATCCTTTCAAAGGAACAGGACTGGTTCAAGAGAGGTGTTAAGGAGGCCATTTACGTGAAAATAAATAATGCTGTTTTGACAACTTACCCTGGGTGTTCCTATAACACCTCTTAGCCGCAATCACGCCTTGCATTCAGAAGGTGCTGGCTGTGTTATGCTAATTGGAACTTTCGAGGGTACATAATTGCCAAGTCATTCTGAATTGAGAAAGCCATTTGGATGATTAGCGAAACGTCTTCAAGAACTAAACTTTAAGTCCAGTTGATCTATTTGACACATATTAAAGGTTTATACATGGATGACGTTCAAACCTTATCTGAATGATCAATTTCTCAAGACATAATGTGATTAGTATAGTATAGTATTTGAAGTTGAATAAAGACATACGTCCATCCAGTTCAACCCACTCAGCAATACCCACATGTTGATCCAGAGGAAGGCAAAAAAAAACCCCACCAGAATTATGAAGGGGGAAAAAAAATCCTTCCTGACTTCAAGTGGCCATTGCAAATATCCCTGGATCAACTCTACTTTATGCATCAATACCAGTAACCTGCATCATTCCTTTTATACAAATATAAATAATACATACAACTGAGATTTAATGGCGACATGAATGAAAAAGGAATAATAGCAAAAAAGAGCAGGAAAAATATTTTTTTTTCCTGGTCTAGAGCAAGATAATCTATCTGTCCACTAACCACTAAAAAATTGGTGCTTGTGAAAATCAAACAAAATGTGTCCTGGAATCATCTGGACTATTTCAAATTTATCTCAAATACATTTCTGACAACGAGCAGATACTATGAATCTGAAATGATGCTTCTTTTAGCATTTCCCTCTGCCAGTCAAATTATGTCATCAGTAAAGGATCACTGGCTTTTAATGATATGCTGGCCTCTCTACTAAGGAGCAGGTTCTAGCAGAGCAATATGCATAGGCAATAAAATGCCTGTCACCAAATTACAATTGACACTTAACATCACTAAATCTGTACTGTAATTCTTTATGACAGTTGTCTAGGTATATTGGAAGAGAATAATTCACTTCAGACTCAGCACGTACATTTTCTAGTATTTTTTTCACATAGTCTTTACATAAATTTGCAAAAAGAAAGACCCAGTAAAGGAATTATAAACCAAGATCTACACTTTCCAGTACAATTATAGATAATTATAGATTAACTTATATTTGTATTGCATTTATTTTATAAATATCAGCAATGGTGAATTTATTATACCAGAGAAGCAGTGCCCTTTAAATGAAGATATCACAACAGTTTGCATTGATATTACTCACTAACCGCAAAAAATGTCCACAAGGACTGGTTTACATTTGTAAATATTTAATAGTACTTTTTAATATTAAAATAGTAATTGCAAACGGAGGTAATAAATATATGTATCTTTCTTTCTTTCTCCAACCCCCACACTCTCTGTCTATACAGCATGTCTCGCATATTTACAAAACTGCAAATAATTGCTGCCTGTTTATTTTGGCGCCTTGTTAATAATTTTAGACTGATCAGGCTTTGCAATACAGAACAACTTACTAAGGTAGGTGCAACCTTTGATAAATAAGCTCATTTCAATAGCAATAATTACCTTATGGGTTAATGCAAAGTACGGAATAATAACAGTTCGAAAAAAATACAAATTCTTTAAAAAAAGACACAAAATTGTAAGCTCTTAGGGACAGGGATCTTATTCCTAATGTGTCAAGGCATGCCACACTTATATCAATGTGTCCATAATATATATATATATATATTTAATCTATGTATACATTTTATTTACTTTTGTTTATCTGTTTATATTTTAATTGCTTGCACTTATCCTGTATATCGCAAACCCTTAAATAAAAAAAAGAGTGTTTTTAAAGTAAAATGATACATATTATACATACATAAAATTCTGCCATCTGAAGTTTATGTAGTAATTATCTGAGCCCAATTCTTAAAAAGTAAAAATCTTAAAGTTGTGTTGGCAAGTTGAAAAAATCAGAATCAAACACGAAAAATATTTGATATGCTGTATCTTTATAAAGAATATAATAATGGGCTGATGGCACGCATGGCTTCCATAGTTAGTAGGTTGCCATAGAAGTTTTTCTTGTTAACCCTTAGAAGAGGCATATATGTCACACTACAAAAAAAGTTTAAATTTTTTTCTAAATTGCTGTCATCAAAAGCAGTGATGAATGGAAGGCAAATGTTTTCACTAAAGTTCCCTTTATTTCTCTCTAGCTTGGAATACTGTTGTTCAGATTATAATTTCTGACAGTTGAAAACTGTAAACTTTAACTGTAATCCTTGAGAAAATAAATGTATGCATTAATTTCAGTTTTCCCTCAGTGCTACAGTTTTATTTAGTAGAATTTTAGTGTGATCTGTGTGCACACACATGTTACTATAAAGATCCATTAAGATATTCATAATATATATTCTGGACCACATAGAGGTCATAGATGTGTTCTATCCCATAGTTCCATAACTTTTATTCAGTCTGAAAACCCCACAATTTCACCATTGGGTATAAATCTGCTGCTGCTACATATGTGTATTTAGATTAAAGGAGAACTAATGTAAAAGCTTTTCTCCCAAGAATACCTATACATTGTAAGATTTTTCTATAGTAAGTAGCATTTAATACATGTAAGTAACATATTCTGTAACATACAAGGCTTCCATGTTGTTGCCAGTACAACTCATAACCCATGTTGGTTTCAAAGCGCCATTCCCCCTGACCCCCTGGTGCACCATATAAACACCATGTTTTTAGGAACATAGCCCAAGTCACAAGTTCAAATCCCCTAGTTTACTTATTAAACAATACAACATAGGGCCCTTTTTGTAAGCACATGGTCTCGTAATTTCGAGATACCGCACATTATAGATAATGTATGATTGCGGCCGTAAATGCATGGCCATGGTCGTACATTTATGCCACAGTGCTATTCTATAGGGATTGTAAATCTACAATCACATTATCATAGATTTATGATCGTTTTCAGTAATCATAATCAACGTTCGTTATCGTAAATTAACGATAGCTGAACCGAGCAGAAATTAAAGGGCATGTCCACCCTTATAAAAAAATTTCTACATATAATAGTATGCCTTCCCCTAGTCCCAATCGCTATAAAATAATTTTAAGAAAGTGCCCCGATCTTTACTTACCTTCCCTCTCTCCTCTGACGCCCGGCCTGGCCTTCAGCTTGCAAGACACTGCAAGCAGTGGGAGGGAGAGGCAGCCAATCACGGACGCGGCTGCCGGCTGTTCAGAACCCTGGGGGAGAGAGGGAAGGTAAGTAGAATTCGGGGGACTTTCTTAAAAAAGTTTTTTAGCGGTTGGGGCTGGGGAAAGAAACCCTAATATATGGCCAAGGGTTTCTATGCTAGGGGGAGGGATCGCAAAATTGTGGGAGAGGGAGGGGGAGAAGGGCTGCAGTGCGCATGCCAAACTTCTCCCGGAGGTGAGACAGGAGGCAGAGTCCTATATGGACTCTGCTATCCTCCTGGTGGGCAGTTTTTGGGACTTTGGGGGGGGGGACTACAGGAGAACCATATGGAGCTGGGATGTGAGGTAAGGATTTTATTACACTACATGGTGGGGCCAGTAGTTGGGGGATTATAGTTTTGGGGGTGGACATGTCCTTTAATGATCGGTGTAATGATCATTAAACCGATCGTTAAAGGAAAGGTATAGCTAAAAAGCGACACTGCACCTTTACAAATAGGACCCATAGTCTACTGCCTGAGTTTATTGCTTTTGTTTGTTTATTTCCATCATGTTTCTACATATGTACAAACTTCATATATAGCAGCTCATGAATTGCTGACAGCCTTCCTGGACCAATACAAAAAATTTAACTGATTTTACTGACATTTACCGGTGGTGCAGTGCTGTGTTTGAAAACAAACAGACCATTCGGACAAACGTTCAAAGGCTTACCTTTTCTTGTTTCCATTATGTCTAGCAAAAGATAAAGATTCTACATGTACTGATATCCCACCTAGTAGCCCTTGTGCGATAGAGGTACAAAGTTTCTTTTTAGCAAGACACTGTATAGAAGGTTGCAGGTTCAAATCCCCATACTTTGATTTTTTTTACAGAAATGTTTATATTCAGTTTCTTACATCCATGCTAGCAAAGAAAGAAACTGCAAAGATTACTTTTCTTTTTTGTATGAAAAGCAAAGGAATTTTTCATTGTTAGTAACTGGAGCATTTGACATGTATTTACACAAAAACTGCACGAAAATCTGTGTTCTGTGTAAGAGGGAGGGATGATCTCTGAGCTGTAACATGATTGGCTGTCAGCTTCCAGGCAGCAAGGCTGCAGCTTCCTGTGAAGTGTATTGCGCACACTTAGCATTGACATTACATTCCTTGAAAGGAATTCCACCAAAGTCCTAAAAGGCCCCGGCTGTATGTGTAGTGACCAAACTGCAGTATTTTTATGGCTGTAATTACTGTAATTCTTCCATAGTACATTAATATCACTATTCACTATTATACTGTATATGGAAGTGAAACACCTCACAATATAAAATCCCTTGGTATTTGTTTGACCATTGTTAACACTATTATGGAAAGTTTATAATTTAGGGTTAAGTTTAAACAAACCCAATATGGGAATGAGGACAGCTGTTCGGTTCAGTGCTAAGACCTGCCATAATACGCTCAGTACTTGTGGTACATCTATATCTCTCACATTTAGTTTTGTGCTGTAGGATTTAATAATGACAAGGAGACAGGAAATGAACTGCATTTATATAGGGGGATACACATTATTTCTTATTTTCCTATTTAGTTCTGTATCCAATTTTCTTGTTCGCTATGCAGTTCTGTCCCCTGAGCGTATCAAGCTGTTCATTTCTATTGTATGTGATCTGTACAAGTGACACAGGTATGCCCTCCAGTGTTTGATCTATGACCTTAGCTTATGGATTGTTTTATGAAGAAAAGCCTGGTGATTATTGCCATTACATTGTCAAGCCTGGTTTTCACCGTCAATTAGAAATGGGTTATAATAAGAACCTGCCTCTTATTATACTCTTTAAACTGGAAAATACACCAAGGTAAATTGCTATTTTAAGTTGATGGCATTATTGTGTTTCTAACAGACTAAATTCTACAAGGTAATTAGTAATGTTTCTGTTACCCTACTGGAATCAATAGCTGCTGACAGCAGAGATCTCAGATGAAAGAGAAAGGGGAATTTGTAAGAAATGATGTAACAAGTTTATTGAAAAGTTTGCAGTGATCAGTACGGTGAGTAAAAATATTATTTTAACCCCATT
Source organism: Hymenochirus boettgeri (assembly GCA_019447015.1). Lineage (NCBI taxonomy): Eukaryota > Metazoa > Chordata > Amphibia > Anura > Pipidae > Hymenochirus > Hymenochirus boettgeri. The sequence goes on along the minus strand of CM033477.1, from coordinate 35,229,520 downwards.
GCTGTTCCTCCCAATACGAATTCCCCTTTAATTCATAAAATATGTGTCATTATCTCCGGTCTTAGATTGGATATGGGCTGGAAAATCTAAATAGCGATTTTCAATACATCATTGTATGTTTTAAATGGAACAGAGCAAATAGAGAAATACTGTTTTAGCTACAATTTTCAAAATATAATAAGAACATTCTCTACACAATTGTATTTAATATAACAGATAACGCTGCAGACTCCTTGATAAAATGGAACAGTTCTATGGGGCATATTCTTAACCCCATGTTATCGGAAGCCTCTGATAAACGTCCGATCACTACCACGATCGTTCATTACGATGGTAAATCTACAATCATGGATGTAATTGTACAACAATTACATTTACAATGTCGACATGGATCGTTAAAGGCATGGTATTGCAAAATTGCGATACTGTGCCTTTAGATATATGGCCCTAGAATTAAATATGAATACTGTAAATATAGATATTTTAGAATGAATTTCACTAGGGGCCCAATAAATAAATGTAAACACCAGCCAGTAAAAATAGGGAACTTTGTGGCAATTATCAGCCATAACGAGCTACCAAGCTCAAGGCATTCTCTCATAGGAAGAACTGTATGTCACCTAACGAGATAACAATGCCCGCACCGATAAAAGTTTTGTATTTCATTTAGTTAATACATTACACATCTTTTTTTTCTTTTTTTTTTGAAAGGAACAATTATATTGTAGCGGTCCTAAATGGTGGATATCATATCTCTGCCTATATACTGGTGGAATAAATTAAAGGAATCATATAACCACATCACTGCTAAAGTGTTTTTTTAAATATCACTCTTGTCAATGTTCTCTTTGAAATGCCAAATTATAATATTTGAGATAAAAGGGGAAGACAACCAGTTGTGTTGTACTGATCTATCGACTACTTTACCACTTGATTCCAGTTTGTGCAGTAATCACAAAGCAAATAGCTTCATCAAAGGGAGATGGATTAAATCTGCCTTGTTTATAATAATGCACTTTACTAGCAATTGTATCACAGAGGAGACAATGGACTCTGTTCATTTAGGTGTGAACAGAAAATTGATATTCTTTTTATACTCCACAATTTTATTTTTCATGCCTATTCATTTGGAGGTGACAGTATCTGTTAGGGTACAATTGTTATTTCACACTTGAGTTGATTTTTGTAACAAAGAAACACTTTTGTGTCAGGACAGGGTTAAAAAATAACTGCTACCAATCATGAAACCCAATTAATAAGATATCTGGTGTGAATTAAAGTGGCGCTGATGATATTTTGGTGCAACCAATCTCATGGCCCATTAAAAACCACGTGATAGGGTAGAAATTTCCACTGTGTCCGATCAAATTTTTTCCTCTTATTTTGCCAAACCTATTGTACGAAAAGTTTGAGAATATTTCTGCTGGTCGATCCGGCCAAAACACCGGACCATTTGTACTTGCTATAGTATAGCAAGTAACAAGCTGTGCCATAGACTCCTGTCTAGCATTAAAATGACATGAAAATAACTACTAATGGTAGAGGAGAGTATTTCAACCTTCCATTCTACTGCCATTCACATAAGGTGTCTATACACACTAACAATAATGGGTAAATCCCATAGGGGAACAACGGATTTACCCATTATAGTTGGTGTGTAGGGGTTGTTCCCAATCGACCTGAGGGCCATCGAACGACTGTAGGTCAGTTGGTGTCAGTTCCCTTTACTTTAAGTAAAGGGAGCTGATCCAATTGTACTGTGTATGGCCGCACGGCCGACTGATTCCCATACCACATATGGGGTTCGGTCAAGTCCGTGTGTGTGGTTCCCACAGCATGTGTGCCAACTAGAGATGGGATCCGTGTCCGACTTTGACCCATATCTGACACGGAACCACTCAGTTTCAAAATCCGAATGTTCCATCCGAAACCAGATGGATCGTTCGGATTTCGGCACATTTTAGATTTTAGAAATGTCAAGGCTATTTTCGAAGAGCCTAGAATGTTTGAAAATGTTCGAAAATAGTTTCCGATCATATTTTTGGAGATTATTGAATGTTCAAAGCTATTTTCAAAAATAGCCCCGCACGTTCGATAAAAACGTGCTCCGAAGTCCCGATTGTATGTTCCGTTTTCGGGTTTTTGAATCTTCGGGATTTTCCCGAGATCCAAAAATCCGAAATCGGAACATAACCTAGCAGTTTCAGACATCTCTAGTGCCAATAGATACCAATGTGATCTGTCGGCACACATGCTGTACAAATCGCATTTGTATGGCAAATGCTATCAGTGTCTAAGTCACAGTACACTCAGGCCCATATATTTGCTTGATGTACCGGAGGACTGAACAGCTTGATATGTTGCAGGAGAACTTGGAAGTAGATGTCAGACCTATATGTTTGCCTGCTAGTGGAGTCCGTCGGCAGGATGGTGTGAAGGACTGATACCAGCTAGAGAATATTTTTTGGGGGGTGACCACAATATCTGGTAGCATGGTTACAACATTTGGGACCATGGTTGCGATGTTTGGGGGCATGGCAGTTATCTTTGGGGGCTGTGGCCTTGATGGTTGGGGTATGAGCATGACCATGATGTTTGGGGGTGTGGCATTCCAGGAGGCTCTGCTTTTACATTTTTTAGCATGACAATAACTGCAAATGTGATTCATATCACCAATAGTAACATAGTCTTTCCAGGGTTTATATTTGTATATAAATGTGATTCATATCACCAATAGTAACATAGTCTTTCCAGGGTTTATATTTGTATATAAATGGGCCCTGCCCCCACCTGCTCGGGCGTGGCTATAATCTGGCAAACCTTGTCCCACTCCTGCTATGTCTGCAGGATGTGCAGTGGAATGTTGTTTGCAAGTGTGGACAAATAACAGAGGTTTGTAGTAACTTCTGTTCTGCACTGCCCACAAGGTCCTTGTTAAAGGACCAGTAAAGTGCAAAGCCTAATTTTACAATGTTTCGCTATTGTTGAATTACAATATTAATCCTTTATAGCAATGTTTAACCAATCCCAGGTATTGGTCCATTGACTACCAGTATGTTTATGTCAAGTTGTTGCAATAATAAATTACCTATAATAATTAGTAATTATATGATTCATTCTGAATACCAAAGCAATATCAAACGTACTACTTAAATTCTTTTTCAAAATAAGATCCCCAACAACAAACCCCAAAACTGCAATCATTAGAAAGCTAAGAGATAAAAGTCCAACCTGGAATGCTACCTGATGTTCTGCTCTCTCTTTTTATGCTTCCTGTTTCTTTAAGTTAGCGTCTGTCAGTCACGGATGTAACGGATACATCACAGCCAATGACTGAATGCGATTCCCTAGCTGCCTCCTCTGAGCAAAAATCTTGGAGAGCTTGAAGAGGAGGCGGAAACCTTTTGAGAGGCAGTGGGAAGGATGAGAAAAACATTTTGCTGCATAAAAGATTAGCCCTATGTGTGTCAACTTTTTCACTATTGCAGGGATTTTTTTTTTTGTTTTGAGGGGCAAACTTACAATTTAAGCCATTGGAAAAAGCTTGCAGGGAACTAATATTTAAAAGCTATCCTCCAAAGCTGGTGGGGAGCTAGTAACTGAACTTCCTTTCTACAACTCGCTCTCTTATTTTCCTTTAGTTAAGGTTTCCATACTGTAGCACAGGGAGGCCCAATTTTGGCAGTTAAAATGGACACTCTAGCAGCACTTTTCTATGGGATCAGGCTTCACGTAGACCTTACACTGACCTGCCCAAAATTTGTCCACTCCCACACTATGCCCCACTCACTCACTCACTCACAATCCCATGGGATGGAACACCTAATAATGCATGTGATGTCAATGTTGGGGCTGGATTGCCGTAGTTGTTCTAGAGCTGAGTAATAAGCAATACATACAAAAAAGAAGCCTAGTGCGCTTCCAATTAATTTGCTTATATTTTACTTTACCATTGTATTGTGACTTAAAAAGCCTGCCCTTCTCTCTAGATAAAATTGCTTGTGCATTGGGGTTTGACCAAGGCTCTGAGAAATGTGTACTCCACCCACAGTGGGTCATGTGTTCAAGTACTGAAAGCTGAAGAGTTAGTCCCAAGAAAGCAAGCGTAGGAGCAGCAGGGACTTTCATCTCATAAAGGCAGATACTGATATAAAGACAAAGTTTGAGAATTACGTCTCCTAAGAAGGTAAAAAGTTACCTAAGTAAAAAACAGGTTAAAAGTTAGGACCCAGCAGGATAAAGCAAACCATGAAGTGGTTTTGGGCTTAAAATAATTTGGCCAAGTTATTGAACTAATTGCTTTAATTTATCCAGAGAGAAGGGCAGGCTTTTTAGTTGCAATACAATGGTAAAGTAAAATGTAAGCAAATTAATTGGATGTGCACTAGGCTTCTATTTGTTGTATGTATGGAATTAATTTGGTCTCTGGTTGCACTCTGCGTGGATGTAATCTATCCCATTTCTATATATATACTGAGTAATAAGCAACCTACCAATCGTAATCATACAACATTTCCAAATGTAAGATTCCCATGGCCTGTCCCCAGAATTCAGTAGCCATTTTGCATTTGGAATCTTGACTACTTTGTTGTTTTTTTTTCTATTTTATTATTTTGTATTTTGTTATTTTGCTGCTGTTCTAATGCATCTGGAAACCCCAGAAATGGATCGATAAGAATCGATCCAACAGAGAACCTGGGTAACGTTTAATAATCTCGTTTAGAAGTTGTGAAAAAAACATTTGATTTAAAGGCCAAAGAGAGGAGTCTGGGAGGAAAAGAAACAAACTCAGAAAGAAACAATCTTCAAAGAATCTTACAAAGAAACAGAGAAGAAAAAAAAATCCTCATGTTCACTCAGAAACATTGAATGTGTTTCATGTATCAGAAACCTGACGCTCCTAAAATAAAATTAAATTCCTAAACGTATTTCTTCTGTGTAGAAGCAGATCTTAGAAGGGAGGGTCCTTGGAATGAGAGTGAGAATGAGATTTTCTATGTACATTTTCTTTTTAGGCTGAGGCCACAATACAATGTGCATGCTTCTGGTGCTCATGTGCTGAGATCCCACAATGTTGTACAATCGGAGTGCTTGCAATTGTGTAGAAAATGCTGACTGCATGTGCCCCAAAAAGCAGATTGCAGCACATCAGACAGCAGTGCACCTAGTGTGGCCAGACCAATTAGCCAAGACTAGTGTGCGTATTTCAACACTCGACTGGATAGTGTGGCCTAGCCCTAAAGGTAACATTAAATAAGACACCATTTATGTAGTGCCCTATTCCAACCCAAATAAGGTCCACCTGTAACGTCTCTCTTGTGCCCACTAGACATGGTCCATAATGAAACCCATGTGTTTCCCTGGTCCTCCCACGGCAGTGGATGTAGTGGGCTGATCCCTCCTATCACGCCCCTGACAGGCCCCTTCCCATAACCAATAAAAAGAGTCTCCTCCCCTTACCTTCCATGTCTTTTCCTCCTGTTCAACATACGCTCAAACAAAGTGCTCCCCTCAAAATTATAAAAATTAGCCTGTCTGGGGTCTCTCTCCTGTCCCCCTCTCAGAAGCCTGCCCTGTCATGCTTGCATAAGGGGCAGAGGGAGTTTTACAGCGAACTCCAAAAAGCACACACCTCATTGAAGGAGCGCGGCGCTTGTTAGGGACGTCATCGTCCTTTCATATGCACGCCGGGACACGCGGCGGGAGTTTCAAACTGTGCAGAGTGAGTCTGGATTCCTGTTTCTCTATCCTTCTGCCTGCATTGAGCCGAACAGTACTCTGAACCCGCTTATATCACTGTTTCAATCCATCTCTGCTGCTATTGCTGTAAGTGGATTACCTCTAGCGCCAATTATTGAATTGTTTGTTTGGGGAAGCTGAAAATGATATGTGTTATTTCTCTACAGTGTGTAATAGAATGAGTTCTTCAAAGAGGTCAAGATCAACGTTTAGAGGGTGAGCAATAAAGAGAGAGAGGTTAAATTTAAAGGAAAAGTGGTGTATTAACACAAACTATTTAAATATCATCAACAGGTCTCCAGAAGCTTCCAGGAGTAAATCATCCAGTAGAGAGTGCGCCATATGCAACAGGAAGGCGCTACAAGGGAAAAAAATTATGCAAAGAATGCATAAATCCCAAATCATCGATTAGTGAGGATCAAATACAAACATCAATGAAAAAAGTATTTGATACCTCATTGGATCACATAATAAACAAGGTATCCGAAATAACTATGAAAAAGTTTGCGGATATGGTCCAGGAGTATGGAATTGAAAAGAGGCAAACGCCTACAGAGAAGACGAATTAGAAGAAGAAGAAATAATAGAACAATTGACAGAAGATGATACAAAAATGCCGAACTTGGATTATTTAATCAGTAAGATGAAAAGCACACTTCAAATTCCGGACACTTCAATTACCTCATATAAAGACCTGATGTTTTCTGAAGAAGCAACTGAGAAGGCCCTGTTTCATGTACATGAACACATACAGGAAACAATAAAGAAAGAATGGCAGAACCCAGAAAAGAAATTTAACATTTCTCAAAATTTTTCTAAAAATTATCCATTCGCTAAAGAAGACTTCAAGTATTGGGACGAACCGCCGAAAATTGATACACCAATCGCGAAGATGGCAAGGAAAGTCGCTCTAGCAACTGAAGATTGGGTATCACTCAAAGATCCGATAGAAAGGAAAAAGGAAGCCGCACACACAGGGATGATCTAATCCAGATGTTACAAGATATCAAAATTACAAATGAATATATTGCAGAATCTTCTATGGATTCTATAAAACTAGGTGCAAAGTCTATGGCACAAACAATAGTTGCAAGACGGGCATTATGTCTGCGTCAATGGAAAGTGGACAACCAGTCAAGGCAAGGGCTAACAAATTTGCCATTAGAGGGTAACTTATTGTTCGGTCCAGCATTGGACGAGGTAATAGAAAGAAACTTGATCAAAAAAGCTTTACCTCTTCCAAGAAGACAAGCAAGGAGTATTCCTTCCACGTCCGATATATCCTTTCGGCAGGCCAGACAATATAGGCCTGGCAGACCATATCAACAAAAACAGACATGGAAATCAGAACAAACAAACACATCCTCCTTTCGTGGGAACAGACGTTTTAGAGGAAGAGGAAAACAATTATGACGGGATTTCCCGTCACAAAGTGGGGGGAAGGCTCTCCCAATTTGTGGCAGAGTGGTGGCAATCACAAACAGACAAATGGGTAAAACAAGTTATAACTCAACCTTACAGGATAGAGTTTCTTCAGCTTCCACCAACAAAAATAATAAAAAATCAGGAGCCAAAGAATCATATGGCAAAACTAGAATTACAAAAAATAATTCAAAATTTATTGGATCAGGATGTAATAGAAGAAGTAGAACTTCAACATCAAGGAGTATACTCACCATTTTTTCTAAGAAGGAAAAAAGACGGAGAATTCAGAGCAATTCTGGATCTTGGGTTCGTGAACTCATTTATAGACTTAAAACAATTCAAAATGGAGTCATTGAAGAGTATTTCCAGTCAGATCACCATAAACCAATGGATGGTGAAAATAGACCTAAAAAGTGCATATCATCACATCTTGATACACAAGAAACATCGGAAATACCTGCAATTTTACATTCTAGGAAAACACTTCCAATATCGATGTCTCCCGTTTGGACTAGCTTCCTCTCCTCTAACGTTTTCTTAAATCCTGATCCCACTAATTGCACAACTAAGACTCAAAGGAATCCTAATTTATTCCTACTTAGACGATATTCTAATAAAAGCAGACAGTCGTCAAATATGTATACAGCATCTAAAAATAACCTTGAAGACACTAAAGAAACATGGATGGCTAATCAATATAGAGAAATCTATTTTCAGTCCTACACAGGAAATCAAATTCCTTGGAGCAGAAATCAACACGAAAAGGTTACAGTTATCTCTCCCAATAGAAAGGAGGGACAATATAATGAAGGAAATGGAACAGTTGATAAAATTTCCAGTGTCAACAGCTCTGATATGTCAAAGAGTACTGGGGAAGTTGGTGTCCACAACTTGTACAATGGGCTCAATATCATTTGAGACCACTACAGCTACAATTTCTAGACCAATGGAGAACACAGGTCAGTCGATTTCAAAAGATCCATCTATCTTTAAAAACATTACAAAAGATGAGATGGTGGCTGGACACAGCAAACTACAAAGCAGTGAGCTTAAAACAGTCCTATTGGATCACGATTACAGTAGACGCCAGCCCATCCGGATGGGGAGCGATCTGCCAACATCAATCCATACAAGGCAAATGGAGTTCATTCTGGAAGGACCAGCACCAGAACATAAGGGAAATGAAAGCAGTGATGATGGCACTAACCTCATTCAAACATCTAGTATTCAAGAAGGCAGTAAAGATATACTCAGACAACATGTCGGTGGTATAAGGAGGTACAAGGAGTCAAACACTTTGGTACCAGGTAGAAGAGATAATGATATGGGGGGAAGCCAATCTAAAAGACATCATAGCCATTCATATCCCAGGACACAAGAACCTAGAAGCAGATCGACTGAGCAGAGTTACAGCAAACCCACTAGAATGGTCCCTCAACAAGAGTGTCTTCAATATAATAGCTCAACAATTTGGGACACCACAGATAGATCTAATGGTGACAAGGAACAACAGAAAAGTGAAACAGTTCATATCATGGCTACCAGATCACCTAGCGAGGGGAACGAATGCTTTCTTGATGGATTGGAACTTCCATCTAGCATATATATTTCCCCCAATATCTCTGATACCAAGAGTATTAAAGAAGATACAGGAAGAAGGCGCCTCAGTAATAATGATAACTCCATGGTGGCCGAGGAGACCCTGGTTCCCATGGATACAGTTATTAGCAATAAGGAATCCGATAATATTGCCAAACATATCGGACCTGTTAGCACAAGGGAATGTTATCCATCCACAAGTAAAAAAACTCAACTTAGTGGCTTGGAAACTGAAAGGCAAAAGATGAAAAATAGGGGGCTATCATCGGAAGTGATACAAACCCTCATGTCATCCTGTAAAACGTCAACCTCTAATTCTTACTACAAGACATGGGAAACGTTTCAGATCTGGTGCAAAGATAATAATCTCGAAGCCAGAGAAAATAAAGTAGAAAACATTCTAGAATTTCTACAGTCAGGTTTACAGAAAAAATTAAGTATGTCCACACTAAAGAGACAAGTTTCGTCAATATCTGCAGTTTCAGATAAAAAATGGTTTCAAGACCCCTTAATAATAAGGTTTTTTAAAGCGGTTAAACAAATTAATCCACCCGCCAAAAGTAGAATACCACCTTGGGACTTACCTTTAGTACTTAAAGTACTACAGGAAGCACCCTTCGAACTAATAGAGGAAACTAATAAAAGAAACTTAACGCTAAAAACTATTTTCCTAATTGCTGTAACTTCAGCCAGAAGAGTTTCGGAACTAGGGGCGCTGAAAATGACATCAGAATACCTGCAATTCTATGATGAAAAGGTAGTACTCAGACCACATGATTTGCCGAAAATAGTCTCCAAATTCCATCTTAACCAGGAGATCATCCTGCCAACTTTGTCAGAAAGTAATTCTGAAACTAAAAAAGATTATCTGTTGGATGTGGGAAGAACTCTAAAAACCTACTTAAGCAAAACCGATCAGTTTCGGAAAACTGACTCAATGTTTGTTCTCTTTCAAGGGAAGAAAAAAGGCCAACAACCGTCCACACATACATTGTCTAATTGGATTACAACTACTATTAGACAAGCATACAACATAGCAGCAATACAACAACCCGATAGGGTAACAGCTCATTCAACCAGGGCAATGGCAACATCCTGGGCCTTTGCAGCAAGATGCTCTCCAATAGAGATTTGTAGAGCGGCTACTTGGACATCAAGGTCCACTTTTGTTAAACATTACAGTCTGGATGTTCAGAATCGTGCAGACGCTAATTTTGGGCTTAAAGTAATAAGTTCAATAAATGAAAAATAAGAAATTTTGCATCCCATCCTGACTACTGGTGATTTCTTTTACTTTGGAAGTCCCACTACATCCACTGCCATGGGAGGACCAGGGAAACTGGAAAATCAATTCATACTTACCGAGATTTTCTTTTCCTGGCCCGGAACATGGCAGTGGAAAAGTTCCCTCCCTGAATATGTATAAAATTTGTGTTTTCTCTTTTAGAACAGTCATCAAAGACATGGAAGGTAAGGGGAGGAGACTCTTTTTATTGGCTATGGGAAGGGGCCTATCAGGGGCATGATAGGAGGGATCAGCCCACTACATCCACTGCCGTGTTCTGGACCAGGAAAATAAAATCTCGGTAAGTATGAATTGATTTTCCAGTTTTCTTTGGCCTTATAAGACCAGTTCTGCCCCATGTCTCTCCTGTCATAGACAATCCATTTTAGAATTACCCCATTTGTGTTTAGTGATAAACCCATTTTGATTATACAAAAAGGGCAAGTTGGGTTTTGCTTCTTGTCGGATCATATGGGGCCCTAGGCAGTGCCATCATTTAGGGCCCCCTTTTTTGCTACATACTGTATATTGTATAGACTGTAAAATTGTTACTGCTTCTGAAGCTGGGCCCCCAGAAGTTTCCCAGGCCCTAGGCAGGAGCCTAAGGTTGCTTTGTGGATAATTCTGGTCTGCTTCTTGAGCGTTGGAAAGATTTTTCATCTCAGCGAATGGAACATAGATTTTCTGATTGGCTTGTGCAGTATAGCTCTTTCTTTGCTGGTAGGTATTAAAATTGACCGCAGTTTCAGTCCAATTGTATGCAAGAAGAAGGTGTCTCTGTCTGTATATTTTTTCTCTGCTGATTAGTAGCTAATTTTAATACCTGGTAGAATTCCAATCAAAACTAAACTGCTTGTATATGGTTTTAACTTTTATACATTTTAGGTATGCCCAATTTGTTAATTTGACACACTACATTCTACATATAGACCCAGGGTGATCTCTAATAAATCAGTAACAAATAATGATATTAGCATGCATTGGGAAGACCTAGTTACATAGTTCATTTTGGGTTGAAAAAACGGTCCAGCAATTTCAACCCCTCCACACAAAAAAAACCCCAACTCAACAAAGTACTGAGGGGCGTGTATCCAATGATACATACCTCTCAGTATACCAAACTAGGCAAGGATACAACCAAATACACATGTTCTCACTAGATGCAGACACCAGCTGTAACCCTTGATAGTCTGCCTGTCCATCCAAGCTTTCCTGGAATGTGTTCAGAGATTAAAATGTTAAATTAATTTCTTGTATGTTATTCTATGATTTGCATTGATTGTCTTTTCATACATGTTACTTTTTTGTTTGGCAATAATCCTGTAGATTTTAATGTCTCTGATAAATATCCCTTTCTACGGTGTGTTACTTTGCGACTCTGGGCAAGTCCTGAACGAGTTTTAACCTATGGCTAGCATTTTGGCTTTTTCCTTTTGCCGCCATCATGTTTCTTCTGAGAAGGAATAAAGGCCACTGATAACCGACTTTTATTTATATAAATACAGGAGACACTCTATCAGGGTGATGTAATAAAAGTTCTTATTGTTAAAAATAGTGCTAATTTTGCCCCAACCGATCAGATGTTAGCTTTCAAAAGGTAAATAACATCGGATTGGCTGGGGCAAAATTAGCACCATTTTTAACGGGAGATGTAATAAAAGCTCTTATTGTTACAAATGGTGCTTATTTTGCCCCAACCAATCAGATGTTAGCTTTCAAATGGTAAATAACATCTGATTGGTTGGGGAAAAATTAGCACCATTTTTAACAATAAGAACTTTTATTACATCGCATGGTTCACTGTCCCTGCCTTCAGCTGCATAATACCTGACCCTTCTTCCATGGTCTGTCCTAGCTTTATTTCTGCACACCTTATGTTCGTAGAGCGTTAGTGACAGGCTGCAAACTGCAGCATAGGAACTCATGACAGGGTTAGCTCAGCGGCAAAGGGGCATACTTAGGTCAGGTAGTGTAAAGGAAAAGGGGACGTGAAGTTAGGGAGGAGTAAAGTGGGGAAAGATAGAATAGGGGGGTAGAGATACCTTTAGGCGCCAATTTGGTGTAGACAGCGAGTGGCCCTCCCTCCCTCCCTGGAGTTTTAACTAAGGGTTGGGGTTGCGGAAGTTGATATGCTGTGTGGCGGTCTCTGGCAATGTTGGGGAGGTTAGCAATAGAGGACGGCTACCTAATTAGCTAATTAAAAGACATGTTTGGCCTATTAACCTCTCAGTAGGCGATGGGCCTGCTGGAGAGATCGGAACGGGCTTGAAGGTCGGAGTGCTTCCCGGGCCGGAGTGGAGAGGCGGCAGAAGGCTTAGAAAATTTATGGCTTAGAAGTTGGGAGCATTGCCAGAAAAAATGGACTTAGAAAGGCAGTTACAAGCCAAGTTGGAATGTGTGCTTTATGGTTTATAAATACATTTATCTAAGTTGCTTGTAAAGGTTCTCATTCATCCAGGTCATGGTATATCTGTTGTATTCAATTAGATCAACTGGACTTGAAGTTTAGTTCTTGAAGACGTTTCGCTAGTCATCCGACTGGCTTTCTCAATTCAGAATGACTTGTACAAGAATCTGTGGCAATTATGTACCCTGGAAAATCCCAATTAGCATATCACAGCCAGGTGTTAAGGGCGTGATTGGATAGTGGCTAAGAGGTGTTATAGGAATGCCCAGAGTAAGGTGTCAAAAAAGCATTGTACATGGCAGACAGATGGTGTCGAACCCCCCCACCTCTATTTAGGCTTCACATAAATGGCCTCCTTAACACCTCTCTTGAACCAGTCACGTTCCTTTGCCAATATGTTAACATTACAATCTTCAAAGGTATGTCCTTTATCCTTAAGGTGCAGGTACACGGCTGAGCCCTGACCCGAGGAATTGGTTCTTCTGTGCTGGGCCATACGTTGATGCAGTTGTTGTTTGGTCTCCCCCACATACAAATCAGAGCATTCTTCACTGCACTGCACTGCATATATGATGTCGCTTTTCTTGTGTTTCGGTATTGGGTCTTTCGGATGTACCAATTGCTGCCTCAGCGTGTTGCTCGGTTTAAAGCAGACAGGGATACGGTGTCTTTTGAAAACTCTTCTTAGTTTCTCGGAGACCCCTGCTACATATGGGATGACCATGTTCTTCCTCCTGTCTTGCTTTTCCCCTTCACTGTTGGTATTCGTGTTCTTTTCTTTCCTTCTGCTTCTTTTGACAAAGGCCCAGTCTGGATATCCACAAGTTTTAAGGGCTCCTCTGAGATGCTTCATTTCTTTAACCTTCGCCTCTGTGCTAGTGGGGATGTTCTCAGCTCTGTGTTGCAGGGTTCTGATGACACACAGCTTGTGATCTAAAGGGTGGTGGGAGTCAAACATCAAATACTGATCTCTGTGTGTTGGTTTTCTGTAAACCTCTACTTCCAGTTTACCATTCTCCCTGACTTCTACCAAGCAGTCCAAGAAAGGCAGTTTGTTGTTTTGTAACTCTTCCCTTGTAAATTTGATGTTTTGGTCTACCGCATTAATGTGTTCTGTGAAAGCTTTTACTTCCTTCTGGTGGATTTTAACCCAGGTGTCATCCACATATCTGAACCAGTGGCTGGGTGCTATGCCCTTAAAGGTATTAAGCACCCGTTTTTCTACCTCCTCCATGTAAAGGTTGGCCACATTGGGTGAAACTGGAGATCCCATAGCACATCCGTGTTTTTGCTTATAGAACTTATCCCTGTATTTGAAATAGGTGGTATTCAGGCACAAGTCCAGTAAGGAACACACCTGTTCTGGGTTGAGATCAGTTCTGCTGGTAAGAGTGCTGTCTAGAGTGCCTAGCCGTTTTCTCACCATGTCAACAGCCTCCTTGGTGGGTATACAGGTGAAGAGAGATGTCACATCATAGGACACCATAGTTTCTTCTGCACTGAGTACTATATCTTCAATCTTGTTGGTGAAATCCTAAGAGTTCTGGATATGATGGTTAGAACTTCCCACCAATGGTCCTAAGATGTTGGCTAGGTATTTTGCCACCTTGTATGTTACAAAGTTGATGCGGCTGACTATAGATCTTAGTGGTGCCCCTTCCTTATGTATCTTTGGGAGTCCATATATGCAAGGATGTGCCTCACCAGGGTATAGGCGATGATACATTGCTCGATCAATGGCTTTATCCTTTTGAAGCTGTTGTAGTAAGTCTATGACCCTTTTCTTGTAACGGCTGGTGGGATCCCTTGTTAAAGCCTCATATGTGTTGTTATCGGCCAGGAACATGGTCACCTTAGCATGGTAGTCTGAGGTGTTGAGTACCACTGTGCATCTTCCCTTGTCTGTTGGAAGAATGGTGATACTGGAATCTTTCTTGAGGGATGCTAAGGCTTTTCTTTCCTGTGTGGTCAGGTTAGATGAAGGAGTTTTAGCACTGGCTAAGGCTGCAGATACCTTAAGGCGAAGTTGTTCTGCCTCACTCCGTGGTACCTTATTATTGTGGATTGAGGCTTCTGTGGCTGCTATAATATCCACCACAGGGATGGCTTTAGGAGTTATGGCAAAATTCAAGCCCTTAGCAAGGACTTCCATTTCTGGCTGGGTCAGGGTCCTGTTAGACAAGTTTCTCACCCATTCCTCCTTGTTTGTCAAAAGAAGCAGAAGGAAAGAAAAGAACACGAATACCAACAGTGAAGGGGAAAAGCAAGACAGCAGGAAGAACATGGTCATCCCATAGGTAGCAGGGGTCTCCGAGAAACTAAGAAGAGTTTTCAAAAGACACCGTATCCCTGTCTGCTCTAAACCGAGCAATACGCTGAGGCAGCAATTGGTACATCAGAAAGACCCAATACCAAAACACAAGAAAAGAGACATCATATACGCAGTGCAGTGCAGTGAAGAATGCTCTGATTTGTATGTGGGGAAACCAAATAACAACTGCATCAACGTATGGCCCAGCACAGAAGAGCCAATTCCTCGGGTCAGGACTCAGCCGTGTACCTGCATCTTAAGGATAAAGGACATACCTTTGAAGATTGTAATGTTAACATATTGGCAAAGGAACGTGACTGGTTCAAGAGAGGTGTTAAGGAGGCCATTTATGTGAAAATAAAGAAACCAAGCCTAAATAGAGGTGGGGGGGTTCGACACCATCTGTTTGCCATGTACAATGGTGTTTTGACACCTTACTCTGGGCATTCCTATAACACCTCTTAGCCACTATCTAATCACACCCTTAACAACTGGCTGTGATATGCTAATTGTGATTTTCCAGGGTACATAATTGCCACAGATTCTTGTACAAGTCATTCTGAATTGAGAAAGCCAGTCGGATGACTAGCGAAACGTCTTCAAGAACTAAACTTCAAGTCCAGTTGATCTAATTGCATTCAACAGATATTTATCTAAGTTGGTGTTAAAAGTAATAAAGTTGGAAGTCATTATTGTTAATGTTATGTCACAATAAATGTGGCCAAAATGCCTTTTCCTCGGAATCGTGTGGTGTCAGTTATTTAGGGGAAGGCAAAATAAAAGGGGGGTAAAGGGGGGGAGGGGCAGGAAGTAACCGTCGCCCAGCTTGGGCTTAACCCTGTCATGCCTCTCCCCCTCTCTGTCTATATCATCTATCTCTATCTATTGTAACCCTTTTTTGACACACATTTCCAAGGGCCACTCTGGGGCGTTAAAAGTAGATCCCATGCCTTCGCTAAATGGGAGATATGCGGGGTTTGGATAAAGCAAGTGCCTCCACCCAGGGCTAGAAACCAGAATTTGGTGGGCATATGACTCCCTGGGGTGGGCTAGAAACCAGAATTTGGTGGGCATATGACTCCCTGGGGTCTTGAAATAGCAGTGATCTCTATTCCCAATTAGTAGCAAGGAATACACCACAGCCACTCTGTTGCGGATCGGTGTGGTTCTGCCCCCTTCACTAGGTGGGACCCGGCCAACCTATGGGGAGGGGTCAGTAACAGAGACAAGTGGTGACAGCTGCTAGGATGTAAGTATCCAAACCATCTGCCCTACTGCCAGGAGTGAGCCAAAAGGAGAGGATAAATATTTCGGCTTTTGTTCCCCTTTAAACATTAATGACAATGTTTCAAGTTGATCCAGGGATTTATCCGACAGCCACATGGAGTCAGGAAGGAATTTTTTGCCCCTTCTGGGGTTTTCGCCTCCTCTGGATCAACTTTGGGAAAGGGTAGAATCCGGATGTGGGGGCAATGTTAGAATAGGATTATAACAAAATATAATTATAAAAATATAAACTCAAACATTGGTGTCTGTATTTCCTTTATATTTCCATTGCAATATGGGGATCACATTATGATTTAAAAGGGGCTATTTCATGTATAGTATAGAACTTCATAACTTCATAATAGTATCTTAGCGATTGGTTAATTTAGCTATACCATGTGACACGTTTAATCTGGCTCATATGGAAATGCATGCGATTACGCAAAAAATGGTGATAGCAAAAACTGAAATAGATGCACAATTGCATACACATCGGAAATCTTGTGAATCTTGTGAATAGGACCTAAGCTTCTACAAAGCATGTCTTCTCATTGGCCGAAGTCGCCGACTGAGTGGAGGATTTCACAGGATAGAAGGTGATCCCAGTGGTGAGGACCTGGCGGTTAAGATCCTCACCCTGGGTACTACACATCGGTGGACAGTGGTTTAGGGGAGTATAGTTGTCCTTTAAGACTTAGCTTTCTTACAAATGATATACAAGAGCAGATGGACTCTTGCCAAATTCCACAAGATTTGGTCTGCTTTTCTGGATATGACACCCCCTGACAGCATGTAACTGTGTACAACCTGTGTGAGAAACTAAATATTAATTGTTTTGTTTGAGCCTTGCTAGTCCTAAATGTTATGGTTATAAGCCCTGGAGACCATAGATTCCATATTATATATACTAAATCTTCATGATATTAAAGCTAAGAACTTTAATTTTCGCATCATCAGCCTATAGAACAGGATGTCCCATGAGTGTGTTGTACATCCTTTCCATTGTTATATTTGGTTCTGAATCTCCTAGTTAAGTTCTCCCCATGACTCTGTAAACATTTTAGTGGCCGAATTTACCAGTGACCGCAGCACTCCTTTTCTCTTAAAGTCTCGCTATCCGATTTACCATTGGTTAGCGAGACTTTAAGACTTTGGTTCCGGTAAGAACCGGAGAAAACTTTGTTTCTGTGCAAGAACCGGAGAGAAAACTCTTGCGCAGCTGTCACAAACCTATTTACCAGAGGCTGCGCGCTGATTGCACGTAAGTATTTAACAATGGCATTAAATACTTACGTGCGGGTGAGATTCATCCAAAGCCACACAAGCCTCTGGTAAATCGATACGGGAGATTTGCCCAGAGAGATTGTGGCTCTGGGTGAATCTCCCTGCAAGTGTGCAGTAATAGACAACACCGAAACGGAGGCCACACTGCAACAGACCGGTGTGGTTCCGGTATGATAGAGTGCTTCGATCCGCCAATCTCCGCCAAGTATCGGAACACATTACACAAAGAAATGTGGAATAAATGCGCCGGTAAACGGACCGCAGTGCACCTAGTGTGGCCAGAACAACTGGCCACCACTAGCTTTTTAACACCCAATCGGATCGCTTTTGAAACGGATGGTGTGGCTTAGTCCTATTACTATGCATCTTCTATTTATTACCAGATGTTATGTTATATGTGCAAACTTGCTCGGTGAAATAAAACAAGTTTAATAGAAAAAACAAAACAAAAAACACCCTCCCATGGGCTACAGCAGAAAGGTCCCAATACAGATCCTCTCTGCCCTTTTACCTTATTTCCCTATTTCTTATTTTGTAATAAGAAATAATTGTGATTTTCCAGGGTACATAATTGCCCACGATTCTTGTACAAGTCATTCTTGAATTGAGAAAGCCGTCGGATGACTAGCGAAACGTCTTCAAGAACTAAACTTCAAGTCCAGTTGATCTATTGCATTCAACAGATATTTATCTAAGTGGTGTAAAAGTAAGTTTTTTTTTTTAATTTTTTTGTTTTTTTTTTAGTATAGTATTTGAGGTAATAAAGACATACGTCCATCCAGTCAACCAGCTAGCATATCCTCATTTCTGCCTAACTGTTGATCAGAGGAAGGCAAAAAAACCCCCACCAAATTTAATGAAGGGGGAAAAAAGTCCTTCCTGACTCCAAGTGGCAACGGAAATTTCCCTGGATCAACGCTACTTTTGTACATACCAGTAACTTGCAAACATTCCTTGTGCAGAAACACAGTTTGTGGAAAACCACCAAGGAACCCTGCCATTACAGTCCACGGAAGGACAGTTCCATAAGCCTTACCGTTCTAACAGCTGAAAAACCCTTCGGCTTGAAGCCTAACCTTTTTTCTTCAAGTCTAAGGGATGTCCGTGTCCTTTGACTGTCTTGGTGAACATGCCCAGATGTTTATGTATGGACCGTATGTAATTTATACACAGAAATCATGTCCCCAAGCAAGCGCCTTTTCTCCAGCGTACATTTAATTGTTAACTTTCCAGTCTCTTTCATATGTGAAAATAAAGAAACCAAGCCTAAATAGAGGTGGGGGGGTTCGACACCAACTGTCTGCCATGTACAATGCTGTTTTAACACCTTACTCTGGGCGTTCCTATAAACACCTCTTAGCCACTATCTAATCACACCCTTAACACCAGGCTTGATATGCTAATTGGGATCTCCAGGGTACATAATTGCCACAGATTCTTGTACAAGTCATTCTGAATTGAGAAAGCCAGTCGGATGACTAGCGAAACGTCTTCAAGAACTACATTTCAAGTCCAGTTGATCTAATTGAATACAACAGATACACCACACAGTATTTCTGTAATTAATATATAAATATATAAAAACATATTTATACAAGATAAACAATCTGCAGTAACTGTTAATAAGAGCGATAATAGATAACATAACATATAACCATATAACATTTGAAAGAGATGTGCAGTGAGTCCCTTATACACAATGTCCATATAGCATTAATATAAATGTGTGTGCACACTACAAGCGACGAACAAGCTATTTAATGTAACCAATGTGGAGTTTAAGTGTCTCAACACAATGCTGGGCACCCCGGGGTGTGATACAGAAAAAGGTCCAACCAACTCCCTTTGATGCAGATTTAGCAAATGGATCCTGGCAAAGCAGGAGAGAGCAGTATGGCAGCTTCACATCCACACTGGGCATAGGCTGTAACAGAAAGCCTTCTTAGATTCCTGAAGTCCAAGTTACAGTGTCACTGGGGCTGCTGGGTAATCCACAGTTCCAATCCAGTAAAAAAACTGGCCACAAGGGCTGACGTTCTATATGCCACTACATGGGGTAACTACCCTGGATCCAACTCAGGATTGCTGCTCTGAACCCATCGAAGTCTTTCTTCCTCCCTTAGATAGAAAACAAACTCCTCCTTAGAAGGTTTTTAGAGCCAAAAAGGTAACCAACAGGGGTGACAGGTCAGGCAACGTTCTAGTCCAATCATATATGGTTATCATGTGTCTCCGTGAGGAGAGCAGCCACAATTTTGTTGGTAGTCATAGCTTATTTAAAGAGACAGCTATATTGGTGTAGCTGAAGTAAGAAAGAGGTGAGATTCACTTACATACTCCATGTCTGTCTGTCTGTCTGTCTATCTATATGTGGGACACATCCTATATAGATAATGCCTGAAGTATGTGTACAACGTTTCAATAGGTGTCCCGATTGACAAACTATTGGAACGGCTAAAAATTTCAGCCAATTGTGTGCCCAACAAAAGCTGGCCCTATTTCTATCATCAATGTGTGTATTGACATAGTTCATCTGTCTGTGATGTGGTTTAGAAGTGTCCCATGTGTTCTCCACACGGTATCTGTTGTATCCTGGCTTCCGTGAGGTTGTTTACAATAAACCGATTGCATGAAGGGGGACTGAGCCCGGTCCTGGTCCGCCACACCCATACGATAAGCTATACACGGTACTAGAGGTTGGTCAGCTGAAATATTGTATGGTGGTACCATACAAATTTTGATACATTACTTTTGTCTTCTGCTTATATGTAAACAGGTTTTAGCTATTCCATTAAATTCAAACTTCACCGCACAAATGATAAAATCTGCACAAATGTTGATATTTTGCCTTTTCCCCCCTTTTAATCATTTTTATTAAGGTTTTTACATAAAAGCACAGTGTACAATGATTGCATATTTCTATTTCATCATCAGAATATGTAAATTTGTGTTTTACTTGTGATGATGTCACACTAGCTAACAGGTGCTTGTAGTGATGATGTCACAGTGACTCATCCAGGGGGTATATAAGGAGCTGCTGCTCTCTCACACTCACACATCACATTTTTTCAGAGATGGATCAGCGTCGCAGACTCCAGAAAGAGCTCTGTCCAAAGTGCCTGGTAATGTTCATGGACCACATGGCCATTGTGTCCCCAGGCTCTGTAGTGGTTTCCCCTTCAGTAAGTACCAATTCTATATATTGGTTATTACTGATTATGGAATCTCCCAAATTAATGACTATTTTTTTATTAACCCATATTGTCTCCCTTCTTTCTCTTCCTTATAATTAAAGGAGATGCCCGAACTCGATAAATTTCAGGAGCTGCGTGGCAATAGAGAAGAAAAAGATGGTAAGGGTTAAATTCTCTAATCCCCTTTTTCCTCTGATAATATTGGTACATCCCAACTGTCTCCTCCACTGTCTGAACTCTATGGTTTGATTCTCCTTCCTGGCTCTATAAACAGACCATAGAGATCCCAATCCCATAACTCCCCTGCTCCCCAGTAACTCCTACTGATTGGCTGTTGGATGGGTCAAACATGCTTAGATCTCTACTGAGCAACTGAATCAACCCAGGCGATGGGTCAAGGGCAAGACCATAACGGTCTCTATTAGGGGTCCTGCAGACAGCAGTGATTTGGAAGCATTTAGTTATACACAGACAAAATGCTGATGGGCCATTAAGGTTTAGGATAAAAAAATACTGCTCTTTATGTATTCACACTGAACTTGCCCTTTAACAGTTCTGTCTTTATTTATAGCCATAAGAGCGAGAGGAAAGAAGGCTACGTGGGATCGCAACTTTTCAAAAGGTTTTAAACCTTATGATATAATGACGGATCCACTGTTTGAGGAGCGTTTTCATGAATTATGTCTCCAGAACTGCCTAAAACAAGTGGAGAAGGTAGTAGTTTATTGGATGGCTGGTGGGAGGGACCAGTATTAGTTTGCTGTAATTTATATATATATATATTAATTATATATATAAACATATTTAACAAGATAAACAATCTCAGTAACTGTTAATAAGAGCGATAATAGATAACATAACATATAACCATATATAACATTTGAAAGAGATGTGCAGTGAGTCCCTTATACACAATGTCCATATAGCATTAATATAAATGTGTGTGCACACTACAAGCGATGAACAAGCTATTTAATGTACAAATGTGGAGTTTAAGTGTTCTCAACACAATGCTGGGCACCCCGGGGTGTGTATCAAGAAAAAGGTCCAACCAACTCCCTTTGATGCAGATTTAGCAAATGGATCCTGGCAAAGCAGGAGAGAGCAGTATGGCAGCTTCACATCCACACTGGGCATAGGCTGTAACAGAAAGCTTTTTAGATTCCTGAAGTCCAAGTTACAGTGTCACTGGGGCTGCTGGGTAATCCACAGTTCCAATCCAGTAAACAAACTGGCCACAAGGGCTGACGTCCTATATGCCACTACATGGGTAACTACCCTGGATCCACTCAGGATCCTGTGCTCTGAACCCATCGAAGTCTTTCTTCCTCCTTAGATAGAAAACAAACTCCTCTTAGAAGGTTTTTAGAGCCAAAAGGTAACCAACAGGGGTGACAGGTCAGGCAACGTTCTAGTCCAATCATATATGGTTATCATGTGTCTCCGTGAGGAGAGCAGCCACCATTTTGTTGGTAGTCATAGCTTATTTAAAGAGACAGCTATATTGGTGTAGCTGAAGTAAGAAAGAGGTGAGATTCACTTACATACTCCATGTCTGTCTGTCTGTCTATCTATATGTGGGACACATCCTATATAGATAATGCCGAAGCTATGTGTACACGTTTCAATGTTTGTCCAGATTGACAAACTATTGGAAAGGTAAATGTCAGCCAATTGTGTGCCCAACAAAAGTCTGGCCCTTATTTCTATCATCAATGATGTGTTATTGACATAGTTCATTGTCTGTGATGTGGTTTAGAAGTGTCCATGTGTTCTCCACACGGTATCTGTTGATCCTGGCTTCCGTGCAGGTTGATTTACCAATAAACGATTGCATGAATGGGGGATGAGCCCGGTCCTGGTCGCCCACACCATACGATAAGCCTATACACGGTACTAGAGGTTGGTCAGCTGAAAATATTGTATGGTGGTACCCATACAATATTTTGATACATTACTTTTGTCTTCTGCTTATATGTAAACAGGTTTTAGCTATTCCAAATTCAAACTTCACCGCACAAATGATAAATCTGCACAAATGTTGATATTTTGCCTTTTCCCCCCTTTTAATCATTTTTATTAAAGGTTTTTACATAAAAGCACAGTGTACAATGATTGCATATTTCTATTTCATCATCAGAATATGTAAATTTGTGTTTTACTTGTGATGATGTCAACACTAGCTAACAGGTGCTTGTAGTGATGATGTCACAGTGACTCATCCAGGGGGTATATAAGGAGCTGCTGCTCTCTCACACTCACACATCACATTTTTTCAGAGATGGATCAGCGTCGCAGACTCCAGAAAGAGCTCTGTCCAAAGTGCCTGGTAATGTTCATGGACCACATGGCCATTGTGTCCCCAGGCTCTGTAGTGGTTTCCCCTTCAGTAAGTATCAATTCTATATATTGGTTATTACTGATTTAATGGAACTCCCAATTAATGACTATTTTTTTATTAACCCATATTGTCTCCCTTCTTTCTCTTCCTTATAATTAAAGGAGATGCCCGAACTCGATAATTATTTCAGGAGCTGCGTGGCATTAGAGAAGAAAAAAGATGGTAAGGGTTAAATGTCTCTACTCCCCTTTTCCCTCTGATAATATTGGTACATCCCAACTGTCTCCTCCACTGTCTGAACTCTATGGTTTGATTCTCCTTCCTGGCTCTATAAACAGACCATAGAGATCCCAATCCCATAACTCCCCTGCTCCCCAGTAACTCCTACTGATTGGCTGTTGGATGGGTCAAACATGCTTAGATCTCTAATGAGCAACTGAATCAACCCAGGCGATGGGTCAAGGGCAAGACCATAACGGTCTCTATAGGGGTCCTGCAGAAGCAGTGATTGGAAGCATTTAGTTATACACAGACAAAATGCGAATGGGCCAATTAAGGTCTTTAGGAAAAAAAATACTGCCTCTTATGTATTCACACTGAACTTGCCCTTAACAGTTCTGTCTTTATTTATAGCCATAAGAGCGAGAGGAAAGAAGGCTACGTGGGATCGCAACTTTTCAAAAGGTTTTAAACCTTATGATATAATGACGGATCCACTGTTTGAGGAGCGTTTTCATGAATTATGTCTCCAGAACTGCCTAAAACAAGTGGAGAAGGTAAGTAGTTATGGATGGCTGGTGGGGGGAGGGAGACATGGGAGCAGGTGGGCGGGGTAGGTTCAGGCAGCTTCATGGTCGTCACCTAGTAGTTATTCTGAACTTCAATTCAGATCCTAAATATTTATTATTGAAATAATAAAATTGTATCTGTGTGTCTTAGAGACCACAGTATGGCAGCTCTCAATTTAGACAAATCATAAAAAGTGTAAAAAAAAAGTATTCACGTAACAGTTGATTTTCCTTTAATTTAATCACGTTTCTGTCTTTTATCAGGCACTGAAAATCAAGAAAGAGAAGAACTTCTTCCCCGTCTTCGATCTGGTAAATATCCCATCTGTAATTTTCCCTTCCCCTGCTAGTAACACAATGTGGTCACATGACACAGGCAGTAGCATGTGGGGGAATGGCCCAGAGAAAATTGCCTCTGGAAGCCACTCTCAATAGAAATTTAATGTAAGGAAACACAGGCCATGAGCAGTATTATCAATCTGGGCATAGCAGCCCTGGACACACCTACTGACCTACCTTCTATTTCCATGGCAGCCATACTTAAAAGAAAACTTTACTAAAAGAAAAATAATTTTTACCAATCATCATACCTATTGGCCTACCATCCATTGATGACGAAGCCAAATGGTAACTATGGCAAAAAACTATTTTGACCAATAATAACCCCCCCAGGTACACACACCTACTGACCTACCCTTCCATTTCCATGACAGCCAAACTTATTATTGGGATTAAAACCTACAGCACAGACACATTCCCTTCCAAAATGTAGCCATTTTAAGCCAAATTCAAAAGTTATACTTACTTAAACTTTTCCTCTAGTTTTACTATCACTTCAACCCTCTATTGTCTCTTCTTAGTTTGTGAGATGCCAGAGACTAAAAAGGAGGAAAGTAGCAAAAAGACCTCCCGCCCTACAAGCAACAAACTAAAAAAAATGGTGTTGGTAGGGTTGTTAAAGGGCGGGGTAAGAGGCAAGTATAAAGAGATTTTTTATTGGGATTTTACATTCCAAGGTGACCCAGGGATTAATCCGACTGCCTCATGGAGTCAGGAAGGAATTTTCCCCCAGTTTTGGAGAAATTGGCTTTGGCTTCAAATGTTTTTATTGCCTTCCTCTGGATCATCTCTAGAATTGGGTAGATGTTGGGGGTTGGGTTGTTTAAAGAGGAAGGATTGTCTAAATATCTCCATGATTGTGATCCTGGCTAAGGACCTAAATGGCTAATCTTCACCTCTGGCAGTACAGCAGGTGATGGACACTTACTTTCTAGCTGCTTGTGCCACTCTGCTGCGGACCGGACCGTGTGGTTCTGCCCCCTTCACTAGGTCGACCCAGCCAACCAATGGGGAAGGGGCAGTACCAGAGACAAGTGGTGACAGCAGCTAGGAGGTAAGTATCAAACCATCTGCCCTACTGCCAGGAGTGAGCCAAAAGGAGAGAATAAATATTTCGGGTTTGTTCCCTTTAAACATAAATAACATTGTTTCAAGTTGATCCAAGGATTTATCCGACTGCCACATGGAGCCAGGAAGGAATTTTCCCCAGTTTTGGAGCAAATTGGCTTTGGCTTCAAATGTTTTTTATTGCCTTCCTCTGGATCATCTCTGGAATTGGGAAGAATTTGGGGGTTTGGGTTGTTTAAAGAGGAAGGATTGTCTAAATATCTCCTTGGATATCCTGGTAAGACATAAATGGCTACTCTTCACCCCTGGCAGTACAGCAGGTAGCTTGGACATTTACTTTTAGCTGCTTGTGCCACTCTGTTGCGGATCGGTGTGGTTCTGCCCCCTTCACTAGGGGGACCCGGCCAACTATGGGGAGGGGTCAGTAACAGAGACAAGTGGTGACAGCTGCTAGGATGTAAGTATCCAAACATCTGCCCTACTGCCAGGAGTGAGCCAAAAGAGAGAGGATAAATATTTGCTTTTGTTCCCTTAAACATTAATGACAATGTTTCAAGTTGATCCAGGGATTTATCCGACAGCCACATGGAGTCAGGAAGGAATTTTTTGCCCCTTTGGGGTTTTTCGCCTTCCTCTGGATCAACTTTGGGAAAGGGTAGAATCCGGATGTGGGGGCAATGTTAGAATAGGATTATACAAAATAATAATAAAAATATAAACTCAAACATTGGTGTCTGTATTTTCCTTTATATTTTCCATTGCAATATGGGGATCACATTATGATTTAAAAGGGGCTATTTCATGTAATAGTATAGAACTTCATAACTTCATAATAGTATCTTAGCGATTGGGTTATTTAGCTATACCATGTGACACGTTTAATCTTGCTCATATAGGAAATGCATGCGATTACGCAAAAAATGGTGATAGCAAAACTGAAATAGATGCACAATGCATAAACACGGAAATCTTTGAGATCTTGTGAATAGGACCTAAGCTTCTACAAAGCATGTCTTCTCATTGGCCGAAGTCGCCGACTGAGTGGAGGATTCACAGGATAGAAGGTGATCCCAGTGGTGAGGACCTGGCGGGTAAGATCCTCACCCTGGGTACTACACATCGGTGGACAGTGGTTTAGGGGAGTATAGTTGTCCTTAAGACTTAGCTTTCTTACAAATGATATACAAGAGCAGATGGACTCTTGCCAAATTCCACAAGATTTGGTCTGCTTTTCTGGATATGACACCCTGACAGCATGTAACTGTGTACAACCTGTGTGAGAAACTAAAATTAATTGTTTTGTTTGAGCCTTGCAGTCCTAAATGTTATGGTTTAAGCCTGGAGACCATAGATTCCATTTATATATACTAAATCTTCATGATATTAAAGCTAAGAACTTTAATTTTCGCATCATCAGCTATAGAACAGGATGTCCCATGAGTGTGTAATCCTGTACACATTCCCTTTTCCATTGTTATATATTCCTGGTTCTGAATCTCCTAGTTTAATTGTTCTCCCCATGATACTCTGTATAACATTTTAGTGGCCGAATTTACCAGTGACCGCAGCACTCCTTTTCTCTTAAAGTCTCGCTATCGATTTACCATTGGTTAGCGAGACTTTAAGACTTGTTTCCGGGAAGAACCGGAGAAAACTCTTGTTTCTGTGCAAGAACCGGAGGAAAACTCTTGCGCAGCTGTCACAAACCTATTTACCAGAGGCTGCGCGGCTGATTGCACGTAAGTATTTAAAAATGGCATAAATACTTACGTGCGGGTGAGATTCATCCAAAGCCACACAAGCCTCTGGTAAAATCCGATACGGGAGATTCGCCAAGAGAGATTGTGCTCTGGGTGAATCTCCCTGCAAGTGTGCAGTAATAGACACACCGAAACGGAGGCCCCACTGCAACAGACCGCTGTGGGTTCCGGTATGATAAGTGCTTCGATCCGCCAATCTCCGCCAAGTATCGAAAAACATTACACAAAAAGAGTGGAATAAATGCGCTCCGGTAACGGACCGCAGTGCACCTAGTGTGGCCAGACAAACTGGCCACCACTAGCTTTTTAACACCCAATCGGATCGCTTTTTGAAACGAGCTGGTGTGGCTTAGTCCTATTTACTATGCATTTTATTTATTACCAGATGTTAGTGTATATGTGCAAACTTGCTCGGTGAAATAAAACAAGTTTAATAGAAAAAACAAAACAAAAAACACCATCCCATGGGCTACAGCAGAAAGGTCCCAATACAGATCCTCTCTGCCCTTTATACCTTATTTCCCTATTTCTTATTTGTAATAAGAAATAATTGTGATTTTCCAGGGTACATAATTGCCACAGATTCTTGTACAAGTCATTCTGAATGAGAAAGCCAGTCGGATGACTAGCGAAACGTCTTCAAGAACTAAACTTCAAGTCCAGTTGATCTAATTGCATTCAACAGATATTTATCTAAGTTGGTGTTAAAAGTAATAAAGTTGGAAGTCATTATTGTTAATGTTATGTCACAATAAATGTGGCCAAAATGCCTTTTCCTCGGAATCGTGTGGTGTCAGATATTTAGGGGAAGGCAAAATAAAAGGGGGGTAAAGGGGGGGAGGGGCAGGAAGTAACCGTCGCCCAGCTTGGGCTTAACCCTGTCATGCCTCTCCCCTCTCTGTCTATATCATCTATTATCTTGTAACCCTTTTTTGACACACATTTCCAAGGGCCACTCTGGGGCGTTAAAAGTAGATCCCATGCCTTCGCTAAATGGGAGATATGCGGGGTTTGGATAAAGCAAGTGGCCTCCACCCAGGGCTAGAAAACAGAATTTGGTGGGCATATGACTCCCTGGGGTATTGCAATAGCAGTGATCTTTATTCCCAATTAGTAGCAAGGAATACACCACACAGTGCTTGTGAAGGTTCTCATTCATCCAGGTCATGGTATATCTGTTGTATTCAATTAGATCAACTGGACTTGAAATGTAGTTCTTGAAGACGTTTCGCTAGTCATCCGACTGGCTTTCTCAATTCAGAATGACTTGTACAAGAATCTGTGGCAATTATGTACCCTGGAGAATCCCAATTAGCATATCACAGCCAGGTGTTAAGGGTGTGATTAGATAGTGGCTAAGAGGTGTTATAGGAACGCCCAGAGTAAGGTGTTAAAACAGCATTGTACATGGCAGACAGTTGGTGTCGAACCCCCCCACCTCTATTTAGGCTTGGTTTCTTTTTTCACATAAATGGCCTCCTTAACAGAAGGAAAGAAAAGAACACAAATACCAACAGTGAAGGGGAAAAGCAAGACAGGAGGAAGAACATGGTCATCCCATATGTAGCAGGGGTCTCCGAGAAATTAAGAAGAATTTTCAAAAAACATCGTATCCCTGTCTGCTTTTAAACCAAGCAACACGCTGAGGCAGCAATTGGTACATCCAAAAGACCCAATACCAAAAACACAAGAAAAGCGACAATCATATATGCGGTGCAGTGCAGTGAAGAATGCTCTGATTTGTATGTGGGGAGGGACCAAACAGCAACTGCATCAACGTATGGCCCAGCACAGAAGAGCCAATTCCTGGGTCAGGACTCAGCCGTGTATTGCATCTTAAGGATAAAGGACATACCTTTGAAGATTGTAATGTTAACATAATGGCGAAGGAACGTGACTGGTTCAAGAGAGGTGTTAAGGGGCCATTTATGTGAAAATAAAGAAACCAAGCCTAAATAGAGGTGGGGGGTTCGACACCAAAGTCTGCCATGTACAATGCTGTTTTAAACCTTACTTGGGGTTCCTAAACACTCTTAGCCACTATCTAATCACACCCTTAACACCAGGCTGTGATATGCTAATTGGGATTCTCCAGGGTACATAATTGCCACAGATTCTTGTAAAAGTCATTCTGAATTGAGAAAGCCAGTCGGATGACTAGCGAAACGTCTTCAAGAACTACATTTCAAGTCCAGTTGATCTAATTGAATACAACAGATACACCACACAGTATTTCTGTAATTAATAATAAATATATAAAAACATATTTATACAAGATAAACAATCTGCAGTAACTGTTAATAAGAGCGATAATAGATAACATAACATATAACCATATATAACATTTGAAAGAGATGTGCAGTGAGTCCCTTATACACAATGTCCATATAGCATTAATATAAATGTGTGTGCACACTACAAGCGACGAACAAGCTATTTAATGTAACCAATGTGGAGTTTAAGTGTCTCAACACAATGCTGGGCACCCGGGGTGTGTATCAAGAAAAAGGTCCAACCAACTCCCTTTGATGCAGATTTAGCAAATGGATCCTGGCAAAGCAGGAGAGAGCAGTATGGCAGCTTCACATCCACACTGGGCATAGGCTGTAACAGAAAGCCTTCTTAGATTCCTGAAGTCCAAGTTACAGTGTCACTGGGGCTGCTGGGTAATCCACAGTTCCAATCCAGTAAACAAACTGGCCACAGGGCTGACGTTCTATATGCCACTACATGGGGTAACTACCCTGGATCCAACTCAGGATCCTGCTGCTCTGAACCCATCGAAGTCTTTCTTCCTCCCTTAGATAGAAAACAAACTCCTCCTTAGAAGGTTTTTAGAGCCAAAAAGGTAACCAACAGGGGTGACAGGTCAGGCAACGTTCTAGTCCAATCATATATGGTTATCATGTGTCTCCGTGAGGAGAGCAGCCACCATTTTGTTGGTAGTCATAGCTTATTTAAAGAGACAGCTATATTGGTGTAGCTGAAGTAAGAAAGAGGTGAGATTCACTTACATACTCCATGTCTGTCTGTCTGTCTATCTATATGTGGGACACATCCTATATAGATAATGCCTGAAGCTATGTGTACACGTTTCAATAGTTTGTCCAGATTGACAAACTATTGGAACGGCTAAAAATTTCAGCCAATTGTGTGCCCAACAAAAGTCTGGCCCTTATTTCTATCATCAATGATGTGTTATGACATAGTTCATCTGTCTGTGATGTGGTTTAGAAGTGTCCCATGTGTTCTCCACACGGTATCTGTTGTATCCTGGCTTCCGTGCAGGTTGATTTACCAATAAACCGATTGCATGAATGGGGGACTGAGCCCGGTCCTGGTCGCCCACACCATACGATAAGCTATACACGGTACTAGAGGTTGGTCAGCTGAAAATATTGTATGGTGGTACCCATACAATAATTTTGATACATTACTTTTGTCTTCTGCTTATATGTAAACAGGTTTTAGCTATTCCATTAAATTCAAACTTCACCGCACAAATGATAAAATCTGCACAAATGTTGATATTTTGCCTTTTCCCCCTTTTAATCATTTTTTTTAAAGGTTTTACATAAAGCACAGTGTACAATGATTGCATATTTCTATTTCATCATCAGAATATGTAAATTTGTGTTTTACTTGTGATGATGTCACACTAGCTAACAGGTGCTTGTAGTGATGATGTCACAGTGACTCATCCAGGGGGTATATAAGGAGCTGCTGCTCTCTCACACTCACACATCACATTTTTTCAGAGATGGATCAGCGTCGCAGACTCCAGAAAGAGTCTCTGTCCAAAGTGCTGGTAATGTTGGACCACATGGGCCATTGTGTCCCCAGGCTCTGTAGTGGTTTCCCCTTCAGTAAGTACCAATTCTATATATTGGTTATTACTGATTTAATGGAATCTCCCAAATTAATGACTATTTTTTATTTACCCATATTGCTCCCTCTTTCTCTTCCTTTAATTAAAGGAGATGCCCGAACTCGATAATTATTCAGGAGCTGCGTGGCATTAGAGAAGAAAAAAGATGGTAAGGGTTAAATGTCTCTACTCCCTTTTCCCTCTGATAATATTGGTACATCCCAACTGTCTCCTCCACGTCTGAACTCTATGGTTTGATTCTCTTCTGGCTCTATAAACAGACCATAGAGATCCCAATCCCATAACTCCCTGCTCCCAGTAACTCCTACTGATTGGCTGTTGGATGGGTCAAACATGCTTAGATCTCTACTGAGCAACTGAATCAACCCAGGCGATGGGTCAAGGGCAAGACCATAACGGTCTCTATTAGGGGTCCTAATTTGGATTTGGAAGCATTTAGTTATACACAGACAAAATGCTGAATGGGCCAGTTAAGGTCTTTAGGATAAAAAAATACTGCTCTTTATGTATTCACACTGAACTGCCCTTTAACAGTTCTGTCTTTTTATAGCATAAGAGCGAGAGGAAAGAAGGCTACGTGGGATCGCAACTTTTCAAAAGGTTTTAAACCTTATGATATATAATGACGGATCCCATGTTTGAGGAGCGTTTCATGAATTATGTGCTCCAGAACTGCCTAAAACAAAGTGGAGAAGGTAAGTAGTTTATTGGATGGCTGGTGGGAGGGAGGGCATGGGAGCAGCAGGTGGGCGGGGTAGGTTCAGGCAGCTTCATGGTCGTCACCAGTAGTTATCTGAACTTCAATTCAGATCCTAAAAATTTTATTATTGAAATAATAAATTGTATCTGTGTGTCTTAGAGACCACAGTATGGCAGCTCTCAATTCTAGTGACAAATCATAAAAAGTGTAAAAAAAAAAAGTATTACGTAACAGGATGATTTTCCTTTTAATATTTAATCACGTTTCTGTCGTTATTAAGGCAATGAAAATCAAGAAAGAGAAGAACTTCTTCCCCGTCTTCGATCCTGGTAAATATCCCATCTGTAAAATTCCCTTCCCTGCTAGTAACACAATGTGTGTCACATGACACACAGGCAGAGTAGCATTGTTAGGGAATGGCAGAGAAAATTGCCTCTGGAAGCCACTCTCAATAGAAATTTAATGTAAGGAAACACAGCGCCATGAGCAGTATTATCAACTCTGGGTAGCAGCCCTGGACACACCTACTGACCTACCCTTCTATTTCCATGGCAGCCATACTTAAAAGAAAACTTTACAAAAGAAAAATAATTTTTACCAATCATCATACCTATTGGCCTACCCATCCATTGATGACGAAGCCAAATGGTAACTATGGCAAAAAACTATTTTGACCAATAATAACCCCCCCAGGTACCACACACCTACTGACCTACCCTTCCATTTCCATGACAGACATACTTATATTGGGATTAAAACCTACAGCACAGACACATTCCCTTCCAAAATGTAGCCATTTTAAGCCAAATTCAAAATGTATACTTATTCTTAAACTTTTCCTTTCTAGTTATTATATTACTATCACCTTTCTAACCCTCTTATTGTCTCTTCCTCTAGCTTTCTGTGAGATGCCAGAGACTAAAAAGGAGGAAGGAAAGTAGCAAAAAGACCTCCGCCCTACCAAGCAACAAACTATAAAAAAAATGTGGGTTGGTAGGGTTTGTTAAAGGGCGGGGTAAGAGGCAAGGATAAAGAGATTTTTATTGGGGATTTTACATTCCAAGTGACCAGGGATTATCCGACTGCCTCATGGAGTCAGGAAGGAATTTCCCCCAGTTTTGGAGCAAATTGGCTTTGGCTTCAAATGTTTTTATTGCCTTCCTCTGGATCATCTCTAGAATTGGGTAGAATTTGGGGGTTTGGGTTGTTTAAAGAGGAAGGATTGTCTAAATATCTCCATGATTGTATCTGGCTAGAAGGACCTAAATGGCTACATCTTTACCTGGCAGTACAGCAGGTAGCATGGACACTTACTGCTTGTGCCACTCTGCTGCGGACCGGACCGGTGTGGTTCTGCCCCCTTCACTTGGTCGAACCCAGCCAACCAATGGGGAAGGGGCAGTACCAGAGACAAGTGGTGACAGCAGCTAGGAGGTAAGTATCCAAACCATCTGCCCTACTGCCAGGAGTGAGCCAAAAGAGAGAGAATAAATATTTCGGCTTTTGTTCCCCTAAAAATAAATAACATTGTTTCAAGTTGATCCAGGGATTTATCCGACTGCCACATGGAGCCAGAAAAGAATTTCCCCCAGTTCTGGAGCAAATTGGCTTTGGCTTCAAATGGTTTTTATTGCCTTCCTCTGGATCATCTCTGGAATTGGGAAGAATTGGGGGTTTGGGTTGTTTAAAGAGGAA
Source organism: Hymenochirus boettgeri (assembly GCA_019447015.1). Classification (NCBI taxonomy): domain Eukaryota; kingdom Metazoa; phylum Chordata; class Amphibia; order Anura; family Pipidae; genus Hymenochirus; species Hymenochirus boettgeri. The sequence goes on along the minus strand of CM033477.1, from coordinate 35,196,430 downwards.
GGATTGTCTAAATATCTCTTGGTTATATCCTGGGTAAGACATAAATGGCTACATCTTCACCCTCTGGCAGTACAGCAGGTAGCTGGACATTTACTTTCTAGCTGCTTGGCCACTCTGTTGCGGATGGTGTGGTTCTGCCCCTTCACTAGGTGGACCCGGCCAAAACTATGGGGAGGGGGTCAGTAACAGAGACAAGTGGTGGACAGCTGCTAGGAGGTAAGTATCCAAACCATCTGCCTACTGCCAGGAGTGAGCCAAAAGGAGAGAGATAAAAATTTCGGCTTTTGTTCCCCTTAAACATTAATGACAAGTTTCAAGTTGATCCAGGGAGCATGGGAGCAGGTGGGCGGGGTAGGTTCAGGCAGCTTCATGGTCGTCACCTAGTAGTTATTCTGAACTTCAATTCAGATCCTAAATATTTTATTATTGAAATAATAAAATTGTATCTGTGTGTCTTAGAGACCACAGTATGGCAGCTCTCAATTCTAGTGACAAATCATAAAAAGTGTAAAAAAAAAAGTATTCACGTAACAGTATGATTTTCCTTTTAATTTAATCACGTTTCTGTCTTTTATCAGGCACTGAAAATCAAGAAAGAGAAGAACTTCTTCCCCGTCTTCGATCCTGGTAAATATCCCATCTGTAAATTTCCCTTCCCCTGCTAGTAACACAATGTGGTCACATGACACAGGCAGTAGCATTGTTAAGGGGAATGGCCCAGAGAAAATTGCCTCTGGAAGCCACTCTCAATAGAAATTTAATGTAAGGAAACACAGCGCCATGAGCAGTATTATCAATCTGGGCATAGCAGCCCTGGACACACCTACTGACCTACCCTTCTATTTCCATGGCAGCCATACTTAAAAGAAAACTTTACTAAAAGAAAAATAATTTTTACCAATCATCATACCTATTGGCCTACCCATCCATTGATGACGAAGCCAAATGGTAACTATGGCAAAAAACTATTTTGACCAATAATAACCCCCCCAGGTACACACACCTACTGACCTACCCTTCCATTTCCATGACAGCCATACTTATTATTGGGATTAAAACCTACAGCACAGACACATTCCCTTCCAAAATGTAGCCATTTTAAGCCAAATTCAAAATGTATACTATTCTTTAAACTTTTCCTTTCTAGTTATTATATTACTATCACTTTCTAACCCTCTTTATTGTCTCTTTCCTCTTAGCTTTCTGTGAGATGCCAGAGACTAAAAAGGAGGAAAGTAGCAAAAAGACCTCCCGCCCTACCAAGCAACAAACTAAAAAAAATGGTGTTGGTAGGGTTGTTAAAGGGCGGGGTAAGAGGCAAGTATAAAGAGATTTTTTATTGGGGATTTTACATTCCAAGCTGACCCAGGGATTAATCCGACTGCCTCATGGAGTCAGGAAGGAATTTTCCCCCAGTTTTGGAGCAAATTGGCTTTGGCTTCAAATGTTTTTTATTGCCTTCCTCTGGATCATCTCTAGAATTGGGTAGAATTTGGGGGTTTGGGTTGTTTAAAGAGGAAGGATTGTCTAAATATCTCCATGATTGTATCCTGGCTAAGGACCTAAATGGCTACATCTTCACCTCTGGCAGTACAGCAGGTAGCATGGACACTTACTTTCTAGCTGCTTGTGCCACTCTGCTGCGGACCGGACCGGTGTGGTTCTGCCCCCTTCACTAGGTCGACCCAGCCAACCAATGGGGAAGGGGCAGTACCAGAGACAAGTGGTGACAGCAGCTAGGAGGTAAGTATCCAAACCATCTGCCCTACTGCCAGGAGTGAGCCAAAAGGAGAGAATAAATATTTCGGCTTTTGTTCCCCTTTAAACATAAATAACATTGTTTCAAGTTGATCCAGGGATTTATCCGACTGCCACATGGAGCCAGGAAGGAATTTTCCCCCAGTTTTGGAGCAAATTGGCTTTGGCTTCAAATGTTTTTTATTGCCTTCCTCTGGATCATCTCTGGAATTGGGAAGAATTTGGGGGTTTGGGTTGTTTAAAGAGGAAGGATTGTCTAAATATCTCCTTGGTTATATCCTGGGTAAGACATAAATGGCTACATCTTCACCCCTGGCAGTACAGCAGGTAGCTTGGACATTTACTTTCTAGCTGCTTGTGCCACTCTGTTGCGGATCGGTGTGGTTCTGCCCCCTTCACTAGGTGGACCCGGCCAACCTATGGGGAGGGGTCAGTAACAGAGACAAGTGGTGACAGCTGCTAGGAGGTAAGTATCCAAACCATCTGCCCTACTGCCAGGAGTGAGCCAAAAGGAGAGGATAAATATTTCGGCTTTTGTTCCCCTTTAAACATTAATGACAATGTTTCAAGTTGATCCAGGGATTTATCCGACAGCCACATGGAGTCAGGAAGGAATTTTTTGCCCCTTCTGGGGTTTTTCGCCTTCCTCTGGATCAACTTTGGGAAAGGGTAGAATCCGGATGTGGGGGCAATGTTAGAATAGGATTATAACAAAATAATTAATAAAAATATAAACTCAAACATTGGTGTCTGTATTTTCCTTTATATTTTCCATTGCAATATGGGGATCACATTATGATTTAAAAGGGGCTATTTCATGTAATAGTATAGAACTTCATAACTTCATAATAGTATCTTAGCGATTGGTTAATTTAGCTATACCATGTGACACGTTTAATCTGGCTCAATATGGAAATGCATGCGATTACGCAAAAAATGGTGATAGCAAAACTGAAATAGATGCACAATTGCATACACATCGGAAATCTTGTGAATCTTGTGAATAGGATCTAAGCTTCTACAAAGCATGTCTTCTCATTGGCCGAAGTTGCCGACTGAGTGGAGGATTTCACAGGATAGAAGGTGATCCCAGTGGTGAGGACCTGGCGGTTAAGATCCTCACCCTGGGTACTACACATCGGTGGACAGTGGTTTAGGGGAGTATAGTTGTCCTTTAAGACTTAGCTTTCTTACAAATGATATACAAGAGCAGATGGACTCTTGCCAAATTCCACAAGATTTGGTCTGCTTTTCTGGATATGACACCCCCTGACAGCATGTAACTGTGTACAACCTGTGTGAGAAACTAAATATTAATTGTTTTGTTTGAGCCTTGCTAGTCCTAAATGTTATGGTTATAAGCCCTGGAGACCATAGATTCCATATTATATATACTAAATCTTCATGATATTAAAGCTAAGAACTTTAATTTTCGCATCATCAGCCTATAGAACAGGATGTCCCATGAGTGTGTAATCCTGTACACATTCCCTTTTCCATTGTTATATATTCCTGGTTCTGAATCTCCTAGTTTAATTGTTCTCCCCATGATACTCTGTATAACATTTTAGTGGCCGAATTTACCAGTGACCGCAGCACTCCTTTTTCCTCTTAAAGTCTCGCTATCCGATTTACCATTGGTTAGCGAGACTTTAAGACTTTGTTTCCGGTAAGAACCGGAGAAAACTCTTGTTTCTGTGCAAGAACCGGAGAAAACTCTTGCGCAGCTGTCACAAACCTATTTACCAGAGGCTGCGCGGCTGATTGCACGTAAGTATTTAACAATGGCATTAAATACTTACGTGCGGGTGAGATTCATCCAAAGCCACACAAGCCTCTGGTAAATCCGATACGGGAGATTTGCCCAGAGAGATTGTGGCTCTGGGTGAATCTCCCTGCAAGTGTGCAGTAATAGACAACACCGAAACGGAGGCCACACTGCAACAGACCGCGTGTGGTTCCGGTATGATAGAGTGCTTCGATCCGCCAATCTCCGCCAAGTATCGGAACACATTACACAAAGAAATGTGGAATAAATGCGCTCCGGTAAACGGACCGCAGTGCACCTAGTGTGGCCAGAACAACTGGCCACCACTAGCTTTTTAACACCCAATCGGATCGCTTTTTGAAACGAGCTGGTGTGGCTTAGTCCTATTACTATGCATCTTCTATTTATTACCAGATGTTATGTTATATGTGCAAACTTGCTCGGTGAAATAAAACAAGTTTAATAGAAAAAACAAAACAAAAAACACCATCCCATGGGCTACAGCAGAAAGGTCCCAATACAGATCCTCTCTGCCCTTTATACCTTATTTCCCTATTTCTTATTTTGTAATAAGAAATAATTGTGATTTTCCAGGGTACATAATTGCCACAGATTCTTGTACAAGTCATTCATTTTCAAAAAACATCGTATCCCTGTCTGCTTTAAACCAAGCAACACGCTGAGGCAGCAATTGGTACATCCAAAAGACCCAATACCAAAACACAAGAAAAGCGACATCATATATGCGGTGCAGTGCAGTGAAGAATGCTCTGATTTGTATGTGGGGGAGACCAATATTTAGGCTTGGTTTCTTTATTTTCACATAAATGGCCTCCTTAACAGAAGGAAAGAAAAGAACACAAATACCAACAGTGAAGGGGAAAAGCAAGACAGGAGGAAGAACATGGTCATCCCATATGTAGCAGGGGTCTCCGAGAAATTAAGAAGAATTTTCAAAAAACATCGTATCCCTGTCTGCTTTAAACCGAGCAACACGCTGAGGCAGCAATTGGTACATCCAAAAGACCCAATACCAAAACACAATTTTCCCCCAGTTTTGGAGCAAATTGGCTTTGGCTTCAAATGTTTTTATTGCCTTCCTCTGGATCATCTCTAGAATTGGGTAGAATTTGGGGGTTTGGGTTGTTTAAAGAGGAAGGATTGTCTAAATATCTCCATGATTGTATCCTGGCTAAGGACCTAAATGGCTACATCTTTACCTCTGGCAGTACAGCAGGTAGCATGGACACTTACTGCTTGTGCCAGTGAGCCAAAAGGAGAGGATAAATATTTCGGCTTTTGTTCCCCTTTAAACATTAATGACAATGTTTCAAGTTGATCCAGGGATTTATCCGACAGCCACATGGAGTCAGGAAGGAATTTTTTGCCCCTTCTGGGGTTTTTCGCCTTCCTCTGGATCAACTTTGGGAAAGGGTAGAATCCGGATGTGGGGGCAATGTTAGAATAGGATTATAACAAAATAATTAATAAAAATATAAACTCAAACATTGGTGTCTGTATTTTCCTTTATATTTTCCATTGCTATTCACACTGAACTTGCCCTTTAACAGTTCTGTCTTTATTTATAGCGATAAGAGTGAGAGGAAAGAAGGCTACGTGGGATCGCAACTTTTCAAAAGGTTTTAACCTCTGGCAGTACAGCAGGTAGCATGGACACTTACTGCTTGTGCCACTCTGCTGCGGACCGGACCGGTGTGGTTCTGCCCCCTTCACTTGGTCGACCCAGCCAACCAATGGGGAAGGGGCAGTACCAGAGACAAGTGGTGACAGCAGCTAGGAGGTAAGTATCCAAACCATCTGCCCTACTGCCAGGAGTGAGCCAAAAGGAGAGAATAAATATTTCGGCTTTTGTTCCCCTTTAAACATAAATAACATTGTTTCAAGTTGATCCAGGGATTAATAGCAGTGATCTCTATTCCCAATTAGTAGCAAGGAATACACCACACAGTATTTCTGTAATTTATATATAAATATATATATATATATATATATATATAAACATATTTATACAAGATAAACAATCTGCAGTAACTGTTAATAAGAGCGATAATAGATAACATAACATATAACCATATATAACATTTGAAAGAGATGTGCAGTGAGTCCCTTATACACAATGTCCATATAGCATTAATATAAATGTGTGTGCACACTACAAGCGACGAACAAGCTATTTAATGTAACCAATGTGGAGTTTAAGTGTCTCAACAGGCTTTGGCTTCAAATGTTTTTTATTGCCTTCCTCTGGATCATCTCTAGAATTGGGTAGAATTTGGGGGTTTGGGTTGTTTAAAGAGGAAGGATTGTCTAAATATCTCCATGATTGTATCCTGGCTAAGGACCTAAATGGCTACATCTTTACCTCTGGCAGTACAGCAGGTAGCATGGACACTTACTGCTTGTGCCACTTCCCTGGGGTTATTGACAATAGAAGTGACCTATATCTCCCAATAGTAGCAAGCGAATACACCAACACAGGTGCTTGGTGAAGGTTCTCATTTCATCAGGATGATATTGTCTGTATCAATTAGATCAACTGGACTTGAAATGTAGTTCTTGAAGACGTTTCGCTAGTCATCCGACTGGCTTTCTCACTCAGAATGACGTGTACAAGAATCGTGGCAATTATGTACCCTGGAGAATCCCAATTAGCAATATACAGCCGTTTAGTTTGTGCGAATTAAGAGGGTGTGATAGATAGGGGGCTAGGGGGTTAGACCCCCAAAAAAGAGTAAGGTGTTAAAACAGCATTGTACATGGCGACAGTTGGTGTCGAACCCCCACACCTCTTATTAGGCTTGGTTTCTTTATTTTCAATTAATGGCTCCTAACAGAAGAAGAAAAGGAAACAAAACCAACAGTGAAGGGGAAAAGCAGACAGGAGGAAGAACAGGTCATTCCCATATGTAGAGGGTCTCCGAGAAATTAAGAAGATTTTCAAAAAAACATCGTATTCCTCCTGTCTGCTTGTAAACCAAGCAACACGCGGAGGGACAGCAATTTGGTACATCCAAAAGACCCAATACCAAAACTACAAGCCAAAGCGACATCAGTAATATGCGGTGCGGTGCAGGAAGATGCTCTGATTGTAGTGTGGGGGAGAAGCCAAACAGCAACTGAATCCAACGTATGGCCCAGCACAGAAGAGCCCATTCCTCGGGTAAGGACTCAGCCTGTTTGTATCTGCAGTCTTAAGGGATGAAAGGACCTACCTTTGCATGATTGTAATGTAAACATTACTGCGACGGAAGGAACGTGACTGGTTCAGAGAGGTGTAGGAGGCTGTTATGCTTGAAAATAAAGAAACCAAGCTAAATAGAGGGGAGGGGTCGACACCAACTGTCTGCATGTACACTGCTGTTTTAACACCTACGTCTGGCGTTTCCTATAACACCTTAGCCATATTAATCACCCTTACACCCGGTTGATATGCAATTGGGAATTGCTCCAGGGTACATAATTGCCACGATTCTGTACAAGTCATTATGAATTGGAAAGCCAGTCGGGATTGACCTAGCGAAACGTCTTCAAGAACTACATTTCAAGTCAGTTGATCTAATTGAATACAAACAGATTACACACACAGTTATTTCTGTAATTAATATGTAAATATGATAAAAAAATATTATTACAAGAGAAACAATCTGCAGAACTGTTAAAAGCGCGATAATAGAATAAAACATATAACTCCATATCATAACATTTGTGAAAGAAGATGTGCAGGAGCCCTTATCACGATGTCCTATTAGCATTAATATAATGTGTGTGCAACATAACAACGAGAACGAACAAGCTATTTAATGTAACAATTGGAGTTTAAGGTCTCAACACAATGAGGGCAACCCGGGGGGGTACTCAAAGAAAAAGTCCAACCAATCTCCTTTGATGCAGAATTTAGCAAAGGCCTGGCAAGAGGAAGAGGCAGTATGGCCAGCTTCACATCCACACTGAGCATAGGCTGTAACAGAAGCCTTCTTAGATTCCTGAAGTCCAAAAGATGACAGTGTACTGGGCTGCGGGTGAATCACAGTTCAATCCAGTAAAACAAACTGGCCACAAGGGCTGACGTCTATATGCCGACCAGGGGTACATACCCTGGATCCAACTCAGGATCCTGCTGCTCTGAACCATCGAAGTTCTTTCTTCCTCCCTTAGATAGAAAACAAACTCCTCCTTAGAGAGTGATTTTCGAGCCAAAAAAGGTTAACCAACAGGGGGGTGACAGGTCAGGCAACGTTCTCAGTCCAATCATATAGGTTATCATGGGTCTCCGGAGGACGAGAAGCCACCATTTTGTTGGTTGTCATAGCTTATTAACGAGACAGCTAATTGGTGTAGCTGAAGTAAGAAAGAGGGAGATTCACTTACATACTCCATGTCTGCTGTCTGGTCATCTATTGTGGGACAAATCCTATATAGATAATGGGGGGCCTTGAAGCTATGTGTACACGTTTAATAGTTTGTCCGATGACAAACTATTGGAAACGGCTAAAATTCAGCCACTTGGTGTTGCCCAACAAAAGTCTGGCCTTATTTTATCAATCAATGATGTGTATTGACATAGTTCATCTGTCGGTGATGTGGTTTAGAAGTGTCCCATGGTTCTCCACACGGTATCTGTGTATCCTGGCTTCCGTGCAGGTTGATTACCAATAAACCGATTGCATGAATGGGGGACGAGCCGGTCCTGGGCGCCCACACCATACGATAAGCTATACACGGTACTAGAGGTTGGTCAGCTGAAAATATTGTATGTGGTACCCATACAAATTTTGATACATTACTTTTGTCTTCTGGCTTATATGTAAACAGGTTTTAGCTATTCCATTAAATTCAAACTTCACGCACAAATGAAAAATCTGCACAAATGTTGATATTTTGCCTTTTCCCACCCTTTTAATCATTTTTATTAAAGTTACATAAAAGCACAGTGTCAATGATTGCATATTTCTATTTCATCATCGAGATATGTAAATTTGTGTTTATTGTGATGATGTCACACTAGCTAACAGGTGCTTGTAGTGATGATGTCACAGTGGACTCTCCAGGGGTATATAAGGAGTGCTGCTCTCTCACACTTCAAACTCACATTTTTTTTCAGAGAGGATCAGCGTCGCAGACTCCAGAAAGAGCTCTGTCCAACGTGCCTGGTTAATGTTCATGGACCACATGGCCATTGTGTCCCCAGGCTCTGTAGTGGTTGTCCCTTCAGTAAGTACAATTCTATATATTGGTTATTACTGATTTAATGGAATCTCCCAAATTAATGACTATTTTTTTATTAACCACTATTGTCTCCCTTTCTTTCTCTTCCTTATATTAAAGGAGATGCCCGAACTCGATAATTATTATCAGGAGCTTGCGTGGCCATTAGAGAACGAACAAAAGAGTAGGGTTAAATGTCTTATCCCCTTTTCCCTCTGATAATATTGAGTCATCCCAACTGTCGTCCTACAGTCTGAACTTAGGTTTGATTCTCCTTCCTGGCTCTATAAACAGACCCATAGAGATCCCAATCCAAACTCCCCGCTCCCAGTAACCTACTGATTGGCTGTTGGATGGGTCAAACATGCTTAGATCTCTACTGAGCAACTGAATCAAACCCAGGCGATGGGTCAAGGCAAGACCATAACGGTCTCTATTAGGGGTCCTAATTGGATTTGGAAAGATTTAGTTATACACAGACAAATGCTGAATGGGCCAGTTAAGGTCTTTAGGATTAAAAAATTGCTCTTATGTATTCACACTGAACTGCCCTTAACAGTTTTGTCTTTATTTATGAGCAAAGAGGAGAGGAAAGAAGGCTACGTGGGATCGCAACTTTTCAAAAGGGTTTTAAACCTTATGATATAATGAGGATCCACTGTTTGAGGAGCGTTTTCATGAATTTGTCTCCGAACTGCCTAAAACAAGTGGAGAAGGTAAGTAGTTTTATTGGATGGCTGGTGGGAGGGAGGAGCATGGGAGCGGGGCGGGGTAGGTTCAGGCAGCTTCATGGTCGTCACCTAGTAGTTATTCATGAACTTCAATCAGATCCTAAATATTTATTATTGAAATAATAAAATGTATCTGTGTGTCTTAGAGACCACAGTATGGCAGCTCTCAATTCTAGTGACAAATCATAAAAAGTGTAAAAAAAAAAGTATTCACGTAACAGTATGATTTTCCTTTTAATTTAATCACGTTTTGTCTGTATCAGGCACTGTAAATCAAGAAAGAGAAGAACTTCCCCGTCTTCGATCCTGGTAAATATCCCATCTGTAAATTTCCTTCCCTGCTAGTAACACAATGTGGTCACATGACACAGGCAGAGTAGCATTGTTAGAGGGGAATGGCCCAGAGAAAATGCCTCTGGAAGCCACTCTCAATAGAAATTTAATGTAAGGAAAACAGCGCCATGAGCAGTATTATCAATCTGGGCATAGCAGCCCTGGACACACCTACTGACCTACCCTTCTATTTCCATGGCAGCCATACTTAAAAGAAAACTTTACTAAAAAGAAAAATAATTTTACCAATCATCATACCTATTGGCCTACCCATCCATTGATGACGAAGCCAAATGGTAACTATGGCAAAAAAACTATTTTGACCAATAAAAACCCCCCAGGTACACACACCTACTGACCTACCCTTCCATTTCCATGACAGCCATACTTATTATTGGGATTAAAACCTACAGCACAGACACATTCCCTTCCAAAATGTAGCCATTTTAAGCCCAAATTCAAAATGTATACTATTCTTTAAATTTTCCTTTCTAGTTATTATATTACTATCACTTTCTAACCCTCTTTATTGTCTCTTTCCTCTTAGCTTTCTGTGAGATGCCAGAGACTAAAAAGAGAGGAAAGTAGCAAAAAAGACCTCCCGCCCTACCAAGCAACAAACTAAAAAAAATGATGGGTTGGGTTGTTAAAGGGCGGGGTAAGAGGCAAGTATAAGAGATTTTTATTGGGGATTTTACATTCCAAGCTGACCCAGGGATTAATCCGACTGCCTCAGGAGTCAGGAAGGAATTTTCCCCAGTTTTGGAGCAAATGGCTTGGCTTCAAATGTGTTTTTATTGCCTTCCTCTGGATTCTCTAGAATTGGGTAGAATTTGGGGGTTTGGTTGTTTAAAGAGGAAGGATTGTCTAAATATCTCCATGATTGTATCCTGGCTAAGGACCTAAATGGCTACATCTTTACCTCTGGCAGTACAGCAGGTAGCATGGACACTTACTGCTTGTGCCACTCTGCTGCGGACCGGACCGGTGTGGTTCTGCCCCCTTCACTTGGTCGACCCAGCCAACCAATGGGGAAGGGGCAGTACCAGAGACAAGTGGTGACAGCAGCTAGGAGGTAAGTATCCAAACCATCTGCCCTACTGCCAGGAGTGAGCCAAAAGGAGAGAATAAATATTCGGCTTTTGTTCCCCTTTAACTAAATAACATTGTTTCAAGTTGATCCAGGGATTTATCCGACTGCCATGGAGCCAGAAGGAATTTTCCCCCAGTTCTGGAGCAAATTGGCTTTGGCTTCAAATGTTTTTTATTGCCTTCTCTGGATCATCTCTGGAATTGGGAAGAATTTGGGGGTTTGGGTGTGTTTAAAGAGGAAGGATTGTCTAAATATCTCCTTGGTTATATCCTGGGTAAGACATAAATGGCTACATCTTCACCTTGGCAGTACAGCAGGTAGCTTGGACATTTACTTTCTAGCTGCTTGTGCCACTCTGTTGCGGATCGGTGTGGTTCTGCCCCCTTCACTAGGTGGACCCGGCCAAACTATGGGGAGGGTCAGTAACAGAGACAAGTGGTGACAGCTGCTAGGAGGTAAGTATCCAAACCATCTGCCCTACGCCAGGAGTGAGCCAAAAGGAGAGGATAAAATTTCGGCTTTGTTCCCTTAAACATTAATGACAATGTTTCAAGTTGATCCAGGGATTTATCCGACAGCCACATGGAGTCAGGAAGGAATTTTTGCCCCTTCTGGGGTTTTTCGCCTTCCTCTGGATCAACTTTGGGAAAGGGTAGAATCCGGGTGTGGGGCAATGTTAGGATAGGATTATAACAAAATAATTAATAAAAATATAAACTCAAACATTGGTGGTCTGTATTTTCCTTTATATTTTCCATTGCAATATGGGGATCACATTATGATTTAAAAGGGGCTATTTCATGTAATAGTATAGAACTTCATAACTCATAATCAGGATCTTAGCGATTGGTTAATTTAGCTATACCATGTGACACTTTAATCTGGCTCATATGGAAAATGCAGCGATGAGCAAAAATGGTGATAAGCAAAACTGAAATAGATGCACAATGCATACACACATCGGAAATCTTAATCTTGTGAATCTGGTAGGATCTAAGCTTCTACAAAGCAGTCTCTCATTGGCCGAAGTTGCCGACTGAAGTGGAGGATTTCCCAGGATAGAAGGGATCCCAGTGGTGAGGACCTGGCGGTTAAGATCCTCACCTGGGTACTAACATCGGTGGGACAGTGGTTTAGGGGAGTATAGTTGTCCTTTAAGACTTAGCTTCTTACAAATGATATACAAGAGCAGATGGACTCTTGCCAAATTCCACAAGATTTGGTCTGCTTTTCTGGATATACACCCCTGACAGCATTAACGTGTACAACCGTGTGAGAAACTAAAATAATTGTTGTTTGAGCCTTGCTAGTCCTAAATGGTATGGTGATAGCCCTGGAGGACCATAGATTCCATATATATATACTAAATCTTCATGATATAAAGCTAAGAACTTAATTTTCGCATCATCAGCCTATAGAACAGGATGTCCCATGAGTGTGTAATCCTGTACACATTCCCTTTTCCATTGTTATATTCCTGGTTCTGAATCTCCTAGTTAATTGTTCTCCCCATGATACTCTGTATAACAGTTTAGTGGCCGAATTTACCAGTGACCGCAGCACTCCTTTTCCTTCTTAAAGTCTCGCTATCCGAATTTACCTTGGTTAGCGAGACTTTAAGACTTTTGTTCCGGTAAGAACCGAGAGAAAACTCTTTTCGTGCAAGAACCGGAGAAAAATCTTGCGCAGCTGGTCACAAACCATTTACACGAGGCTGCCGCGGTGATTGCAGTAAGTATTTAAAATGGCATTAAATACTTCGTGCGGGTGAGATTCATCCAAAGCCACACAAAGCTCTGGTAAATCCGATACGGGAGATTTGCCCAGAGAGATTGTGGCTCTGGGTGAATCTCCCTGCAAGTGTGCAGTAATAGACAACATCGAAACGGAGGCCAACACTGCAACAGGACGTCGTGTGGTTCCGGTATGATAGAGTGCTTCGATCCGGCCAATCTCGACCAAGTATCGGAACACATTACACAAAGAAATGTGGAATAAATGCGCTCGGTAAACGGACCGCAGTGCACCTAGTGTGGCCAGAACAACTGGCCACACTAGCTTTTTAACACCCAATCGGATCGCTTTTTGAAACGAGTGGTTGTGGCAAACTTGTGCAAACTTGCTCGGTGTGAATAAAACAAGTTAATAGAAAAAACAAAAACAAAAAACACCCATCCCAGGGGTACAGCAGAAAGGTCCCAATACAGATCCTCTCTGCCCTTTATACTATTTCCCTATTTTATTTGTAATAAGAAATAATGTGATTTTTCCAGGGTACATATGCACAGATTTCTTGTACAAGTCATCTGAATTGAGGAAAGCCAGTCGGATGACTAGCGAAAGTCTTCAAGAAACAAACTTCAAGTCCAGTTGATCTAATTGATCAACAGATATACTAGTTGGTGTTAAAAGTAATAATAAAGTTGGACGTATTATTGTTATGTTATGTCACAATAAATGTGCCAAAATGCCTTTTCTCGGAATCGTGTGGGTCAGTTATTTAGGGGAAGGCAAAATAAAAGGGGGGGTAAAGGGGGGGAGGGGCAGGAAGTAACCGTGCCCAGCTTGGGCTTAACCCGGTCATGCTCCCCCTCTCTGTCTATATCATCTATCTCTATCTATTGTAACTTTTTGGACACACATTTCCAAGGGCCACTCTGGGGCATTAAAAGTAGATCCCAGCCTTCGCTAAATGGGGATATGCGGGGTTTGATAAAGCAAGTGCCTCCACCCAGGGCTAGGAAACCAGAAATTTGGTGGGCATATGACTCCCTGGGGTCTTGCATAGCAGTGATCTCTATTCCAATTAGTAGCAAGGATACACACACAGTATTTCTGTAATTTATATAAAAATATATATATATATAAAAAACATATTTAACAAGATAAACAATCTGCAGTAACTGTTAATAAGAGCGATACTAGATAAACATAACATATAACCTATATAACATTTGAAAGAGATGGCAGTGAGTCCCTTATACACAATGTCCATATAGCATTAATATAAATGTGTGTGCACACTACAAGCGACGAACAGCTATTTAATGTAAACCAATGTGGAGTTTAAGTGTATCAACACAATGCTGGGCACCCCGGGGTGTGTATCAAGAAAAAGGTCCAACCAACTCCCTTTGATGCGATTTAGCAAATGGGATCCTGGCAAAGCAGGAGAGAGCAGTATGGCAGCTTCACATCACACTGGGCATAGGCTGTAACAGAAAGCCTTCTAGATTCCTGAAGTCCAAGTTACAGTGTCACTGGGGCTGCTGGGTAATCCACAGTTCCAATCCCAGTAAAAAACTGGCCACAAGGGCTGAGCGTTTATATGCCACTACATGGGGTAACTACCCTGGATCCAACTCAGGATCCTGCTGCTCTGAACCCATCGAAGTCTTTCTCCTCCCTTAGATAGAAAACAAACTCCATCCTTAGAAGGTGTTTTAGAGCCAAAAAGGTAACAACAGGGGGTGACAAGTCAGGCAACGTTCTAGTCCAATCATATATGGCTATCATTTGTCTCCGTGAGGAGAGCAGCCACCATTTTGTTGGTAGTCAAAGCTTATTAAAAAGAGACAGCTATATGGTTGAGCTGAAGAAGAAAGAGGTGAGATTCACTTAAATACTCCATGTCTGTCTGTCTGGTCTATATATGTGGGACACATCCTATATAGATAATGCCTGAAGCTATGTGTTCACGTTTCAATAGTTGTCCAGATTGACAAAAATATTGGAACCGCTTAAAAATTTAGCCAATTGTGTGCCCAACAAAAGTCTGGCCTTATTTCTATCATCAATGATGTGTTATTGACATAGTTCATCGTCTGTGATGTGTTTAGAAGTGTCCCATGTGTTCTCCACACGGTATCTGTTGTATCCGGCTTCCGTGCAGGTTGACAATACAACCGATTGCATGAATGGGGGGGATGCGGCCCGGTCTGGTCGCCCACACCATACGATAAGCCTATACACGGTATACTAGAGGTGGTCAGACTGAAAATATGTATGGTGTGTACCCATACAATATTGATACACTACTTTGTCTTCTGCTTAATGTGTAAACAGGTTTTAGCTATTCCATTAAATTCAAACTTCACCGCACAAATGATAAAATCTGCAACAAATGTTGATATTTTTGCCTTTCCCCCCTTTTAATCATTTTTATTAAAGGTTTTTACATAAAAGCACAGTGTATACAATGATTGCATTTTCATTTCATCATCAGAATATGTAAATTTGTGTTTTACTTGTGATGATGTCACACTAGCTAACAGGTGCTTGTAGTGATGATGTCACAGTGACCATCCAGGGGGGGATATAAGGAGTTGCTGCTTCTCTCACACTCAACACATACATTTTTTCAGAGATGGATCAGCGTCGCAGACTCCAAAAGAGCTCTGTCCAAGTGCCTGGTAATGTTCATGGACCACATGGCCATTGGTCCCAGGCTCTGTAGTGGTTTCCCCTTCAGTAAGTATCAATTCTATATATTGGTTATTATGATTTAATGGAACTCCCAAATAATGACTATTTTTTATAAACCCATATTGTCTCCCTTCTTTCTTTCCTTATAATTAAAGGAGATGCCCGAACTCGATAATTATTTCAGGAGCTGCGTGGCATTAGAGAAGAAAAAAGATGGTAAGTTAAATGTCTCTACTCCCCTTTTCCCTCTGATAATCTGGACATCCCAACTGTCACCTCCACTGCCTGAACTCTATGGTTTGATTCCTTCCTGGATCTATAAACAGACCATAGAGATCCCAATCCCATAACTCCCCTGCTCGTGGCCCCTCCCCTATGGTTTAAACTCCTGTCTCCATTGGGACCGTTAAAGGGAAAGTTCGGTGGAAAATATCTTTATTTTTAAAATTCTTAGTTTAGATTACACATACCTAGTTATTATACATTTCGTCCTCATTTAAAAAATCAGTTGAATTATCCCACTTGCTATTCCCGCTGTTGACATTAGTGAGCTGACATTTCTGGTTTCGTAACGGTCCTTCTTCTTCCAGAATGCACACTAACTTGGAATGTTCCTAACAGTAATTTCTACTGATTGGCTGTTGGATGGGTCAAACATGCTTAGATCTCTACTGAGCAACTGAATCAACCCAGGCGATGGGTCATGGGCAAGACCATAAGGTCTCTATTAGGGGTCCTGCAGACAGCAGTGATTGGAACATAGTTTATCACAGACAAAATGTGAATGGGCCAGTTAAGGTCTTTAGGATAAAAAAATACTGCTCTTTAGTATTCACATGAACTTGCCCTTAACAGTTCTGTCTTTATTTATAGCCATAAGAGCGAGAGGAAAGAAGGCTAGTGGGATCGCAACTTTCAAAAGGTTTTAAACCTATGATATAATGACGGATCCACTGTTTGAGGAGCGTTTTCAGGAATTATGTCTCCAGAACTGCCTAAAAAAAGTGGAGAAGGTAAGTAGTTTTATTGGATGGCTGGGTGGGAGGGAGGAGCATGGGAGCAGGTGGGCGGGGGGGTAGGTTCAGGCAGCTTCATGGTCGTCACCTAGTAGTTATTCTGAATTCAATTCAGATCCTAAATTATTTATTATTGAAATAATAAAATGTATCTGTGTGTCTTAGAGACCACAGTATGGCAGCTCTCAATTCTAGTGACAAATCATAAAAAGTGTAAAAAAAAAAGTATTCACGTAACAGTATGATTTTCCTTTTAATTAATCAGTTTCTGTCTGTTATCAGGCACTGAAAATCAAGAAAGAGAAGAACTTCTCCCCGTCTTCGATCCTGGTAAATATCCCATCTGTAAATTTCCTTCCCTGTGTAGTAAACACAATGTGGTCACATGACACAGGCAGTAGCAATAGATTGTTAGGGGGAATGGCCAGAGAAAATTGCCTCTGGAAGCCAATCTACCATAGAAATTTAATGTAAGGAAAAACACAGCGCCATGAGCAGTATTATCAATCTGGGCATAGCAGCCCTGGACACACCTACTGACCTACCCTTCTATTTCCATGGCAGCATAATTAAAAGAAAACTTACTAAAAGAAAAATAATTTTTACCAATCATCATACCTATTGGCCTACCGATCCATGATGACGAAGCCAAATGGTAAAATATGGCAAAAAATATTTTGACCAATAATAACCCCAGGTACACACACCTACTGACCTACCCTTCCATTTCCATGACAGCCATACTTATTATTGGGATTAAAACCTACAGCACAGACACATTCCCTTCCAAAATGTAGCCTTTTTAAGCCAAATTCAAAATGTATACTTATTCTTTAAACTTTTCCTTTCTAGTTATTATATTTACTATCAACTTTCTAACCTCTTTATGTCTCTTTCCTCTTAGCTTTCTGTGAGATGCAGAGACTAAAAAGGAGGAAAGTAGCAAAAAGACCTCCCGCCATACCAAGCAACAAATAAAAAAAATGTGTTGGTAGGGTTGTTAAAGGGCGGGGTGGTAAGAGGCAAGTATAAAGAGATTTTTTTTGGGGATTTTGACATTCCAAGCTGGACCCAGGGATTAATCCGACTCTCATGGAGTCAGGAAGGAATTTCCCCCAGTTTTGGAGCAAATTGCTTTGGCTTCAAATGTTTTTATTGCCTTCCTCTGGATCATCTCTAGAATGGGTAGAATTTGGGGGTTTGGGTTGTTTTAAAGAGGAAGGATTGTCTAAATATCTCCATGATTGTATCCTGGCTAAGGACCCTAAATGGCTACATTTCACCTCTGGGCAGTACAGCAGGTAGCATGGACACTTACTGCTGTGCCACTCTGCTGCGGACCGGACGGTGTGGTTCTGCCCTTCACTAGGTCGACCCAGCCAACCAATGGGGAAGGGGCAGTACCAGAGACAAGTGGTTGACAGCAGTAGGAGGTAAGTATCCAACCATCTGCCCTACTGCAGGAGTGAGCCAAAGAGAGAATAAATATTTAGGTTTTGTTCCCTTTAACATAAATAAACATTGTTCAAGTTGATCCAGGGATTTATCGACTGCCCATGGAGCCAGGAAGGAATTTTCCCCCAGTCTGGAGCAATTGGCTTGGCTTCAAATGTTTTTTATTGCCTTCCCTGGATCAGCTTGGAATTGGAAGAATTTGGGGGTTTGGTTGTTTAACGAGGAAGGATTGTCTAAAGATAATCCTTGGTCATTGTGTGGCCCAACAAAAGTATGGCCGTATTCTATCATCAATGATGTGTATTGACATAGTTCATCGTCGTGATGTGGTTTAGAAGTGTCCCCAGTGTTCGCCACACGGTATCTGTTGTATCCTGGCTTCCGTGCAGAGTTGATCAATACAACCGATTGGCATGAATGGGGGATGAAGCCCGGTCGGTCGGCCCCACCCCATACGATAAGCCTATACACGGACTAGAGGTTGGTCAGCTTGAAAATATGGTATGTGTGTACCCATACCAATATTTTGATACACTACTTTTGTCTTCGGCTATATGTAACAGGTTTTACGCTATTCCATTAAATTCAAACTTCACCGCACAAATGAACAAATCTGACAAATGTTGATTTATATTTTGCCTTTTTCCCCCACCTGTTAACATTTTTATTAAAGGGTTTTACATAAAAGCCACGTGTCAATTATTGCATATTCATTTCATCATCAGAATATGTAATTTGTGTTGTACTTGTGAATGATGTCACACTAGCTAACAGGTGATTGTGTGATGCTGTCACAGTGAATCCTCCAGGGGTATAAAGGATTGGCTGCTCTCTCACCACTCACAACAATCACATTTTTTTTTCAGAGAGGATCAGCGTCGCAGGACTCCAGAAAAGAGCCTGTCCAACGTGCCTGTATTTTTCATGGACCACATGGCCATTGTGTCCCCGGACTCTGTAGTGTGTCCTTCAGTAAGTATCAATTATATATATTGGTTATTACTGATAATGGAATCTCCCAAATTAATGACTATTTTTTTATTAACCCATATTGTCTCCCTTTTCTCTTACTTTATAATTAAAGGAGATGCCCGAACTCGATTAAGTATTTAGGAGCGCGTGGCAGAGAGGAAGAAAAAAAAGTGGTAAGGTTTAAAGGTCTCTACTCCCCTTTGCCCTCTGATAATTGGTTACATCCAACTGTCACCTCCACTGCCTCCTGAACTCTATGGTTTGAGATCATTCCTGGATCATAAACAGGACCATAGAGATCCCAATCCCCAAACTCCCTGCTCGTGGCCAATCCCCTATGTTAAACTCCGTTCCATTGGGACCGTTTAAGGGAAAGTTGGTGGAAAAATGGAAAATATCTTATTTTTTAAAATTCTTAGTTTAGATTAACACATACCTAGTTATTATAACATTTCGTCCCATTAACAAAATCAGTTGAATTATCCCACTTGATATTCCCTCCCGCTGTTGACATTAGTGAGCTGACATTTCTGGTTTCTTGTAACGGTCCTTCTCTTACCAGAATGCACCACTAACTTGGCGAATGTTACTAACAGTAATTTCTACTGATTGGCGTTGGAGGGGGCAAACAGCTTAGATCTCTACGGAGCAACTGAATCAACCAGGCGATGGGTCTATGGGCAAGACCATAACGGTCTCTATTAGGGGTCCTGCAGACAGCAGTGATTTGGAAACATTTTTTAGTTATACACAGAAAAAATGATGAATGGGCCAGTTAGAGTCTTTAGGATAAAAAATACTGCTCGTTATGTAGTCACACTGACTTGACCTTTAACAGTTTCTGTCTTTATATTATAGCCATAAGAGCGAGAGGAAAGAAGGCTAGTGGGGATTCGCCAAACGTTCCAAAAGGTTTTTTAAACATTAGATATAATGAGGATCCACTTGTTTGAGGAGCGTTTTCATGGTGAATTATGTCTCAGAACTGCCTAAAAACAAAGTGGAAGAAGGTAATAGTTTTATGGATGGCTGGGGGGGGAGGAGGGCATGGGAGGCAGGGGGGGGGGTAGAGTTCAGCAGCTTCCATGGTAGCACCTAGTTATGATTCGAAACTTAATTAGATCCTAAATCTTTTATTATTGAAATAATAAAATTGTATCTGTGTGTATTAGAGACCACAGTATGGAAGCTCTCAATTTCTAGTGACAAATCCAAAAAAGTGTAAAAAAAAAGTATTCAGTAACAGATGATTTTCCTTTTAATTTAATCACGTTTCGTCTTGTTATCAGGCACTGAAAATCAAGAAAGAGAAGAATTCTTTTTCCCCGCTTCGTCCTGGTAAATATCCATCTGTAAAATTTCCTTCCCCTGCTTCGTAACACAATGTGGTCACATGACCACAGCAGTAGCATTGTTAGGAGGGAATGGCCCAGAGCCAAAATTGCCTTGGAAGCCACTCTCAATAGAAATTAAGGTAAGGAAACCACAGCGGCCATGAGCGTATTATCCAATCTGGGCATAGCAGCCATGGACCACACTACTGACCTACCCTTTATGCATGGCAGCCATACTTAAAAGAAAACTTACTAAAAGAAAATAATTTTACCAATCATCATACCTATTGCCTACCGTCCATTGATGACGAAAGCAAATGGGAACTATGGCAAAAAACTATTTGGACCAATAAGCACCCCCAGGTCACACACCTAATGACCTTACCCTTCCATTTCCATGACAGCCATACTTATTTTGGATTTTTAAAACCTACAGCACAGACCATTCCCTTACAAAATGTAGCCTTTTTACAGCCAAAATTCAAAAATGTATTACTTATTCTTTAACTTTTTCCTTTCTAGTTAAGTTATTATATTACTTCACTTTCTAACCTAGTTATTGTCTCTTTCCTCGTTAGCTTTCTGTGAGATGCCAGGAGACTAAAAAGGAGGAGGAAGGAAAGTAGCAAAAGACCCCTCCCGCCCTTACCAAGCAACAAACTAAAAAAAATGGTGATGTTGGTTAGGGTTGGTTAAAGGGCGGGCGTTATAAGAGGCAAGTTATAAAGAGATATTTTTTTATGGGGCATTTAATTCCAAGCGACCCAGGGCTTAATCGACCTGCCTCATGGAGTCAGGAAGGAATTTTCCCCCCAGTTGTGGAAGCAAATTGGCTTTGGCTTCAAAGTCTTTTATTGCCTTCCTCTGGATCATCTCTAGAATTGGGTAGAATTTGGGGGTTGGGTTTGGGGTGTTTAAAAGAGGAAGGATTGTCTAAATACTCCATGATTGTATCCTGGCTCAGGACCTAAATGGCCTTACACTTCACCTCTGGCAGTTACAGCAACAGGTAGCTAGAACTTACTGATTGTCCACTCTGCTGCGGACCGGACCGGTTTGTGGTTCTGCCCCCTTCACTAGGTCGACCAGCCAACAATGGGGACGAAAGGGGCAGTAAAAAGACAAGTGGTGACAGCAGCTACGAGGTAAGTATCCAAACCATCTGCCTACTGCAAGGAGGGAGCCAAAAGGAGAGAATAAATATTAGGGCTTTTGTTCCCTCTTAAACATAAATAAAATTGTTTCAAGTTGATCCAGGGATTTATCAGACTGCCACATGGAGCCAGGAAGGCATTTCCCCCAGTTCTGGAGCAAAGGCTGGCTCAAAGTTTGTTATTGCCTTCCTCTGGATATCCTGGATATTGGGAAGAATTTGGGGGTTTGGGGTGTTTAAAGAGGAAGGATTGTCAAATATCTCTGGTTATATCCTGTTAAGACATAAATGGCTAATCTTCACCTTCGGCAGTACAGCAGTTAGCTGGACATTTTACTTTCTGATGATTGTGCCACTCTGTTGCGGATCGGTGTGGTGCTGCCCCCCTTCACTAGGTGGACCCGGCCACAAACCTATGGGGAGGGTCAGTTAGTAACAGAGACAAGGGTGACAGCTGCTAGGAAGGTAAGGTAAGTATCCAAACATCTGCCCCTACTGCCAGGAGTGAGCCAAAAGGAGAGGATAAATATTTCTTTTTTGGCTTTTGTTCCCTCTGTTAACACTTAAGGACATGTTCAAGTTTGATCCAGGGATTATCCGACAGCCACATGGAGTCAGGAAGAATTTTTTGACCCCTTCGGGGGTGTTTTCGCCTTCCTCTGGATCAACTTTGGGAAAGGGTCTAGAATCCGGGTGTGGGGGACCAATGTTTAGGATAGGATTATAAACAAAATATTAATAAAAATTAAACTCAAAAATTGGTTTGTGTTCTGTATTTTCCTTTATATTTTCCATGTGCATATATGCGGGTCACATTATGATGTAAAAAGTGGGCATTCAGTGTAATAGTTATAGGAACTTCATAACTTCATAATCAGGATCTAGCGGATTGGTGAATTCAGCTATACCATGTGAACATTTATCTGGCTCATTCAGGTTCTACATAGGGGGAGCAGCTAATTGGGAGAAAAAGGGAGAAAAAGTAGAGTCTGAGCAAATCAGGTTTATATTGATCTCTTATTCCAAAGGGTATGTTTGGAATTTAATTTGTTTGGAAAATCTCAAAAACCTATTTGCATCTTCCACATGAACTCTGTACTGTATTAATAGGTTTGGAATATATAAAGTTGGTATATCAGTATAACCTTAACCGCAAAGAAAAACCCCCCTAACAAACCCCCCCGCCAAAAAAAAACCATGTTAAGGTGCACGCCTTCTGACCTCAGTCACATGATCCCTTCCATTCTACCTCAGTCAACAGATCCCTTGCATATAAAGTACTGTAATAGGATTAGCTAAATGTCAAAAGAAGTTTCTTGCATTAAACTTAGGAATGGACATGTGCAAAGAACATACTGGGGCAAGGACCTGGGATTGATAAATAGGCCTGAAAAAACAACTTACACCTGTAACCCTCACCACAACAGACCACAGTAACAAAAACAGACAAATTACCAAACTAATAAACATAAAGTAGTCAGTATTGCTAGCAGTTCAATAATGAAGAACAGGCAACACTTCTTTAAAAATGACAAAACTGAATGACTACATCCCGTAGTCATAGGTTCCATATGATAGACAAACAATGAAAGCAGTTTAGTATGACTTTCAAGAGAATGAGCAATAGTGGCATGTCGAGATATGTGTAATATTTATAAGAGATATCATAATGTAATTCAGTTGTTATTCCCAAATATTCAAAAAAGGGTAGTCGTTCACATCCGGGGTAATTACAGGCCTTAAGTTTAACTTCAGTGGTGGGGAAGATCCTGGAAAGTTTAATAAGGGGAACATGTTCGAGAGTATGTTCAAGGACTGACATTATAAGTAGTAACCAGCATGGATTTAGGCAGGATAGATCTGGTCAAACTAACTTGCTGGCTGTTATGAGGAAGTAAGTAGATAGAAATTAGACTATGGTTAGCAGTAGATGTAGGTTTACTTGGATTTTGCAAAGCTTTTGATAAGTCCCCCATAGGCGGACTAATGAATTAAGAAAAGGTTCTGTTGGTTGGGGAGTCAACTTTGTACATGGATAGAAAAATGGTAAAGAATAGGAGCAGAGAGTAGTTGTTAATGGGCATCATCATTATGACTAAAGTGCTAAGTGGGGTGCCACAGGGTTCTTGTGTTGGGCCCCGCTTCGATTTAATCTATTTATTAATGATTTGGAATGGGTATTGTCAGCAAGGTTTCTGTGTTTGCTGAGACCACCAAAAACTTTGTCGACCATTAAAAACCTTCAGAGGATGTGCCAATCGTGTGCCAAAGGGATTAGATAGATTATCCAACATTGCGGCTGCTAAGGGCAGAGAAATCAATGTGATAAAGTAAGGTGATGCATTTTGAGACTCTTAAAAATTACTTGGTGAACTTATACTATAAATGGCTCTGTGTAAGTGAATCCCTGTGGAAAGGGATCTTGGAGTTTTGGGGATACAAACTTAAAGGCTAGCAAGCAGTGCCAGCCCCGGCAAACAGCCAGAGCCAGCATGTATGTCTGGTAATAAAGCGAGGTAGGATTCAAGGAGGAAAAGTCTACCCTCTTACAAAGCATTGGTAAGGCCTAATTTGGAATATGGCAGTGCAATTTGGGCATCCTGGTACAAAAAGGCCATCTTGAAATGGAAAGGGGTTCAGAGAAGGGCAACTCTAAATTAATAAGGGGTTGGGGGAGCTTGAATTGAAGAGGAGACTGGAAACGTACCAATATGTACGCTGGAGAAGAAAAGGCGCTTGGCATGGGATATGATTTACTGTGTATAAATACATTAACAGGGCCCATATCAATAAATATCTGGGGCATTGTTCCCAATAGAACATGTCAAAGGAACGAGACAATCCCTAAGACTTGCAAGAAAAAGGTTTCGGCTTCAGCTCGGAAAGGGTTTTTCACTGTAAGAACGGTAAGGCTATGGAACTGTCTTCCAGTGGACGTTGTAATGGCGGTTCATGGTCAGTGTAAAAAAAAAAGCTGGATGAGTTTCTGGCAAACAAGGAATGTTGCAAGTTACTGGTATTGATACCTAAATAGAGTTGATCCAGGGAAATTTCCGATTGCACGTGGCGTCAGGAAGGAATTTTTTTCCCCCTTTCCTTAAATTTGAGTGGGGTTTTTTGCCTTCTTTTTAATCTGGATCAACAGTAGGCAGGAAATTAGGATATTGCTAGATGGGTTTGGATGGCATGGCGTTAGTCTTTATTTCAACCTCAAATACTATACTATACTATCTGTTATGCTGATCTAAACTCCTGGCTTGACTATTATTATCCACCTCAAACCAATGACATGAGTGGCTTTTTTAGAACCTGTAAGATGAAGGAATGGAATATTGACCTTTGGAAACCTTAATAAAGCTTCATGACGATCTGCAAAACCATTATAGAAAAGCAGTAAAACCACATGGCTCTAAATTGCTATTCTGACATCAGACATTCAATATCTAAACCAAGGTCATTCAAAAAATATTAACAAAAACATAGGAAGGAATAGTCATCCTTAAAATAGAAAAAATGGACACTGGTCTTAGAACGTAGGACATTGGTCTTTATAATGGGGACAATGGTCTTTAGAACATGGACAAGGTTTAGGAATGGGGGACATGGTTGTAGAGTGGGTATTAGTCTTAGAATCAGAATAATGGCAAAAAACACTTACAGACATTTTAAAGTATTGAGGTTGACTAAAACATAGTCCCATCTAGACTAACTAATACGCAATACCCACATTTCTGCCAAAGGCATTTAGGCCGCACTGTGACGGTGGCAGCGCAAGTGAAAAGTACACATGTTACCGTGCAATATGCCAAAAACAAGTCATCGCCCAGCACATGCAATCACATGCTGTAATGTAGGTGAGTGACATACCCGCCTAGTGTAAGCCTAGTCCTTACAGTTGATCCAGTGGAAGGCAAAAAAAACACGTATGTAGCTATCCATGAACCTTCCATCCACATGCCACTGGGAAGAAGACAGTTCAATAGTTTTCATTGTGAAAAACCCTTTCCAGACTTAGAGAAGACTAAATATCTGTTGTATTCAATTAGATCAACGGGACGTGAAGTTAGTTCTTGAAGAACGTTTCGCTAGTCATCCGACTGGCTTTTCTCAATTCAGAATGACTTGTACAAAGAATCTGTGGCAATTATGTACCCTGGAAATTCCAATTGCATATCAAGCCAAGTGTTAAGGGTGTGATTAGATAGTGGCTAAGAGTGTTATAGGAAACGCCCAGAGTAAGGTGTGTTAAAACAGCAGTGTACATAGGCAGACGTGCGTGTGAAACCCACCACCTTATTTCGGCTGGTTTCTTTATTTTCACATTAAATGGCCCTCTTAAAACCTCCTTTCAATTATTATGTGAAAATAAAGAAACCAAGCCTAATAGAGGTGGGGGGGCTTTTTGACACCAACTGTCTGCCATGTACAATGCTGTTTTAAACCTACTCTGGGCGTTCCTATAACAACCTTTAGCCACTATCTAATCACACCCTAACACCGGTGGGATATGCATAA
The DNA here is from genome assembly GCA_019447015.1 of Hymenochirus boettgeri. NCBI lineage: Eukaryota > Metazoa > Chordata > Amphibia > Anura > Pipidae > Hymenochirus > Hymenochirus boettgeri. The sequence continues at coordinate 35,170,651 of CM033477.1, read as the reverse complement.
TTGGGATTATCCAGGGTTACATTAATGGTGGCCACAGATTCTGTGACAGGCATTATGAATTGAGGAAAGCCGTTAGGAGACTAGCAAAAAACGTCTCAAGAACTTAAACTTCCGTCCAGTTTTGATTAATTGAATACAACAGATATACCATGACATGATGAAAGAGAACCTCATAAGCATTCATTAGAAGACTAAACTTTTTTTTTTTCTTCCAGTCTTAAAGGGAGTGTTCCCATGGTCAATGCTCTATTGGTGATACAATGCCTAAATAGTTTATTGTAGGGCCAAATGTATTTATACACATGAGCGTGCTTTTCTTTAGTGTGCATAATTGTAACTTATCGAAGCTGTCTTTATATGCTAAAGTCATCAATTGGCTTGAAAAGCCAAATCTGTTCTTTCTATTTCTTTTCTTCAGTTTAGTCTTCCGCTTTTGGATGTATCGCCTCCCACAGTTTTGAGACATGAAATTCAGTTACAGAAAATGCGGGCATATAGGAAAAGTGTGCTATCTTTAGCGAAAGTGGTACGGCGTATGACGAATTTCAGCGACATCTTTTTCCTGCATAGACTATAATGGGAAACAATCCTCAAAATGTGGATATTTCAAAAACAGTTTCATACAAAAAAGTTAGTATTATCCCCAACCGGATATGAGTACCACCACACCACCTGACCTACCTTTAAGGCAGTGAACAGATTTAAAGGGGTAAAAAAAATAACAATGTCCTCATCATTGGCATTATTGAGTTTAAATCTGCAGCACAAACCAAAAAACAAAATTCCTTCCAAAATGCAGCTTTCAAGCCAAATTCAAAGTTATACTTAAACTTGTCCCTTTCAGTTGTTTTTGCACAACAAAATCAAAAAATACCACAGGCAAACCTATGATTCTTACCATAGTCAAGCTGTATTTACATAGGAAACACGATGCAGGCTTGCATACTTTCATTGCTTTTTAAAGGGCATGTCCACCCCAAAAAAACTATAACCCCCATACTGGCCCCATCATGTAGTGGAGTTAATACTTACCTCACTCCCAGCTCATAGTGGGTACTCCTGTGTCCCCCCCAAAGTCCCAAAAATTGCCACCACGAGGAGGATAAGCAGAGTCATATAGGACTCTGGCTCATTATTGGCCTCCAGAGAAAGTTGCATGCGTTAATGCAGGCCCTTCTCCACTCCCTCCCTCCCACTCCCTCCTGATTAGCATTCCCTCCCCCTTAGTGTTAATCCCTTTATAGTAACATTCCGGTCCCCCCAGCCACAACCGCTCTATTAGGTTTATTTCAAAGTGCCCCAAACATTACTTACCTCCCCTCTTTCCTACGCCGAAATGAACTCCCGGCAGCCGCGTCCGTGATTGACTGCCAATCACAACACGACTGCCGGTGCCCGCCCCCTCTGCTCGCAAGCAGCGGGATGGCAGCGCAGCGGAGGAAAGAGGGGAGGTAAGTAAAGTTTGGGGCATTGCTGATAAAATTAAATAGAGCAGTGGGGGCTGGGGGGACAGGGGAGTAACATATAAAAAAATAGTTTTAAGGGTGGGAAATACCCTTAATGAAATGGTGCCTAGCCTTTTATGTGTGTTTTGGTAAAGGTGGCCAAAATTAGCAGTACAGTTCTAATGGTGACATTTTTAAAGTAATTTAAATGAGCTACAGTAAAAATGCACATATTAAATTGCACAGGGACGTGCTAAAATTAGAATCACTACGTATTCTCTCCCTGCATCCTTAATGTGGTTTCTATAAGTGTACTATTAAAGGTTATGGTTGGAGGGAATCCCATTTACAGCTCTGAAACGTTTCTTCTTACAGTATTAATACCAAATAAAGTGCTGTTAAGTTAAATCGTCATGTGGGTAAAATTACCTAATATGATAGTAGGATCATTTTGATAATTAGGATATTAGGGCCTTATTCAATAAAGAGATGCAATGTAACCAGCTCTAATCTGCAGCAACCAATCAGATGTCATAAAATGTTTTCTAACGGTAGTAGAGCAGATGTGCATGTACAGGATGTTTATTTTATAGAGCGCACTTGGGGTCGCAGCGCCTATACAATTTTATAATACAAAAGGAGCACAAGGGGATAGTAAGATGATATATTGATTAAATGGCACCACTTGGGGATACAGCGTTGTTACAATATTAAAATACAAAAAGTAGTACAAACTGGAAAAAAAATATAAATACATAGAGATATACCTATATAAAGAAGGAATATAAGAAGGAGGACAAACAGTTGTGTTAAACACTATGTTGTTTAATGGGGGGCAGATAATTATGCAGCATAAGGAAGCTTTAAGTTCCTGTTTATTAGTGAGCGAGGCAATGCATGCAGCAGAGTTTAGTATCGATGAAAAGGAGAAAGATGGTAAGCAGCAACAAGACCAGAAATCAGAAGGTTACAAAGTCCAGGCATGATAAGATAAGAGCAGAGACAAGCATCGCGTAGTCGAAAGCGAGAGGAACCTGCGATTTTGGCAATAGTGCGAGAAAAAAAAAAAGGGTCCGGTTTTAGCAAAATTGTTTAATGTGGTTAGAAAAAGAGAGAGAGAATAAATAATTACCCATAAATAAAAGAAACCAAGCCTAAATGAGGTGGGGGGTTCAACACCAAGTCTCGCCAGGTACATGCTGTTTGGGACACCTGTACTCTGGGCGTTCTATAACCACCTCTTAGCACTATCCAATCACGCCACTAACACTTTGGCTGTGATATGCTAATTTGGATTTCCAGGGGTACATAATTGCCACAGATTCTGTACAAATATTCTGAATTGAGAAAACCCAGTGGGATGCCAGCAAAACGTGCTTCCAGAACTAAACTTTAAAGTCCAGTTGATCTAATTGAAATACAACAGATTACCATATTAAACAATGTGCCGACTTGATACCAGTAAAACTAGATTGATTGGTTGAGTAAATTAAAACCAGCTCAGCCACATTTTTGCACCTCTTAGGTAATTTGGTATTATAGGTTTTAGGATGCTACCTGATACATGGCATGCATATTGTTAGTGACATGAGAAATGGGGAGGATTACCCCAAAATGTTGCCAGTTGGCACTGTGATGGTATGGGAATGCTTTCCGAATAAATATTTAATGTGAGTCATTTACCACTTTCCTTTTAGGCATGTGGCACTTTGATACAGTAATGAGTTCGTTTCAAAACTAAGTGGTTTTTGATAGGAAATACTAGGTATGGAAATCCACAGATCCCATGGAATTTTCAAAAATTCATAATGATCATCTAAAAATTGAAATTGTGCAATAGTTAGAAAATGGGAATATTCAAAAATGATGATGGAAAATCAACAAATTTCATTACATTTAGTTTGAATGTATTTTTGGGAATTCAGAACAAAAACTCACCACGATCGTCTAGTCAAGATATCACTCTTTTCAATAAAATTGTGCAAGGGGCAACTTTATATATTAGAGTAAGGGGAAGATTATTGAAATCTTCCTTCAAAAGAACTGTTATGCTACCCACGAGTTGGATCCAGTGAAACATTAATTATAAGGACAAGTATGTATTACTTCTCTTAATTTTTATTTTTATTTTGTCTGGACTTTTCCACTTCTATAATTATGGCTAAAATTCGATTGGATCTAAGTACATGCTGCTTTGTACACAAGATTAAGTTCTCAAATCCAAGGGACAGGAGACGAGTGTTTCTGTTAGCTCACAAACGGTTGATTTGCTAAACTGCTAACTATTACCAGTTTCTAACTTAAGAATACAAACAGCTAATGGCAAAAACCCTTTGACTATTACTTTCAATGATCCAAAAAGTCTGCAAACCACTAACTTTGTGACTTGTGAAGGTTCTCATTGATTTCCAGTCATGGTATATTGATGTATTCAATGAGATCAAATGGACTTGAAGTTAATAGTCGAACTAAACGTCAAGTCCAGTTGACTAATTGAAATACATCAGATACACTTAACTGTCTTCTATCTAACCACGTTTGGCCCAGTGTGATGATCTGCTGTACTGTATTTGTAAAAAATGAAATGCAGCATCCCGGAAAAATTCTCTATTGTAAATTTCAAATTAATTTTAAGCAACACATTTTTATTTACGTGTAGTGCAGCTGTGTGGACCATTACTAAGGTAATTGGCAATTCTGTAAGTTGGCACAAATAGTCCTCAGGTCGTGTCATAATGTTTTTTTTATAACATAAAATGTTATTGAAGTTTTATTATAATTATTAATTACAAGGTTATAAGGTTTTATCCTTTTGAAAGTGTTATATAAAAAAAGAAAACAAAACAGGCAAGCTTATTGGGGAGGGGAGAGTCAACTAAGGAACGGTACCATTTGACAAATTGCAATAGGTATAGAATGGACTGTAGTTGAGCCGTCGTAAAAACAAAATTTATATTTAATTCTCTTTATCTTACAAAACAATAATACATTTTCTCACATTTTAAAGAATGTTAAATGCAAAAGTGAATATTACTTAATGCATTTAACTATGTCTTACTTCCTTTCTTCAATCAAGTTATTGATGCAGGAATGAAAAAAAGGAAAACTTACCTTTCGTGCGATTCAAAGCAAGCAGCACTGAAACTCTCAACTGCTTCTGGTTATGTTTAAATATAGCGCACCATTATCAACCATGCGCACAGTAGGTAATAGAACCAGGACATTCAGAGGATGGGTAAATGTTAAAAGGTAGTTTCTTCATCTTCGTTCCTAGCCACACAATATAGATTGAAGTTTGGGTGTAAGGCATACCCTTAACCCTCTCGGTCTCAACAATGCAATAAAGGAATAGTGCCACTTTGCATTGAACTATTCTTTAAAATGATCTGGGTTATTATATATTAGCTCTCCCAGGCTTTTAAAAAATGTATGTGAAATGGTTTTGTCTAATAGTGAACAGGTCTAGTATTAGAGAATCGAAGAGCAAGATCTTATTCAGATATGCGGATTTTTGTTTTTAAGCCATATTTTGCACTTATGTACGAGTTATTGTTAAAACATGATTAATATATTGGAAGTGAGTTTAAATTAATGAAGAGGGGGGGCGTGGCCAGGAATCTGACTGCTGCTGGGAAGCAAACTTAAAATGAGCTCCTCCACCAGCAAACTTGAAAGTGGGCAGTCAAGAGGTACCCAGACCAAGCAAACCCAGAGAGAGTTGAACCGGCACATCAGGGCAGCACCATGACCCGAGGAAAAACCATAAGAACCAAAAACAAACAAACTTACCAAGTTTTATCCAGCCAAACCACGCGACCGCGAAGAAATCCAAGATGGCGCCGGTTCACACAGCGTGACACAGAAGCGGAGCAGCGAGAAACCGGGGACATGAAGGGGAGAATGGAAACCCAGAAACACCTGTGAAAAGAGTGAGGTGAGGAATCATTACAAATAAGGTCACCAACTTACAAAACCAAAGTAAAGGAACATACCCCTTCTTTGAAGTACTAAACAATACAAAGAGTGGCAAAACTCCCCCAGGACCATTCAGTAAAATTCCTCACCATGATTACTGAGCATAAATATTTCACATAATACCTCGGAGAGGGACAGACAGGAAAGGCATGGTGTATAACTTGGGAATAATTTCCAGATTCCAAGAAACAATCACAACCACATATTAAAAGATCTACTTATACACAATCTAGGGCTCTTATGGCTGACTTCTCCATACTGTTCCAGGAAATAAAAAAAAGACATACAGGCTATAGGAATACGGACAGACCATATGGAAAATCATTCAAGCGAATTTACAGAAGAATATAATATATGGTGGATCACATAAACGAAATTAGAGAACAGTGTCTCTGATATGAGAGCTAGCTAATAGATCTGAAACAGATCCAGAAGGAAAAAATATAAAGATGAGAGGGGTGTACCAGGAAACGATTTAAAAATGACCCAATTGCTAGAATTTACATTGGATCTTTAAACTTTACTGCCAGTGCAACGAACTTGGATTGGTTTATAGACAGAATCCATAGACTACCTAAAGCTAAAGTAGCCACCCCCTAGCGCCCCACAGGTGTATAATGAGACTACACTTTTTACTCCATCAAATAGACTTCTAAAAAATCAGAAGAGCAACAACTACATACCAAAAATTTCAAGAATCCAAATCTACAAGATTCTAGCACCAGGACATTCCAGAAAGAAGAAATTTGTGGAAAACCACAAAGATCTGAGAGACAGAGGAATCCAGACAGATGGAGATTTCCAGCCAATCGAATAATATATTATGGGGAACATAACTCACACAATTTATGATAAACGCAGCACAGAGCACTACAGAAATGGCAATAGGACAGCCAACATCATAAAAACGAAAAAAAAATCAACCCAAACAAGAAGAGACGCCGACACAAATAAGTGCAGAATGGAAAGAAGCCTTCTTAAAAGGAACATTCTGGGAAAGACAACTGCTGTGTGAAAAAGTGACATAAAATTTATATAACCGACTAAATGACCGTAAATGACCTCTAAAACACACCTACTACCTACTACCGGAAGAGCTGAGTACATCAGAAATATCAGAGGAGAGAGGGAAGGAAAGGGACCGCAACTAACCCCCTCCACCTTTTTTTTTTTCTCCTTGGTTTTAAATGATAAGATATGGGTACTAAAGAATACACACAGACTCAAGTACTGGTCCAAATATCTTTTAATACCCCCATACTCCTATTAATGCATGATGGACCCCAAACCCTCATGTTAGTAAATCAGGTCAAGTTTTATTACAATGTTTGTTATTGATTATGTATGTCGAGTACATTTGAGATAAGTACTTTATGTTGTGGTATATTGCATCCCACTCCCCAAAAAAATAACAACAGACAAATAATTATATTGGGACGAATCGGGAATACAGTCCCCTAAGGAAAGTGCATTGAAAGAATAAATGTAGGGGAATAAACAAAAATAAAATATGAGTACAAAGTGTAGAGGAAATCGGAAACGAGGAAAATAACCTATGTTAAAAAAAAATCAGAACCTTAATTAATATTATGAGCATTAAGATAATTACTTATAAGTAAGAGGGCCCTGAAATCCCCGTACAAGGACATTACCCTGTGGAAGGAAGCCATTGAATACAAAGCGGATCGAATAGGTATCCAAGGAAACCACTAACTACACAAAATAAAAGCTGTTAAATCACAAACATCCCGGTTAAATCTATAAAGGCTTCACTGCCAATAAAAAATGAGTTGAAATTCAATCAAAAACTCTATTTAGCCAAAATAATGCGTAAAAAAACGGAAGGAAAGATAAATAATTCTAGACTGCAAATAAACAATAAACCATATACTTAGCCTGTTCTTATAACCTAACAACAAACAGATTAGGTTTATCAATAAGATAATTGCAAAAATACAATCCATGACGAACAACAAATAATCCTATGTGGGGACTTTAATATCACATTGAGAGAGAAAATGGACATTAAATCAGGGAAAAACAGGCGAAACCAAGAGAGACTTACAAACACATTTAAAAGGTAAGAGCTGTATGATACTTGGTACATCCTAAACCCAAATGAAAGACATATACGTACTTCTCCAAAACACATAATTGGCTTCTCTGAATAGATTATGATTGCTACTGATAAATGAACGCTACAAAATCTCAAACCAGCGAAATTCAATTGAGAGGACAATCTCATATCACGCACCGGTAGAGAATCACCCTACAAGGAGGAAAAATAGGTGTCAGCGGCTTATATATGTGGAGATTTTAAACCCTAACTAAGAGCGAACCCCGAGACACACAACAAATCTTGAGAACTAGAAAAATATTTTCTACACAATGACACAACCAGGCTCAACCCTTCTCTATATGGAAGCCCATAAGGCAATCTCAGAGGAATTTAATAAAAGGCCAGCCACCAAAAGAAAACTAGACTAAATAAAAGACTCAAATATAGAAAAATATTAGAGCATCGGAAATAGCACACAAAAGATGTCGAATAAAGAGAACCTTTCAAAAGGTAAACCAGATCAAAAAACAAACTATCAAACTAGAGCATTAAAATACGACATGAAAAATAGTACCTTTAGGAAAAAGTGTAAAAAAAATTAGAGTCCACTCCTGCATGGCTAATGCTCAGGAAAAAGGGAAATGGAAAAAAAAAAAAAAAAAAAGAAAAGGGCTTTTAAAAATTGTGAAAGCAGAAGAAGGCACAGAACAGGGCTTACAGGGACTTTCAAAATGGTTATAAAGCAGTATGCAAGGAAAGACAATTAAATAGCTAAAATCGAAAAAGTGAAATCCGGATTGCCGAACAAGCAATTCCAACCCAAGATGTTTTGTAAGTCTATAAATGGTTAAAACAACTGAGGAATGAGAATGGGGGACATTAATAATGGAGCTGAGGTGTTGTAGAGGATGCTGAAAGGCTAATCGCTAAACGTTTTTTTTACTCGGTTTTACGTTGAGATCCTACAGTAGGGAGTGTAAACAATGTGCAGGGAGGAAGGAAGGAAAAGGAAATGAAGAGTGTTCACATTGGATAACAGAGGATAGGGTACGGAATCAATTAGACAAAGTTAATATCAATAAAGCGCCAGGACCAGATGGCTTGCCCATCCTAGGATTTTAAAGAGCTTATTAAGTTTAGCAAGACCACTGTATGTCTCACTTTTCAGATTCGCTTTGTCTGGGATGTGGCCGCTGGATTGGAAAAAAAAAAGCCAAGTAATACCAATATTCAAAAAAGGTAGTCGTTCACAGCCTGGTAACTATAGACCTGTAAGCGCTAACATCAGTGGTAGGGAAGGTGATGGAAACGTTGTTAAGGATCATTATTTTTCCTTCCTTTGACTTTGTCTCCAGAGTCATCTTATTAGTAGTCGTCAGATGGATTATGAGAAAGATATGCCATACAAATTTAATTGGTTTTTATGAAGAAGTGAGTAAGAAGTTTGATTCAGGCAAGCTGTTGATGTGGATATTTGGGATTTGCAAAAGCCTTTGATTCTGTGCACATGAGCGGACTTAATGTTGTATAAACTGAGGACTGTTGGCATTGAAAGAAGAAAAAATTTGGTCAGGATAGAGATGGTTATTGGACGCAAACAGAGAGTGCGGGGTTAATGGAGCTACCATCCTATGGTGCGGCTAAAGTTCTAACGGAGTTACTCAGGGTTCTGTACTGGGGCCGCTTCGTTAATCTGTTTATAAATGATTAGACGGGGGCATTGAGAGCAAGGTCTCTGTGTTTTGTGATGGAAATAAATTATGCAGAGCTTTGGAAACTCCCAATGATGTGCAAGTGCTGCAAGCCGACCTAGATTAGATTATCAAAATGGGCAGAGAATGGCAGATGAGATGTTCAATGTTGATTAAATGTAAGGTGAGGCATTTGGGATTATTTAATAATCCTGTGCCACCTACACCATAAATAACTCTGTGTAAGTGCCTCCTGAAATGGAAAAGAATTTGGGGGTTTCTGCGTAGATAACAGACTTAGCTGTAGCAAAACAAATGCCAGGTAGAACAGCTAGAGCTAGCAAAGAAGTGTCTTGTATAAAAGAGGGGCGGGGAATGAATCAAGAGAGAAAAAATAGTATTCTCCCTCTTTAAAAGGCACTGTAGACCACCTTTGGAATATGCGGTGCAGTTTTGGAAATCCCATATACAAAGGGGACCATCTTGGAATGAGGCAGTCAGAGAAGGGCAACTAAATTAATAAGGGGAATGAGAGGGGCTTTGAATATGGCAGGCAGATAGACAAGGTTAGGGCTGTTTACTTGGAGAAAGCGGCGGTTGCGTGCGGGGGACATGAACCTATACAAAATATATTAATGTGCCATACATTAACTCTCCTGGTGCTTGTTCACTAACTAGGTCATATCAGAGGAACCTCGTGGACATCCTTTAAGGTTGGAAAGAAAAATAGTCATTCAATCTTCAAGTAGGAGAGGTTTTTCCAGTGGGAACGGTTAAAACTGTGGAACTGTCTTCACAGAGGTGTAAATTGCAAGTTTCAATTGATAACTTTAAAAAAAAGGCCTGGATAAGTTTCTAAAACGAAAAATATTGAGAATTAACTGGTATTAGATGCATTAGCGATCTGGTTGATCCAGGAATACTTTCGATTGCCGTTTGGAGTCAGGAAGGAATTTTTTCTCTTCCCCCCTTTTTTAGCGGGTTTTTTTTGCCTGTCCTCTGATCAACTGTTAGGGGTCTAAATTACAACCAAAAAACGTGAAGGTTGGCCTTGATGGACGAAGTCTTTATATTCACCTTACTTAACTATGATGGTTTACTATGTTACTTAGGCAAATGCTACGAAGGCCTAAAAAGGGCGGATTATTTATACAGTAGGCCCTACACGCCAATTAAGTCACTAGCTAACAGATTCAAAGCCAAATAAATAAAACAAAAATTTTGCACTATTATAGAACAAACATGAAAATAAAATTATAACCCGCAAACTAGAACAAAGACGAGTCGCTGAATACTACCAAACTCTGTAGAAACCTCAAAGATCAATCCAATTGTAACAACCCCAATACAAAGAAATACGGTCGACCATTTTCCTCACAAAAATCAGTCCTACCCAATTTAAAACGATTCCTCAACTCAAGAAATCTAAAAACCAATACAGAATCCGAAATATATAAAGTATCTTCTCTCTAACCAAACCATAAATCCCACCCGGCGCATATGTTACACAAACCAATAATAATAAAACCTATTACGCACCCTAATCCCTCATTTAGAATAACATATATATTTAGCTATAACTCAAAAATCCAAAAAAATTCCTCCCTAAAGAGATGTTGAAGCAGTACATACCCCCTACCTAACGCAATAACAAGACACGAACCAATTCAGAATTTTGTGGAGACCAATCTCCACTTCTGAATACACTAAGAACAAAATCTATGTGAAGATATAGCCAACAGATTACAAACATTACCTACCCAATCTGATAACCCAAGATTCAGTTGCGTTTCTCTGCAGGTAGACAACCGGAGACAATACCAGAAATGTTAGATATTAGATTAATGGACACAAAAAAGAAGAAAACACCACGGTGTATAACTTACCCTTGATGCGGAAAGGCATACGACAGAGTCGGATGCTACTCACCTAGAAAAAACATTACACAAATTCAACATAAAGGAATGGATAACGGATGCCATTAGTGACATATACGCGATCCTTTTGTCAAAGTATACATAGCACAAAATGCTATCCTAACCCTTCAACATCTCTAAGGAGTCAGAACAAGGGTGCCCCCTGTCCCCACTGATTTTTCGCATCTTACAAGGAACAGAACCTTACAGAACTTATCAAAACCATTTCAAAGGTAAAAGGAATTAAATTGGAGAACAAGACCATAAACTTTACCCTATAGCAGCACAAATAAGATATTGGCCTTGTCCCCCACCGCCATAACCTCCCTTAATTCATTTACAAAAATATTTAAATCTTTTGGGAATATCATACTATAAAAATTAAGTGAAAATAAATCCTATATTCGGGGTAATTAATGTTATCAATGGCCCTTACAGATGTTTTTGAGGGCTAATATAACAATTAATGGGGGGAAAAATCTATAACATAATCCGCTGGCGTTTAATTGAACAGAACACACAGAGGACATATACAAAGAAAAATTTTCACCCAACACCTGGAGGAGATACGAAAAAGAACTTCAGAGTGGGTCAGTCAAAGTATTTACCATGGATATACAGGGTATCACTAATAAAGATAGCCTCATACCTAAACTCCATTTACAAGTTAGAACACCCGGTTATAATCCTCAGAATCCTTTTCAGACCTTAAAACATGATCAACGGCTATTTGGAATGGCAAGAGGACCAAGAATTAGATGAAACATTAGCCAAGAATAAAGATAAATCGGTGGCATTGCATTCCCGGTCTTCAAAGATTATTATTATGCAGCCAACATAGAACAAATCAAAACATGGTGGTCATACAAAGAAACAAATATGGCTACGACATGGAGAAATTGCTTCACAAAGGAATACATCCAAAACAATACTGGAATGATCTATCTCACTTGAAATACCTCCCAATTATGGGTAACATCACCATCAATAACTATTTTGGAAACAAATTTCATTAAAACACCACAATCTCTGTCTGCCATTTTGGCCACACGTTTCTGATTATATTGGGAGAAATACTTCGACATGTGAAAGTATACTATTTGGGGGATAAGGGGCTGTAACCCAAATCACTGATTTGCTAGATAAAGGGGAAATGTTTCCAGTTTGGAGACCTTTAAAAACAAATAAATCCCCGAACAATAGTGCTGAACTTTACCACCAATAACCAGTCTACATTAAAAACATATAAGGAAAAGAAATACAAACAGATCTGCGTCAACACAAATACACTAGTAGAGTGCTACTAATGACGAAAAATAAAATCTAAATTAGATCACACATTTTACAAACTGCTACAGTGTAAAAACAGCCCATTGAACACTTGGAGAGTATGTCCAATGGGCTACTGATTAATAAACTGCGATATCTTCCCTCAGACCAATGGTGCAATGCCTCAAAGCAACATTTAAAACTTTTCAAATCAAAATCTTAAACACCGGGAGATCAACAAGGAAGATAACTTTGAGATTTTATAGATACTCCACCATATGCACAAATGGTTTGAATCATGCCCCCCCCCCTGTGCTGGAGAAGGGTGCAGCACACACAAGGGAACCTTATTGGCAATATCTGGTGGGGACATGTCCAAAGAGGCATGGACCAGTGTTCTACTTTAAACAGACTAATGAACACACACATGAAAACCCAACCACCCAGCATTAGCGACTGCCTGAAATAAACTTAGTGTTTTCTCCAACTTCCAAAAAGAGGGCATAATTTACTTCAATGTATCATAATAAACCTATATCATCAAATACGGAGAACCTCCAAAATTCCTCAATAAAAATCAAATCACTAAATATCATCTATCTGGAAACATAAATACAAAAAAACCTTCTATATAGCCAAACCAATGGTCCAAGGGGTTTTAATTATCGAGCATTGGGGAAGATTGGTATATTGATGAGCCGCTCATAACCAAACGATTTAAGGGGACAGGGAGAACCGGAAGAGTGGAGAGGTAATAAAAAGAACAGGATACTCATAGCATTGTTGAAATTGACACAGTGACTCCTAAATGCAAATCAGGGAAAATCAATAAATGATTGAACCACCAACCGATAGTTGATAGCTAAATGCCAAATGATTTTAGTGCAAATATTGTTTTTGATGTTAATGTTAATGATATATTTTGATATCCAAGAGATGATCTAGCACAAATGTTTAAACACACCATGTGATAGTGTGTGAATGTATGTGATTCTATTTTCTTATGAAAAATGAAATAAAACCTCCATGGTATAACAAAAAAATGTAATGAATGAGCAAGGCAAAGTTCGGGATTATGTGGCTGCGGGTGGGACGTTTTTTTTTTTTTTAGATTTTTTTTAATAAAACTTTCCGGACAGGTCACCAGAACCTATGGGGAAAAACCAACTTAATTTCTTGAATGTTGAACTCCGAGTTGGTGGCAGAGATAGAAAACAACAATTTTATAATAGTTTTAAAGTTTCAGAATGTTTCAAATTGATGTATTTAGTTTATTAAAAAAATCCAAAACCTTATACGTGTAAATGGTGTTACCTAATGGTTTACTCTGGGGGGTCATGCAGGGGTCTGTTATGGAACCTTATTGTTCTCCCTCTACACTATTCTCCCTGGGAGATGTTATAACCTTTGGTGGGCTTCAAATCCATATTGCAGACGATAACACAAATCTACTGTCCACTCTACCTAACTCCTGACATCCAATTATACGTTCTCTTACGGGTCTATTCTTGCATCTCCCCCCCTCCTGGATGTCTCAACGCTACCCCCCGCAATAAAATCTTCTAAAACTGAAACTGATTGTTTTTCACTCTAAACCTGGTTCCTGACCTATCTTCGATCTTGTTGGAGAATCACCCCATTTCCCCTATTCATCTGCAAAAGCTGCACTATGGCCATAATTATTGACTCCCTCTCTCTCCTTTTCTAGCCAAATCAACTATGTTGCCGAAAACCTGAACCCTTCATTCCTTCGCCAATGGTGGCAAATACTGCAGGTGTCTTTCTCTCCCGACCACCAGCTATGCTTATGCAGGCCTCCATCCTAAATCGCGACGGAGGACTATTGCAAACCTACTACTTTCTGTCTTTTCTCTCTGCTTATCCACCGAATCCTCCCCTGCAGTCTTACTTACTCGGCCACACGTCATTGTTTCGCTCTCCACAATACACCGGATCCCAAACTCTCCCTCTGTACCGGACAACAACCTGGATCAACATCATAAACAAGCGCATATGTAAAAAATCCTTCTCTAACATTAATAAAATTCCACTCTGCTGATGCCCTCCTTATATTTACTCTCTAGTCTTCCCATATGTTCCTGCCGTTACCTCTCGCTCATTGCATGATGGTGCAGCTGTTTTGTGGGGAGAAATGCTCGGGGGGGTTGGAGGAGATTTTTATGGGGGAGGGTCGGTGAATGACACACACATGGGTAGAAGGAGAAGTTAGGGATCAGGGGCAAATGACACACTGGAGGGAGGAAGGGGTGAGGGGCCGGAGCATAGAGATAAGGAGGCCTGTACTACCAAATATGTAAGATAAATCAATTGATAATCTAAATGTATGTTTACAAATGCAAGAAGTCTGGCTGGAAAAACCGGAGGGAACTTGAATACTAGCTTTAAGGAAAGGATGATGTGATTGGTATGCATTATTACTGGCTAACTGCTTCACATGCCGGGCAGTAATATGAGTTATCACTCCTTATTTAGACACCTGACAAGTTAATAGAAAGGAGGGAAGAGTTGTAGGTATTTAAACAGATTGAAGCCAATTGTTAAAAAAAGGGTAGATTGGAGGCGTAAACGATACGTCAGAAACAATAGACTATGGGGGGGAACTGTGTACAGTGAAGCAAGGAAGTGTAGGTAAATTAATGTTGGAGTAGGTTATAAGAGCGCCAAATGACTGGGAGAGGGGAAATGATCCCTTATGCAAGTTGGCGTCAGGCTGCGGTATGGGGCATGTGTTTTGGTTATGGGGGATTTTAACTTACCTGACTAGAGTTGGGAACTGCCAGCACCTCAAGTTATTAGAAGTTCTTAAAAGTTCCCTGATGACATTTCTTTCACAGTGTAGATGTCTCCTAACTAGACAGAATGCGTGTTGGATCTGGTGATATTAATATCTATAAGCCTGATCGCTCATTTGATGAGAGATGAGTAATGGAATCTTAGGGAATAGTTGACCGGATATAGGTCATTAAGTATTAGAGTTGCAAAAATTCTAAAGTTGCCACTGGGTTACACAAAAACACTTTAAAGGGATTTAAAACTACGGAATTTTCTAAATCTGTACTTTAGGGACACAGTGAAAAACAAATTAGGTCCCCTCCGCTATGGCCTTAATGCTCAGTAAAAGGGAATGAGAGAAACAAAAGAAAAAGCTTTTAAAATTATTGAAAACAGAGAACAGACAGGCTACGAGGAGTTCAAAAGCTGTATAAAGTTGCAAGAAAGCAAATTAAACCCTAGCTAATAGAAAATGAAATACGGGATTTGCCGAACAATGCAAGTTAAAACCCCAAATGTTTTTTGTAAGTATATAAATGGCAAAAAGATGAGCGACTGAGAATGTGGACATTAAAATAATGGGGCTGAGGTGGTTGGTGGGGAATGCCGAAAGGCGAATCTGCTAAACCATTTTTTTTCACATCGGTTTTTACTGTTGGAATCCTGTCCTTACAGCAGTGATTGCTAATATATCAGCGGTAAGTATCACATTGGTTAAACAGAGGATATGGTACGGATACAATTAGACACAAAGTGTAATATCAATAGCCCAGGACCAGATGGATTGCATCCTCAAACTTTTTAAAAGGGCATTAGTTCAGTTCTATCTAGACCACTTCCTGCTGTTTCTCGTCAGATTGTTCCAGATTCGCGTTTGGTGCTGGAAACTTAATTACGATCATATCCTTGACTTTGGGGCATATTTATCAAAGGTCGTTAAATTTTCGCGGCAGCCGTTTGCGGAAACATTGACACGACAAAATCGCGTTTAGCGAGATTTTTATAAAAGTGCCGAAAACGTGCCGCGAAAGTAACGAAGCGTAACCTTTCGCCGGCGATATACCTGTTACCGACGCTTTATTTTTAAAGCGGCGGGGTACTGTTTCCTCGCTAGTATCGGCTGTTTTAACTTCACAGCCACCTGAAGGCTGGCGAAGCAGCGATACTAAACCTTCCTACGGCGGGGATGGGCAGGCAACCCGGCGGGTGTCGCACCCGCCCAGGAGGACACGCCCCACCCCGCCCACACCCAGCCCCCGCGCAGCCCCTCCCAACCCGTTCCCTGCTCGCGGGCAATCTCGGAATGGGAGGAGGCTAGGAGGGGCTTGCCGACGGGACCGCAGCAGGTGGTCGCGACCACCCCCGCAGCAACCCCTCCCCCGCCGGCATCCCTCCAAGCCCCACGCCCCGGCGCGCCCGGGGAGGGGAAGGGAAGGGAAGCCGCTGGTGAGGGTGTGAGGTCCCTCCAGCGGGGCCCTTGAGGAAGGGCACTTTGAAGGGGCGTAGGGGGTTCCCGCCAGCTCGAACCCCGGGACCCCCCCTCCCCGGCCCTTAGAGGGCCCTTGCGGCACTGACAAGTGACTTGGCAGGGGTCCCGCAGCCTCGAACTGGCCCCCCAGTGGAAGTTCTTGAAATCTGATTGGTTAATGTAAAGCAATTATTAAAAATTGACCAACAGAAATGGATATGTGATTTCGCAAACCTATAAGCAAGAGAGCTTTCCGCCGCGAACTCAAAGATTGCCATCGCAGTAGATGGCTGAAGAAAGAAAGAATAAGAAGCGGCTGGCAACAGTCGACTCCGTTCCTGAGGCGGCGGTTGCCAGCGGGGCTCACTGGCAGGCCGCAGTGAGTCTGCCTGGCATCGGACTGACCTGAGTGGTGTTGGTGTCCCCAAACCGAAGGACATCGGCCTCGTTGGAGGTCTCCGGCGCCCACCGGGTGTACTCCGTGCCGCCAGGGGTACCTCTCGTGGGGCGTCGGCGGCCTCGGCGGAGCTGGTGTAGCTGGGACTGGAAAAGAAGACGGCCGCCAGGGGCTCTTTTAAGAGCCCGCACCTGTGGGTCCCGTTCGGGCTGCGGGTACCCCCTAAGCCCAAAAGGCCCTTCTACAGGGCCCCCGCTGGAGTGGAGCCTCCACCCCTCCCAGCGGCTCCCCCTTACCCACAGCCGGAGCGGCCGGGCGAGGGGGCTGTGAGGGTTGCTGGGGAGGGCGTGCGCGGCGGGTGGGTCGCGGACCATCCTGATGCGGCCCCTTCCCGGCAGCCCCCTCCTAGCCCTCCCGTCCGAGATTGCCGCGGCGGGGGGAACGGTTGGGAGGGGTGCTGGAAGCGGCGGCGGGTGGTCGCCGCCGGCCGCGGGGGGTGTGGGCAAGTGGGGCTATATGCACCGCTCCCCTTAGGAGAGCTCGGGAGAAGGATTTAATCCCCTCGCGGCGATACTATACAGTATCGCCGCGAAGTGGGGCTAAAATTCCTGCACACATCGCTGGCCGCAGCGATACACTATCGCGGAATACGCTCGCCGTATAAATCGGCGATAGCGCTATTGGGTTCGCGGCCGCGCATGTGCGGGGTAATTTGTTTGGCACTGATTGTTCGGTGCTTTAGAAATAGCCCTTTTCTCAGAGCTCACTTATTAGTAGCATTCAAGCATGGATTTATGAAGAATATAGATCATGCCAGACAAAAATTTAATTGGTTTTATGAAAGTAAAAGTAGTTCCAGGGCACAGCAGTGGATGTGGTATACTGGATTTTGTGAAAAGCTTTTGTAATACGTGCACACTAGGCGACTGATGTATAACTGAGGACCTGGTGGCCTTGAAAGAAAACATTTTGTTCATGGATAGAGACCTGGTTATTGGATCGCAAACAGAGAGTGGTGGTTTAATGAGCTCACTCTATGTGGGTTAAAGTTCTAAGCGGGTGCCTCAGGTTCTGTACTGGGTCGCTGTCTCTTTAATTCTGTTTATAAATGACTTAGAGGGGGCATTGAGTAGCAAGGTTCTCAGTGTTTGCTGATGACACTAAACTATGCAGAGCTGTTGGAAAACTTCATGTGCAAAGTGCTGCAAGCGACCTAGATAGATTATCAAAATGGAGCACGAATGGAGATGAGATTCAATGTTGTATAAATGTAAGGTGATGAGTGTGGGATATTTATTAATTCATGTGCCACCTACACCATAAATAAGTCTTTGTAAGCATCTGTATCGGAAAAAAGATTTGGGGGTCTTCTCCAGCTGGATGGAAGTGGTAATGGCAAGTTCATTGAATAGCTTGTAAAAAGGCCGGGTGAATAAGTGTTCTTCTAAAAACTAAAAAATATTGAAGAATTACTGGTATTAATACATATAGATCTGGTTGATCGAGGGATAGCTTCTGATGTCGTTGGGAGTCAGAAGGAATTTTCCCCCCTTTTTTTAGCTGTTTTTTTGCCTTCCTGGATCAACTAGTTGGTTAAAAAACAAAAGAAGGGCGTGAATCGGGAGTTGGACTGTGAATGGACGTATGTCTTTATTCAACCTTAAGTACTATGCTTATTATAGTTACTATGTAACAAGCTCCTGTACAGCCCCCCCACTGGACTGCATTACTCTCGCCTTAAACCTTTCTTTCTCGCGTAGCTCCCTCCTCTGGAAATTCCTATCTCCCTCTCTCAATGTCAAGAACAATTACTAATTAGCAGGTGTAAATCTAGCGTTTCATCATAATCACTACATGGAACCATGCCAACAGTATTTGGTGTTTATTATTTGCACTCATACGTCTCACCTCCAGCCTTATACCCATTCCATTGTATCCTGGTGTTCCACCCACCTAACTAGTATTGATAAGCTTAACTGGGCAGGGACCCTCATTACCCTGCTTGGCAAAAGCCCTAGCAACTTCTATTATATAGGTATACTATTTAGTGTAATGAACTATCTATAGTATTTATCGCCCTTGTAATGAACTTTAATGTATTGTAATAATGTCCAAGCGCTTGCAGTCACCAAGTGGGGTGCATATAAATAAACTATACAACATACAAAAAGGACACATCAATGTGACATTGATTATACATATGATTCCCACCAAAAAAGTAAGCAGAAAACAGTCCATGTACTACTCTCGTTCATTGTTGTAGAAAGAGTACCTCTGAAAAACAAAGCACAAAATACATGAAAGACCTAATGAATATGAGTAGTACATGTGTACTTGTTGTCTGCTTACTTTGGACATATACTGAGAAATATTTTACAGCAGATTAGTGTTTTCAATATTTGACTGCAGACTAGAGAGCCAGATATAATATACAAGACAACAACCTGTCTAGGTCTAGGAAACGGCCTTCTGCAAAGCCATAATATAGGCCATATGCTTTTATTTAGTGATCCAAAAGACACATTACTGTTTCTTAAAAAACACTCTTTCTTTATAAATAGCAAACTGTATCACAGAATATTACACACTACAGATTTTTAGGACCTATTCACTCACATAGGTTTAGTATTGATTATAAAACAAGACATACGCCCATCTAGCTATCTTCATCATCATCCTGATGACTTCTAGATTCAGCACAGGTTTGCACTCTTTTATAGGGTAAGGATTCGGGTCTTACCTGGGGCCACGCTCTCTTCGCTGCCGCATAGGAGGTGTGCGCACCGCAGGCACCCGTTGCGCGTGCACGCAAGGACGCGACGAGGGGCGTGGAGTCGGTGGCCGGAACATGGGTCAACTGGGTCACACGCTCCGACGCAGGGCGAGACTGTGGGGGGCCTTCATAAGCCTCCCCATGGTGAGATCTTGCTGCCAGTTCAGTATAGCTGTATCTGTTGCTTCAGCTCCTGCTTGTTGTATTTGTTCTGCCCAGATTTGTTCCTGATTCTTGTTCCTCAGCCAGACTTCTGTTTCCAGTTCAGCTCAGATTCCATATCTCACTCGTCAAGCCTTTCTGTTTCCAGTTCAGCCTTCAGCAACCATACTGTTCTCAGCCAGCTTCTGTTTCCAGTTCAGCCCTTTAGCATCCATATTGTTCCAGCCAGCTTCTGTTTCCAGTTCAGCCTTCAGCATCCATATACTACAGTCAGCTTCTGTTTCCAGTTCAGCCTTCAGCATCCATACTGTTACAAGCCAGCTTCTGTTCCATGCAGCCTTCAGCTCCATCTTACTTACAAGCCAGCCTTCTGTTTCCAGTTCCGCCTTCAACACCATATTGTTACATACGACAGCTCTGTTCCAGTTCAGCCTTCAGCATCCATATTACTACAGCCAGCTTCTGTTTCCAGTTCCGCCTTCAACATCCATATTGTTACAGCCAGCTTCTGTTTCCAGGTCAGCTTCAGCATCCATTTGTTCCAGTCAGCTTCTGTTTCCAGTTTAACACTCCGTGCTTTTGCCTGTCGTTCCACTGTTCCCAGTTACCAACTGCCTCTCTACACTGCGGGTTGGGTCTCGGCGGACCTTGATCTGGAACCGCAACCTGGTGTCTGTCTGGCAGCTCAACATCCTCACCATCAGAGGCTCTGGAGAAGACCAATAGACACTTAGACTCTGCGTCCAGTGAGAGGTTTGCTGGGGCTCTCCCTGAAGATCCCAAACAATAGGATTGTGTGAAAGACCAAGTCCCATTGTTAATTTTGCTTTTAGCAATCGTATGGTCAGATATTGACTAATCATATTTTAATAAGGCTGAGGGATTGTACTGTTAGTGGGACTTGCAAGTCCATGTTCAAACCAGGAACTCAATACATTAAGTGTGGTGCCATGCATAATCAACCAATCAATTCCCTGCATTTCAAGCTGATATCATTCAGTGTGCTGCAAGTGCATATAGTAGGTTACACAGTCAACACTGACCATACTGAAAGTCTCTATAATATTTGTATACAGTATTAACTCAATAATCCAGTTCTTTTTCTGACCAATATGTCATTTACATTTGTATTCACCACCACTGCCCTTTGGCAGTTATACCAAATTCTAATATAAAGCTGTATTTTATCTTTCATTTGTAATTATAAACACCTCCCTTTTATACAGTATTTATGTTTTAAAAAAAAATTAACAAACAGCAATAATTGTAATAGTAAGCTGACAAGACATGATTAATGTTATAATAGTAACCATGCAGAACATTCATTTACAGAATTTTGGATCAAGGTCTAGTCCATTACATGACTTACTTCACGAGGTAGATGAGTAACAAACAAATATACATTTAATGTTACACGTGTGTTTATATTTCCTGGTAGTTACTCCTGTTAGAACACCCGAATATAAATATTGGGTGCTTAATAGGCATAAAAAACTGGGAAGCAGAATAAAAACGAACCTTTTAGATTAAAGGAGAATGAAGTGCTTAACAACAAATACCAGTATATGTTGGGCGATTCCCTGTTGTAATGCTGACCCAAACTGCTATGTTTTTTAAAATAATAATTTTAGGAACAACAGGAAGCATTTCTTGTGTTGGGGCTGCTTTTCCTCCTTTCTCTCGCGTCCTGCTGCCTTTCTGTTAGCACCTCCTGTGGCCAACCTTCATTTGGCACCAGCCCTATAGGGAAAAGTGGTAACAATTCTCTAATAACTCTCCTTTAACTAACTGCAACCGCACAACTGTATAACCAGAACCATATAATTAATAAAGCTGTAAAGTGGTGTCAACCAAACCCCTGGTCAGCAGTCCTAATCAAAACTTGTGTCTGGGTTTTGACACAAAATTGTGGCTTATTTATTATTCTTTGTAACCCTTTGGCCATTTGTGAATCCTTTATACTAAGATGGCATAGCATGACCTCATCACAATTATCTAAACCCTCTATGGAAACTAAGAGTAAGGAAACCTTTAGATGACAAATATTATTTGTGGACTATAGACTGCACCCAATACTGACAATATAAAGGTTTTAATTGAAAGGATGTATTAATCAGTGTCTACTTGGTGTGGGTTGCCTTGAGAAAACCATAGAAGCAAAGCATGGATTGCAGTGGGCACCCTGACCACAATCAAGGGAAATATGATATAAAAAATAACTTTTATTTAGAGCCAGTTAAAAAGTATTAGAAAATTGATAGACACATGATTACAACGGAAAACAAAGATTAAAAACTTCCTCACCCTCTTAACCCTATTAAACAATTACCGGTATATTGAGAGCATAAAGTTTTAATACACAACAATGGATCAGAACCCTAGGTACACACAGATGTCAATGAGTTTAGGCAAGTGTCAGCAGTGAAGCCAAAACTAAATTGCGATACCAATTATATATACCAGGGAGCCGGTACTAGCATAGAGGGATCATGGGCTATTAAAACGGCCGCCAGACGCGTTTCGTCCGCAACTACGGACTCCTCAATGGCGCATGTAGAATGCGTCATCCGATCGCATCCATGCTCCTTAAATACACGCCAGTCACGTAAGTACGTGACTCTTGCCAAACTACCTGTGATACCATCGCAATCAGAATAAATGATGTCTTACGCAAGATTCTCGCGAGACTTGACACTACGTCAGCACGGCCATACTGAGTTTTGGAAGATGCTGCTTTGCCCACATCAATCCACCTGCCAGTGCGCAGTACAATTATAGATTTAATTCATATTGACATGTTTTCTATTTCCATTAATGCAAATACCAGTGTAGAGTACCAAACAAATAGATACATTATTCCAAGAAAAACTGGCAAAATTTCCTGATAAATAAAAGTCAAAATGGTAGAGACACACATAAAGGCATGTCCAAAAAAGCAGCCTAATGTAGGATATGTAGGATCCAACACCTCGACATGACTTAATTATAGGATCAGAAAGCAAAATGTCCAAAATACTCTTTTTCATAATGATGCTCTATCATCCAAATGATCCATCGTACACAGGATCGCCAAGATGGTCCCACCTTGGACTTATCAAAAATTAATTAATGTCCACTCGAATCACACATCATTCTAGATGAATGGTATTAAATCTATTTTTCGTTCAAACAAGGATATATGTCCGATAAGCGCCCAATACCGGATATGTAGGGTCAACACCCTGATGTGACTCAATTTAAGATCATGGAGGTAAGTGTCCAGATTACTGCTCTTCATGACGATGCTCTCTCACCACAAAGACCCATCGTACACAGAATCAGCCAAGTATGGTCCCACATTGGTTTACTTTGTAGGAAATGTATTAGTGGTCCACTCGAATCACACATCTTTCAATATACCGGTATATGTTTAATATGGTTAAGAGGGTGATGGGATGTTTTAATCTTTGTTTTCCGATTGTAATCATGTTTCATCAATTTTCTAATACTTTTTTAACTGGCTCTAAATAAAAGTATTTTTTATATCATATTCCCTTGATTGTGGTCATGTGCCCACTGCATCCATGCTTTGCTTCTATGGTTTTCTCATATTAAAGTTTCATGGATGGTTGCACTGTTTGTACTCTCAGGGTAAGAGCCTAGTTAATTCTTATTTGCATATCTGGTGCCTAACCAATTTTTTGCTTATATGTACAATCTTGGTAGGTTGCTTTTTCACCCTTTGAAAAAATTTTTTACATTTATTTACATTTAATTATTTTGTAGAATGTGATTTCAAATGATCTATCCTTATTCATTAGTTTGCTTTTCTGTGGACTGTCTCCCCTTTTTTATGCAATTTACTGTTGGAATACTGAATCTAGCCGTTGCAGACTAGCACTGCTAGACTTTTCAACTAGATATTTTAACATGTTGCCAATAAAGGACACTAAAGGTGCCATACATTAGGCCAATTTTATGTACAATCCAACATACAATCCAACATTTCTATTCATTGGGCGAAAAATTTTAACATTTTCCAGATCTATTATGCAAAATTAGATTATAATATTGGATAATTACGATCGGGAAAGTCATTTTTTTAAGTCGATTGGTAAAATGATTATAGCGTATTATATAGCATATAAGTTCTGATTAAATATTAATGTAATGTCACCTCACAATAGACAACATTCAACATTAATTGCCAAACAAATGAAATCTCGAACAATATGTACATCTGTCTATAGGGATAGACACAAAACCGAACTTGAACTTTAATAGGGAAATTCACCCAGAGCCGCAACTGCTCTTGGGCAAACCTCCCGTACAGGATTTACCAGAGGCTGCTGGCTCTGGGGAATCTCACCCTGACGTAAGCATAACGCCAGCTATAAGTGGCATTAAATACTTACATCTTAAGAGCGTGTAGCCTCTGGTAAATAGGTTTGCGACAGCTGCACAAGTTCCCTTCCAGAACTCTTATGGGGCTATTTACCCAGGAGCACTGCGGCGCTCAGCGCTTCTGGGTAAATTGCCCCATAAGAGTTCGGAACTAGTTTGTTTTTTCGGACTAGCGGCTGTATTTTTGATTGTAGTTTTGATTTTCCTCATTGTGGTAACCCTCGAAAGTATGGATCGTTTTCGCTAACCTAGAATGTATTCCTTCGTTAACCCTCAAAAGTATCATTCATTTTTGGTAACCCTCAAATTTATGGGTCTATTTCAGTAACCCTCGAATGTAGCTTGGAAACCCGACAATTCCCGCTCATGTTTAAGGAGTGTTTAAAAAAGTTTTGGTGATAGTGAAATGTTCCCCAGACCATCTCCAGGTGCCACAGCCATTTACTGTAAATCATCTGAACTTTTCGAACTATCACTCCCTATTAACTTTATTGGGTCCGAATTTGAACTTTCAAAACCATTTTCTGTGCAAGCCCCTACCCAACTTAATTTTTTCTCCTGCCTTTAAACTTTCTATTGCTCACCCACATCTCTGGAACTAACATTTCTCACTCTAATCTCGTTTCCAACCTCTAAAACACATTTCTTTAGCGATATGTTAAAAAAAAAATCACGTTCTACTCTTCCTTTATGTCTTTATATTTATTATAAAATATTTATTTATTTAACAATCAAAATAATGTGTTTCGCCCAGCCCCACATATATGTCCCCACCAAGATAGGTTCTTAAGCCTTGGAAACTACTAGTGCACAAAAAGTGGACCAGTGCATAGAATAAACAATTAAAAAAGGGGAACAAATATAAGAACTAACAATAAAATAAGGAGTAATCCCTGCTAGTGAATAAAATAAACAATTATTAAAAAAAAAAAAAATTTACAATTCCTACAGAATATAATGTATTATTTACTGTGCTGCATCCACAGTGGGGTAATACTAAAACAATTACTAAATAAAATCAATTGGTCTATAAAGTGGTTCTTTTGTGATGAAAAAAAATATGGAATATTTATAACTATTTCAAGTGATCATGAAGATGCATTTTACAACCCTTTCCATTTATGCAGGTGTACTTGTTGAGCTACATTCTATATATATCTCCACCCTACCCAAGGGCACACGGTGTGTGTAGATAAGAATTCACAATATATTAATTCCATTGTTTTACCTATTACTTCCTTTGGGTGCAACATATAAAGTTGGTACACTTAGCACTGCTTTATAGCCTTTAGGAAATTGTGTCTAGAGATTTAAACAAAAAAAAAAACAACAATAACTAGAAAGGAAAGTTTAAGTATATAAACTTTGAATTGGCTTGAAAGACTGCATTTTGGAAGGAATTTGTTTTTGTGTTGCGCTGCAGATTTTAAAAACTCAATATGCCAATGATGAGGACATTGTTGTTTTTTACTTACCCTTTAAATATGTCACATGATTAAAGGTAGGTCAGTTGTGTGTGTGTACTCATATCAGGTTGGGGATAAAATACTAACTTTTTGATTAAACTGTTTTGAAATATCATATTTGAGGATTGTTACCATTATAGTCTACAGGAAAAAATGTCCGGAAATTCGTCAATAACGCTGTAAATGTCTGTAAAGTGTATGGCCATATTCTGCATTTAAGACAATATACCCACTTCTTACACCAATGTCCCCATTCTAAGACCAGTGTCCCATGTTCTAAGACCAGTGTCCTCCATTCTAAGACCAATGTCCCCCATATAAGACCAATGTCCCCGTTTTAAGACCAATGTCCTAATTGTACAACCAGTGACTCCCATTCTAAGATCAATCCCCCCAATGTCCTACATTCTAGACCAGTGTCCATTTTATCTATTTTAAGGATGACTATTCTTCTATGTTGAATTATTATTTTGAATGACCTTGTTAGATATGTGAATGTCTGATGTCAGAATTAAAGCCAATTTAGAGCCAGGTGGTTTTACTGCTTTTATATAATGGTTTGCAGATTGTCATGGAAACTTTATTAAGGGTCAAAGGCAATATTCAATTCCTTCATCTTAAAAGGTTCTTAAAAGCCACTCAGTGGCATTGGTTGAGGTGGATAATAATGTAAGCCTAGGAGGTTAGATCAGCATACAACTGAATATTATTTGAATATATATATATATATATATATATATATATATAACACAATATCTTGACAGCCACTAATTGCTTATTCTCTTTGAAAGTCATACTAAACTAAGCTTATTTCAATTGTTTGTCTATCATAGGACCTATGACTAAGGGATGTAGTCATTCAAGTTTGGTATTTTTAAAGAAGTGTGGCCTGTTCTTTCATATTGACTGCTATAATACTGACTACTTATGTTATTAGTTTGGTATTGTCGTTTTGTTACTGGTAGTGTGGTGAGTTGGTACAGGTGTATTGTTTTCAGGCCTATTATTCCAATCAGGTCACGACCATTATGTTCTTTGCACATGTCCAGTCCTAAGTTAATGCAAGAACTTATTTTGACATTAGCTAATCCTATTACAGTACTTATAGGCAAGGATCAATGTGACCAGGTCAGAAGGGGATCATGTGACTGAGGTCAGAAGGCGTGCACATATACAAATGTTTTTTTTGTTGTTTTTTTTAGGGGGGGGGGGGTAGGGTTGTTTGTTTTCTTTGCTGGTTTAGGGTTGATACTGATAGACACTTTTATATTACCAAACCTATTAATACAGTACAGAGTTCAAGTGGAAGATGCAAATAGGATTATTGAGATTTTCCAAACAAATGAAATTCCAAACATACCCGTTTGGAATAAGAGATCAGATTAACCTGACTTGCTCAGACTCTACTTTTTCTCCCAAAGCTGTTCCCTATATAGAAACCTGATGAGCCAGATTAAATGTGTCACATGGGATAGCTGAATTAACAATTGCTGATTATGAAGTTATGATGTTTATTACTTTACATGAAACAGCCCCTTTAAAGTATAGTGGATCCCCATATTGCAATGGAAAATGTAAAGGGAAAGGAAAATCCAGACACCAATGTTGAGTTTATATTTTTATTAATTATTTTGTTAAACCCTATCCTAACACTGCCTCCCACCCGGATTCTACCCTTTCCCAAAGTTGATCCAGAGGAAGGCGAAAAACCCCAGAAGGGAAAAAATTCCTTCCTGAATCCATGTGGCAGTCTGATAACTCCCTGGATCAACTGAAACATTGTTATTTATGTTTAAAGGGGAACAAAAGTCGAAAATATTTATCCTGTGCTTTGGCTCACTCCTGGCAGTAGGGCAGATGGTTTGGATACTTACTCCTAGCTGCTGTCACCACTTGTCTCTGGTATGACCCTCCCATTGGTTGGCCGGGTCCACCTAGTGAAGGGGCAGAACCACACCGATCGGCAACAGATGGCACAAGCAGCTAGAAGTAAGTGTCCAAGCTACCTGCTATACTGCCAGAGGTGAAGATTGTAGCCATTTAGGTCCTTACCCAGGATAAAACACGGAGATATTTAGACAATCCTTCCTCTTTAAACAACCCAAACCCCCAAATTCTACCCAATTCCAGAGCTGATCCAGAGAAAGGCAAAAAAAACATTTGAAGCCAAAGCCAATTTGCAAAACAGGGGGAAAATTCCTTCCTGACTCCATGTGGCGCCGGATTAATCCCTGGATCAACTTGAAACATTGTTATTAATGTAAAGGGAAACAAAAGCCAAAATATTTATCCTCTCCTTTGGCTCACTCTGGCAGTAGGGCAGAGTGGTTTGGATACTTACCTCCTAGCTGCTGTCACCACTGTCTCTGGTACTGACCCCTCCCCATTGGTTGCCGGGTCCACTAGTGAAGGGGCAGAACCACACCGATCGGCAACAGAGTGGCACAACAGCTGAAAGTAAGTGTCCAAGTACCTGCTGTACTGCCAGAGGTGAAGATGTAGCCATTTAGGTCCTACCCAGGATACAACCACGGAGATATTTAGACAATCTCCTCTTTAAACAAACCCAAACCCCCAAATTCTACCCAATTCCAGAGTGATCTCAGAGGAAAGGCAAAAAAAACATTTGAAGCCAAAGCCAATTTGCTCCAAAATGGGGAAAATTCCTTCCTGACTCCATGTGGCAGTCGGATTAATCCCTAGGTCAGCTTGGAATGTAAAATCCCCAATAAAAAATCTCTTTATACTTGCCTCTTACCCGCCCTTAACAACCTACCAACACCATTTTTTTTAGTTGTTGCTTGGTAGGGGGAGGTCTTTTTGCTACTTCTCCTTTTTAGTCTCTGGCATCTCACAGAAAGCTAAGAGGAAAGAGACAATAAAGCGGTTAGAAAGTGATAGTAAATAATAATAGAAAGGAAACGTTTAAAGAATAAATATAAACTTTGAATTTGGCTTACATTTTGAAAGGGAAGTTTTGTGCTGGCAATGAAAGAGGATACTTTCCCCCCCCCTTATTTACCCTTTAAGTATGGCTGCCACAGAAAAAAAATGGTAGGTCCATAGTTGTTTGTTACCTGGTTGGGGGGGGTTTAAATTGTAATAATTGGTCGAAATTCCTATTTGACTAGTGTCCCTTTAAATATGGCGTCATGGGAATGGAATGGTAGGTCAGTAGGTGTGTGTACCTGTGTCCAGTTGGGGGGGGGGTTAAAAATTAACTTTTTCATTATTGGTCAAAATTTGTTTTTTGACCATAGTTACCCTTTAAGTATGGCTTGTCATTATGGATGGGTAGGCCAATAGGATGATGATTGGTAAAAATTATTTTTTTTAAGTAAAGTTTTCCTTTAAGTATGGCTGCCATGGAAATAGAAGGGTAGGTCAGTAGGTGTGTCCAGGGCCGCTATGCCCAGGTGATAATACTGCTCATGGCGCAGTGTTCCTTACAAAAAATTTCTATTGAGAGGGGTGGGCTCGGAGGCAATTTTCCTGGGGCCACTCCCCCTAGCAATGCTACTGCCTGTGTCATGTGACCACATTGTGTTACTAGCAGGGGTAAGGAAATTTACAGATGGGATACTTACCAGGATCGAAGACGGGGAAGAAGTTCTTCTCTTTCTTGATTCTGAGTGCCTGATAACAGACAAAAACGTGATCATTAAAAAGAAAGTCATCCGTTACGTGAATACGTTTTTTTTACACTTTTATGATTTATAAATGAATTGAGAGCTGCCATAAAAATAAAAAAAATATAAAAAAACAAGGTACAATTTCTAATTTCAATAATAAAATATTAGATCTGATTGAAGTTCTCTATCAGAATAACTACTAGGTGACGACCATGAAGCTGCCTGAACCTACCCCGCCCACCGGCTCCCATGCTCCTCCCTCCCACCAGCCATCACTAAAACTACTCCTTCTCCACTGATTAGGCAGTTCTGGAGGCATAATTCATGAAAACGCTCCTCAAACAGTGGATCCTGTTTGAGGAGCGTTTTCATGAATTATGCCTCCAGAACTGCCTAAATCAAGTGGAGAAGGTAAGTAGTTTTAGTGGATGGCTGGTGGGAGGGAGGAGCATGGGAGCAGGTGGGCGGGGTATACTGCCAGAGGTGAAGATGTAGCCATTTAGGTCCTTACCCAGGATACAACCACGGAGATATTTAGACAATCCTTCCTCTTTAAACAACCCAAACCCCCAAATTCTACCCAATTCCAGAGCTGATCCAGAGAAAGGCAAAAAAAACATTTGAAGCCAAAGCCAATTTGCTCCAAAATGGGGAAAATTCCTTCCTGACTCCATGTGGCAGTCGGATTAATCCCTAGGTCAGCTTGGAATGTAAAATCCCCAATAAAAAATCTCTTTATACTTGCCTCTTAACCCTGCCTTTTAACAACCCTAACCAACACCATTTTTTTTAGTTTGTTGCTTGGTAGGGCGGGAGGTCTTTTTGCTACTTTCCTCCTTTTTAGTCTCTGGCATCTCACAGAAAGCTAAGAGGAAAGAGACAATAAAGCAGGTTAGAAAGTGATAGTAAAATAATAACTAGAAAGGAAACGTTTAAAGAATAAATATAAACTTTGAATTTGGCTTACATTTTGAAAGGGAATGTTTCTGTGCTGGCAATGAAAGAGGATACTTTCCCCCCCCCTTTATTTACCCTTTAAGTATGGCTGCCACAGGAAAAAAAATGGTAGGTCAATAGTTGTTTGTACCTGGTTGGGGGGGGTTAAAATTGTAATAATTGGTCGAAATTCCTATTTTGACTAGTGTCCCTTTAAATATGGCTGTCATGGGAATGGAATGGTAGGTCAGTAGGTGTGTGTACCTGTGTCCAGTTGGGGGGGGGGTAAAAATTAACTTTTTTCATTATTGGTCAAAATTTGTTTTTTGACCATAGTTACCCTTTAAGTATGGCTTTGTCATTAATGGATGGGTAGGCCAATAGGTATGATGATTGGTAAAAATTATTTTTTTTAAGTAAAGTTTTCCTTTAAGTATGGCTGCCATGGAAATAGAAGGGTAGGTCAGTAGGTGTGTCCAGGGCCGCTATGCCCAGGTTGATAATACTGCTCATGGCGCAGTGTTTCCTTACAAAAAAATTTCTATTGAGAGGGGAGTGGCTCCGGAGGCAATTTTTCCTGGGGCCACTCCCCCTAGCAATGCTACTGCCTGTGTCATGTGACCACATTGTGTTACTAGCAGGGGAATGCTACTGCCTGTGTCATGTGACCACATTGTGTTACTAGCAGGGGTAAGGAAATTTACAGATGGGATACTTACCAGGATCGAAGACGGGGAAGAAAACAATGTAAAAAAACCAATATTATTCCGTTCTATAAGGGATAGACACAAAACCGAACTTGAACTTTAATAGGGAAATTCACCCAGAGCCGCAACTGCTCTGGGCAAACCTCCCGTACAGGATACCAGAGGCTCTGGCTCTGGGGAATCTCACCCTGACGTAAGCATTTAACGCCAGCTATAAGTGGCATTAAATACTTACATCTTAAGAGCGTGTAGCCTCTGGTAAATAGGTTTGCGACAGCTGCACAAGTTCCTCTTCCAGAACTCTTATGGGGCGATTTACCCAGGAGCACTGCCGGCGCTCAGCGCTTCTGGGTAAATTGCCCCATAAGAGTTCGGAACTAGTTTGTTTTTTCGGACTAGCGGCTGTATTTTTGATTGTAGTTTTGATTTTCGCTCATTTGTGGTAACCCTCGAAAGTATGGATGTTTCGCTAACCCTAGAATGTCTCTTCGTTAACCCTCAAAAGTATCATTCATTTTTGGTACCCCAAATTATGGGTCATTTTCAGTAACCCTCGAATGTAGTTGTGCAAAACCCGACAATTCCCCGCTCATGTTTAGGAGTGTTTAAAAAAGTTTTGGTGATGTGACATGTTCCCGACCATTCCCAGGTGCCACAGCCATTTACTGTAATCATCTGAACTTTTCGAACTATCACTCCCTCATAACTTTAGTGGTCCGAATTTGAACTTTCAAAACCATTTCGGCAAGCCCCCTACCCATACTTAATTCTTTCTCCTGCCTTTAAACTTTCTATTGCTCCACCCACATCTTGGAACTTAACATTTCTCACTTAATCTCGTTTCCAACCTCTAAAACACATTCTTTAGCTGATATGTTAAAAAAAAAATCACGTTCTACTTCCTTTATGTCTTTATATTTATTATAAATATTTATTATTTAACAATCAAATAAATGTGTTTCGGCCCCACAATAATGTCCCCACCAAGATAGGTTCTAAGCCTTGGAAACTACTAGTGCACAAAAAGTGGGACCAGTGCATAGAATAAACAATTAAAAAAGGGGAACAAATATAAGAACTAACAATAAATAAGGAGTAATCCCTGCTAGTGAATAAATATATACAATTTAAAAAACAAAAAATTACAATTCCTACAGAACATATAGTATTATTTACTGTGCTGCATCCACAGTGGGGTAATACTAAAACAATTACTAAATAAACTCCATTTGGTCTATAAAGTGGTTCTTTTGTGTGATGAAAAAAATATGGATTATATAACTATTTCAAGTGATCATGAAGATGCTATTTTACAACCCTTTCCATTATGCAGGTGTACTTGTTGAGCTACATTATATATATCTCCACCTACCCAAGGGCACACGGTGTAGATAAGAATTCACATATATTAATTCCATTGTTTTACCTATTACTTCCTTTGGGTGCAACATATAAAGTTGTACACTTAGCACTGCTTTATAGCCTTTGGAAATTGTGTCTAGAGATTTAAACAAAAAAAAAACAACAATAACTAGAAAGGAAAGTTTAAGTATAAACTTTGAATTTGGCTTGAAAGACTGCATTTTGGAAGGGATTTGTTTTTTGTTTGCGCTGCAGATTTAAAAACTCAATAATGCCATGATGAGGACATTGTTGTTTTTTACTTACCTTTAAATATGTCACATGCATTAAAGGTAGGTCAGTTGGTGTGTGTGTACTCATATCAGGTTGGGATAAAATACAACTTTTTTGATTAACTGTTTTGAAATATCCATATTGTGAGATTGTTACCATTATAGTCTACAGGAAAAATGTCCGGAAATTCGTCAATAACGCTGTAAATGCTGTAAAGTGTATGGCCATATTTGCATTCTAAGAACAATATACCCACTCTTACACCAATGTCCCCATTCTAAGACCAGTGTCCCATGTTCTAAGACCAGTGTCCTCCATTCTAAGACCAATGCCCCATTATAAGACCAATGTCCCCGTTTTTAAGACCAATGTCCTAATTGTACAACCAGTGACTCCCATTCTAAGATCAATCCCCAATGTCCACATTCTAAGACCAGTGTCCATTTTTATCTATTAAGGATGACTATTCCTTCCATGTTGAATTATTATTTTGAATGACCTTGGGTTCAGATATGTGAATGTTGAGTCAGAATTAAAGCCAATTTAGAGCCAGGTGGTTTTACTGCTTTTATATATGGTTTGCAGATTGTCATGGAAACTTATTAAGGGTCCAAAGGCAATATTCACATTCCTTCATCTTAAAGGTTCTAAAAAGCCACTCAGTGGCATTGGTTGAGGTGGATAATAATGTAAGCCTAGGAGTTTAGATCAGCATACAATGAATATATTCTGAATTATATATATATTATATATATATATATATATAACACATATCTTGACAGCCACTAATTGCTTATTCTCTTCTGAAAGTCATACTAAACTAAGCTTATTTCAATTGTTTGTCTATCATATGGACCTATGACTAAGGGATGTAGTCATTCAAGTTTGGTATTTTAAAGAAGTGTGGCCTGTTCTTTCATTAGACTGCTATAATACTGACTACTTTATGTTATTAGTTGGTATTGTCTGTTTTGTTACTGTGTTGTGTGGTGAGGGTACATGGTATTTGTTTTCAGGCCTATTTATTCCAATCCAGGTCACTGACCATTATTTCTTTGCACATGTCCAGTCCTAAGTTAATGCAAGAACTTATTTTGACATTAGCTAATCCTATTACAGTACTTATAGGCAAGGGATCATGTGACGAGGTCAGAAGGGATCATGTGACTGAGGTCAGAAGCGTGCACATATACAAATGTTTTTTTGTTGTTTTTTTTTAGGGGGGGGGGTAGTTTTCTTTGTGGTTAGGGTTGATACTGATAGACACTTTTATATTACCAAACCTATTAATACAGTACAGAGTTCAAGTGGAAGATGCAAATAGGATGATTATGAGATTTTCCAAACAAATGAAATTCCAACAACCCGTTTGGAATAAGAGATCAGATAACCTGACTTGCTCAGACTCACTTTTTCTCCAATTAGCTGTTCCCATATAGAAACTGATGAGCCAGATTAAATGTGTCACAGGTATATGAATTAACAATTGCTGATTTGAAGTTATGATGTTCATTACTATTACATGAAACAGCCCCTTTAAAGTTAAGTGTGATCCCCATATTGCAATGGAAAATGTAAAGGAAAGGAAAAATCCAGACACCAATGTTTGAGTTATATTTTTATTATATTTTGTGTATAACCTATCCTACACTGCCTCCCACCCGGATTCTACCCTTTCCCAAAGTTGATCCAGAGGAAGGCGAAAAACCCCAGAAGGGAAAAAAATCCTTCCTGAACCATGTGCGCGTCTGATAAATCCCTGGATCAACTTGAAACATTGTTATTTATGTTTAAAGGGGAACAAAAGGTCGAAAAATTTATCCTGTGTTTTGGCTCACTCCTGGCAGTAGGGCAGATGGTTTGGATACTTACCTCCTAGCTGCTGTCACCACTTGTCTCTGGTACTGACCCCTCCCATTGGTTGGCCGGGTCCACCTAGTGAAGGGGCAGAACCACACCGATCGGCAAACAGAGTGGCACAAGCAGCTAGAAAGTAAGTGTCCAAGCTACCTGCTATACTGCCAGAGGTGAGATGTAGCCATTTAGGTCCTTACCCAGGATACAACACAGGAGATATTTAGACAATCCTTCTCTTTAAACAACCACAAACCCCAAATTCTACCCAATTCCAGAGCTGATCAGAGAAAGCACAAAAACATTTGAAGCCAAAGCCAATTTGCTCCAAACAGGGGGAAAATTCCTTCCTGACTCCATGTGGCAGCCGGATTAATCCGGATCAACTTGAAACATTGTTATTAATGTTTAAAGGGAAACAAAAGCCAAATATTTATCCTCTCCTTTTGGCTCACTCCTGGCAGTAGGGCAGTGGTGTGTATACTTACCTCCTAGCTGCTGTCACCACTTGTCCTGGTACTGACCCCTCCCCAATTGGTTGGCCGGGTCCACCTAGTGAAGGGGCAGAACCACAACGATCGGCAACAGAGTGG
Source organism: Hymenochirus boettgeri (assembly GCA_019447015.1). Classification (NCBI taxonomy): domain Eukaryota; kingdom Metazoa; phylum Chordata; class Amphibia; order Anura; family Pipidae; genus Hymenochirus; species Hymenochirus boettgeri. The sequence goes on along the minus strand of CM033477.1, from coordinate 35,135,497 downwards.
CACAAGCAGCTAGAAAGTAAGTGTCCAAGCTACCTGCTGTACTGCCAGAGGTGAAGTGAAGATGTAGCCATTTAGGTCCTTACAGGATACAACCACGGAGATATTTAGACAATCCTTCCTCTTTAAAACAACCAAACCCCCAAATTCTACCAATTCCAGAGCTGATCCAGAGAAAGAAGGCAAAAAAACTCTTGAAGCCAAGCCAATTTGCTCCAAAATGGGGAAAATTCTTCCTGACTCCATGTGGCAGTCGGATTAACCCTAGGTCAGCTTGGAATGTAAAATCCCCAATAAAAAATCTCTTTATACTTGCCTCTTACCCCGCCCTTTAACACCTACCAACACCATTTTTTTTAGTTGCTTGGTAGGGCGGGAGGTCTTTTTGCACTTTCCTCCTTTTTAGTCTCTGGCATCTCACAGAAAGCTAAGAGGAAAGAGACAATAAAGCAGGTTAGAAAGTGATAGTAAATAAAACTAGAAAGGAAACGTTTAAAGAATAAATATAAACCTTTGAATTTGGCTTACATTTTGAAAGGGAATGTTTCTGTGCTGGCAATGAAAGAGGATACTTTCCCCCCTTTATTTACCCTTAAGTATGCTGCCACGAAAAAAAAATGGTAGGTCAATAGTTGTTTGTACCTGGTTGGGGGGGTGGGGTTAAATTGTAATAATTGGTCGAAATTCCTATTTTCTAGTGTCCCTTAAATGGCTGTCATGGGAATGGAATGGTAGGTCAGAGGTGTGTGTACCTGTGTCCAGTTGGGGGGGGGGTATAAAATATCTTTTTTCATTATTGGTCAAAATTTGTTTTTGACCATAGTTACCCTTAAGTATGGCTTGTCATTAATGGATGGGTAGGCCAATAGGTATGATGATTGGTAAAAATTATTTTTTTAAGTAAAGTTTTCCTTTAAGTATGGCTGCCATGGAAATAGAAAGGTAGGTCAAGGTGTGTCCAGGGCCGCTATGCCCGGTGATAATACTGCTCATGGCGCAGTGTCCTTACAAAAAAATTTCTAGAGGGGGTGGTCCGGGGCAATTTTTCCTGGGGCCATCCCCCTAGCAATGCTACTGCCTGTGTCATGTGACCACATGTGTGTACTAGCAGGGGGTAAGGAAAATTACAGATGGAGACTTACCAGGATCGAAGACGGGGAAGAAGTTCTTCTTTTCTTGATTCTGAGTGCCTGATAACAGACAAAAACGTGATTTCATTAAAAAGAAGTCATACCGTTACGTGAATACGTTTTTTTACACTTTTATGATTTATAAATAGATTGAGAGCTGCCATAAATAAAAAAAATATAAAAAAACAAGGTACAATTTCTAATTTCAATAATAAAATATTAGAATCTGATTTGAGTTCTCTATCAGAATAATACTAGGGTGACGACAATGAAAGATGCATGAACCTATATCCTGGGTAAGACATAAATGGCTACATCTTCACCTCTGGCAGTTCAGCAGGTAGCTTGGACATTTACTTTCTAGCTGCTTGTGCCACTCTGTTGCGGATCGGTGTGGTTCTGCCCCCTTCACTAGGTGGACCCGGCCAACCTATGGGGAGGGGTCAGTAACAGAGACAAGTGGTGACAGCTGCTAGGATGTAAGTATCCAAACCATCTGCCCTACTGCCAGGAGTGAGCCAAAAGGAGAGGATAAATATTTCGGCTTTTGTTCCCCTTTATTTTGTTGTTGAGAGAGATTTCATGAATTATGTCTCCAGAACTGCCTAAAACAAGTGGAGGAAGGTTAAGTAGTTTTATTGGATGGCTGGGTGGGAGGGAGGAGCATGGGACAGGTGGGCGGGGTAGTTCAGGCAAGCTTCATGGTCGTCACCTAGTAGTTATTCTGAACTTCAATCAGATCAAATATTATTATTGAAATAATAAAATTGTATCTGTGTCTTAGAGACCACAGTATGGCAGCTCTCAATTCTAGTGACAAATCATAAAAAGTGATAAAAAAAAAAGTATTCACGTAACAGTATGATTTTCCTTTTAATTTAATCACGTTTCTGTCTGTATCAGGCACTGAAAATCAAGAAAGAGAAGAACTCTTCCCCGTCTTCGATCCTGGTAAATATCCCATCTGAAATTTCCTTCCCTGCTAGTAACACAATGTGGTCACTGACACAGGCAGTAGCAGTAGTGCATGTTAGGGGGAAGTGGCCAGGGAGAAAATGCCTCTGGAAGCACTCTCAATAGAAATTTAATGTAAGGAAACACAGCGCCATGAGCAGTATTATCAATCTGGGCATAGCAGCCCTGGACACCAACTGACCTACCCTTCTATTTCCATGGCAGCCATACTTAAAGAAAACTTTACTAAAAGAAAAATAATTTTTACCAATCATCATACCTATTGGCCTACCCATCCATTGATGACGAAGCCAAATGGTAACTATGGCAAAAAAACTTTTTGACCAATAATAACCCCACCAGGTGTACACACACCTACTGACCTACCCTTCCATTTCCATGACAGCCATACTTATTATTGGGATTAAAAACTACAGCACAGACACATTCCCTTCCAAAATGTAGCCATTTAAGCCCAAATTCAAAATGTATACTTATTCTTTAAACTTTTCCTTTCTAGTTATTATTACTATCACTTTCTAACCCTCTTATTGTCTCTTTACTTAGCTTTCTGTGAGATGCCAGAGACTAAAAAGGAGGAAAGTAGCCAAAAAGACCTCCCGCCCTACCAAGCAACAAACTAAAAAAAATGGTGTTGGTAGGGTTGTAAAGGGCGGGGTAAGAGGCAAGTATAAAGAGATTTTTATTGGGGATTTTACATTCCAAGCTGACCCAGGGATTAATCCGACTGCCTCAGGAGTCAGGAAGGAATTTTCCCCCAGTTTGGAGCAAATTGGCTTGGCTTCAAATGTTTTTTATTGCCTTCCTCGGATATCTCTAGAATTGGGTAGAATTGGGGGTTTGGGTTGTTTAAAGAGGAAGGATTGTCTAAATATCTCCATGAATGTATCCTGGCTAAGGACCTAAATGGCTACATCTTTACCTCTGGCAGTACAGCAGGTAGCATGGACACTTACTGCTTGTGCCACTCTGCTGCGGACCGGAGGTGTGGTTCTGCCCCTTCACTGGTCGACCAGCCAACCAATGGGGAAGGGGCAGTACCAGAGAAAGTGGTGACAGCAGCTAGGAGGTAAGTATCCAAACTGCCCTACTGCCAGGAGTGAGCCAAAAGGAGAGAATAAATATTTCGGCTTTTGTTCCCCTTTTAACATAAATAACATTGTTTCAAGTTGATCCAGGGATTTATCCGACTGCCACATGGAGCCAGAAGGAATTTTTCCCCAGTTCTGGAGCAAATTGGCTTTGCTTCAAAGTTTTTTTATTGCCTTCCCTGGATCATCTCTATGGAATTGGGAAGAATTTGGGGTTTGGGTTGTTTAAAGAGAAGGATTGTCTAAATATCTCCTTGGTTATATCCTTGGTAAGACATAAATGGCTACATCTTCACCTCTGGCAGTTCAGCAGGTAGCTTGGACATTTACTTCTAGCTGCTTGTGCCACTCTGTTGCGGATCGGTGTGGTTCTGCCCCCTTCACTAGGTGGACCCGGCCAACCTATGGGGGGGGTCAGTAACAGAGACAAGTGGTGACAGCGCTAGGAGGTAAGTATCCAAACCATCTGCCCTATGCCAGGAGTGAGCCAAAAGGAGAGGATAAATATTTCGGCTTTTGTTCCCCTTTAAACATTAATGACAATGTTTCAAGTTGATCCAGGGATTTATCCGACAGCCACATGGAGTCAGGAAGGAATTTTTTGCCCCTCTGGGGTTTTTCGCCTTCCTCTGGATCAACTTTGGGAAAGGGTAGAATCCGGGTGTGTGGGGCAATGTTAGGATAGGATTATAACAAAATAATTAATAAAATATAAACTCAAACATTGGTGTCTGTATTTTCCTTTATATTTTCCATTGCAATATGGGGATCACATTATGATTTAAAAAGGGGCTATTTCATGTAATAGTATAGAATTCATAACTCATAATCAGATCTTAGCGATTGGTATTTAGCTATACCATGTGACCACGTTTATCTGGCTCAATATGGAAACTGCATGCGATTACGCAAAAATGGTGATAGCAAAACTGAAATAGATGCACAATTGCATACCACATCGGAAATCTGGAATCTTGTGATACTGAAGGATCTAAGCTTCTACAAAGCATGTCTTCTCATTGGCCGAAGTTGCCGACTGAGTGGAGGATTTCACAGATAGAAGGGGATCCCAGTGGTGAGGACCCTGGCGGTTAAGATCCTCAACCTGGGTACTAACATCGGTGGACAGTGGTTTAGGGGAGTATAGTTGTCCTTTAAGACGTAGCTTCTTAAAATGATATCAAGAGCAGATGGACTCTTGCCAAATTCCACAAGATTTGGTCTGCTTTTCTGGATATGACACCCCCTGACAGCATTAACTGTGTACAACCTGTGTGAGGAAACTAAATATTAATTGTTTGTTTGAGCCTTGCTAGTCCTAAATGGTATGGTGATAAGCCCTGGAGGGACCATAGATTCCATATATATATACTAAATCTTCATGATATAAAGCTAAGAACTTTAATTTTCGCATCATCAGCCTATAGAACAGGATGTCCCATGAGTGTGTAATCCTGTACACATTCCCTTTTCAATTGTTATAATTCCTGGTTCTGAATCTCCTAGTTTAATTGTTCTCCCATGATACTCATGTATAACATTTTAGTGGCCGAATTTACCAGTGACCGCAGCACTCCTTTTTCCTTTAAAGTCTCGCTATCCGATTTACCATTGGTTAGCGAGACTTTAAGACTTTGTTCCGGTAAGAACCAGAGAAAACTCTGTTTCGTGCAAGAACCGGAGAAAATCTTGCGCAGCTGTCACAAACCTATTTACACAGAGGCTGCCTGCGGTGATTGCACGTAAGTATTTAAAATGGCATTAAATACTTACGTGCGGGTGAGATTCATCCAAAGCCACAAAGCCTCTGAGTAAATCCGATACGGGAGATTGCCCAGAGAGATTGTGGGCTCTGGGTGAATCTCCCTGCAAGTGTGCAGTAATAGACAACATCGAAACGGAGGCCACAACTGACAACAGGACGCGTGTGGTTCCGGTATGATAGAGTGCTTCGATCCGCCAATCTCGCACAAGTATCGGAACACATACACAAAGAAATGTGGAATAAATGCGCTCGGTAAAACGGACCGCAGCTGCACCTAGTGTGGCCAGAACAACTGGCCACCACTAGCTTTTTAACACCCAATCGGATCGCTTTTTGAAAACGAGCTGGTGTGGCCAAACTTGTGCAAACTTGCTCGGTTGAATAAAACAAGGTTAATAGAAAAAAAACAAAAACAAAAAACACCATCCCAGTGGGCTTACAGCAGAAAGGTCCCAATACAGATCCTCTCTGCCCTTTATACCTATTTCCCTATTTCTATTTGTAATAAGAAATAATGTGATTTTCCAGGGTACATAATGCACAGATTTTGTACAAGTCAATCTGAATTGAGGAAGCCAGTCGGATGACTAGCGAAACGTCTTCAAGAACTAAACTTCAAGTCCAGTTGATCTAATTGAATTCAACAGATATTATCTAAGTTGGTGTTAAAAGTAATAAAGTTGGAAGTCATTATTGTTATGTTATGTCACAATAATGGGCCAAAATGCCTTTTCCTCGGATCGTGTGGTGTCAGTTATTTAGGGGAAGGCAAAATAAAAGGGGGGTAAAGGGGGGGAGGGGAGGAAGTAACCGTCGCCCAGCTTGGGCTTAACCCTGTATGCCTTCCCCCTCTCGGGTCTATATCAATCTATCTCTATCTATTGTAACCCTTTTTTGACACACATTTCCAAGGGCCACTCTGGGGCATTAAAAGTAGTCCCATGCCTTCGCTAAATGGGATATGCGGGGTTTGGATAAAGCAAGTGCCTCCACCCAGGGCTAGAAGAAACCAGAATTTGGTGGGCATATGACTCCCTGGGGTCTTGCAATAGCATGTCTCTATTCCCAATTAGTAGCAAGGATACACCACACAGTATTTCTGTAATTTATATATAAAAATATATATATATATATAAAAACATATTTATACAAGATAAACAATCTGCAAGTAACTGTTAATCAGAGCGATATAGATAACATAACATATACCATATATAACATTTGAAAGAGAGTGCAGTGAGTCCCTTATACACAATGTCCATATAGCATTAATATAAATGTGTGTGCACACTACAAGCGACAAAAAGCTATTTATGTAACCCAATGTGGAGTTTAGTGTCCAACACAATGCTGGGCACCCCGGGGTGTGTATCAAGAAAAAGGTCCAACCAACTCCCTTTGATGCAGATTTAGCAAATGGATCCTGGCAAAGCAGGAGAGAGCAGTATGGCAGCTTCACATCCACACTGGGCATAGGCTGTAACAGAAAGCCTTTTAGATCCAAGTCCAAGTTACAGTGTCACTGGGGTGCTGGGTAATCCACCAGTTCCAATCCAGTAAACAAACTGGCCACAAGGGCTGACGTTCTATATGCCACTACATGGGGTAACTACCCTGGATCCAACTCAGGATCCTGCTGCTCTGAACCCATCGAAGTCTTTCTTCCTCCCTTAGATAGAAAACAAACTCCTCCTTAGAAGGTTTTTAGAGCCAAAAAGGTACCAACAGGGGGGTGACAAGTCAGGCAACGTTCTAGTCCAATCATATATGGCTATCATGTGTCTCCGTGAGGAGAGCAGCCACCATTTTGTTGGTAGTCAAAGCTTATTTAAAGAGACAGCTATATTGGTGTAGCTGAAGCAAGAAAGAGGTGAGATTCACTTACATACTCCATGTCTGTCTGTCTGTCTATATATGTGGGACACATCCTATATAGATAATGCCTGAAGCTATGTGTTACACGTTTCAATAGTTGTCCAGATTGACAAACTATTGGAACCGCTAAAAAATTCAGCCAATTGTGTGCCCAACAAAAGTCTGGCCTTATTCTATCATCAATGATGTGTATTGACATAGTTCATCTGTCTGTGATGTGGTTTAGAAGTGTCCCATGTGTTCTCCACACGGTATCTGTTGTATCCTGGCTTCCGTGCAGGTTGACAATACAACCGATTGCATGAATGGGGGACTGAGCCCGGTCCTGGTCGCCCACACCATACGATAAGCCTATACACGGTACTAGAGGTTGGTCAGCTGAAAATATTGTATGGTGTGTACCCATACAATATTTTGATACACTACTTTTGTCTTCTGCTTATATGTAAACAGGTTTTAGCTATTCCATTAAATTCAAACTTCACCGCACAAATGATAAAATCTGCACAAATGTTGATATTTTGCCTTTCCCCCCTTTTAATCATTTTTATTAAAGGTTTTTACATAAAAGCACAAGTGTACAATGATTGCATATTTCTATTTCATCATCAGAATATGTAAATTTGTGTTTACTTGTGATGATGTCACACTAGCTAACAGGTGCTGTAGTGATGATGTCACAGTGACCATCCAGGGGGGTATATAAGGAGTTGCTGCTTCTCTCACACTCACACAATCACATTTTTTCAGAGATGGATCAGCGTCGCAGACTCCAGAAAGAGCTCTGTCCAAAAGTGCCTGGTAATGTTCATGGACCACATGGCCATTGTGTCCCAGGCTCTGTAGTGGTTTCCCCTTCAGTAAGTACCAATTCTATATATTGGTTATTACTGATTTAATGGAATCTCCCAAATTAATGACTATTTTTTTATTAACCCATATTGTCTCCCTTCTTTCTCTTCCTTATAATTAAAGGAGATGCCCGAACTCGATAATTATTTCAGGAGCTGCGTGGCATTAGAGAAGAAAAAAGATGGTAAGGGTTAAATGTCTCTACTCCCCTTTTCCCTCTGATAATATTGGTACATCCCAACTGTCTCCTCCACTGTCTGAACTCTATGGTTTGATTCTCCTTCTGGATCTATAAACAGACCATAGAGATCCCAATCCCATAACTCCCCGTCGTGGGCCCCCCCTATGGTTTAAACTCCTGTCTCATTGGGACCGTTAAAGGGAAAGTTCGGTGGAAAATTCTTTATTTTAAAATCTTAGTTTAGATTACACATACCTAGTTATTATACATTTCGTCCTCCATTTAAAAAAATCAGTTGAATTTATCCCACTTGCTATTCCCTGCTGTTGACATTAGTGAGCTGACATTTCTGGTTCTGTAACGGTCCTTCTCCTTCCCAGAATGCACACTAACTTGGAATGTTCCTAACAGTAATTTCTACTGATTGGCTGTTGGATGGGTCAAACATGCTTAGATCTCTACTGAGCAACTGAATCAACCCAGGCGATGGGTCAAGGGCAAGACCATAACGGTCTCTATTAGGGGTCCTGCAGACAGCAGTGATTTGGAAACATTTAGTTATACACAGACAAAATGCTGAATGGGCCAGTTAAGGTCTTTAGGATAAAAAAATACTGCTCTTTATGTATTCACACTGAACTTGCCCTTTAACAGTTCTGTCTTTATTATAGCCATAAGAGCGAGAGGAAAGAAGGCTAGTGGGATCGCAACTTTTCAAAAGGTTTTAAACCTTATGATATAATGACGGATCCACTGTTTGAGGAGCGTTTTCATGAATTATGTCTCCAGAACTGCCTAAAACAAGTGGAGAAGGTAAGTAGTTTTATTGGATGGCTGGTGGGAGGGAGGAGCATGGGAGCAGGTGGGCGGGGTAGGTTCAGGCAGCTTCATGGTCGTCACCTAGTAGTTATTCTGAACTTCAATTCAGATCCTAAATATTTTATTATTGAAATAATAAAATTGTATCTGTGTGTCTTAGAGACCACAGTATGGCAGCTCTCAATTCTAGTGACAAATCATAAAAAGTGTAAAAAAAAAAAGTATTCACGTAACAGTATGATTTTCCTTTAATTTAATCACGTTTCTGTCTGTTATCAGGCACTGAAAATCAAGAAAGAGAAGAACTTCTTCCCGTCTTCGATCCTGGTAAATATCCCATCTGAAATTCCTTCCCTGCTAGTAACACAATGTGGTCACATGACACAGGCAGTAGCATTGTTAGGGGGAATGGCCCAGAGAAAATTGCCTGGAAGCCACTCTCAATAGAAATTTAATGTAAGGAAAAACACAGGCCATGAGCAGTATTATCAATCTGGGCATAGCAGCCCTGGACACACCTACTGACTACCCTTCATTTCCATGGCAGCCATACTTAAAAGAAAACTTACTAAAAGAAAAAAATTTTTACCAATCATCATACCTATTGGCCTACCGATCCATTGATGACGAAGCCAAATGGTAACTATGGCAAAAAACTATTTTGACCAATAAACCCCCCAGGTACCACACATACTGACCTACCCTTCCATTTCCATGACAGCCATACTTATTATTGGGATTTAAACCTACAGCACAGACACATTCCCTTCCAAAATGTAGCCTTTTTAAGCCAAATTCAAAATGTATACTATTCTTTAAACTTTTTCTTCTAGTTATTATATATTACTATCACTTCTAACCCTCTTTATTGTCTCTTTCCTCTTAGCTTTCTGTGAGATGCAGAGACTAAAAAAGGAGGAAAGTAGCAAAAAGACCTCCCGCCCTACCAAGCAACAACCTAAAAAAAATGGTGTGTTGGTAGGGTTGTTAAAGGGCGGGGTAAGAGGCAAGTATAAAGAGATTTTTTATTGGGGATTTTACATTCCAAGCTGACCCAGGGATTAATCCGACTGCTCATGGAGTCAGGAAGGAATTTTCCCCCAGTTTTGGAGCAAATTGGCTTTGGCTTCAAATGTTTTTTATTGCCTTCCTCGGATCATCTCTAGAATTGGGTAGAATTGGGGGTTTGGGTTGTTTAAAGAGGAAGGATTGTCTAAATATCTCCATGATTGTATCCTGGAAGGACCTAAATGGCTACATTTCACCTCTGGCAGTACAGCAGGTAGCATGGACACTTACTGCTTGGCCACTCTGCTGCGGACCGGACCGGTGTGGTTCTGCCCCCTTCACTAGGTCGACCCAGCCAACCAATGGGGAAGGGGCAGTACCAGAGACAAGTGGTGACAGCAGCTAGGGGTAAGTATCCAAACCATCTGCCCTACTGCAGGAGTGAGCAAAAGGAGAGAATAAATATTTCGGCTTTTGTTCCCTTTAAACATAAATAAACATTGTTTCAAGTTGATCCAGGGATTTATCCGACTGCCACATGGAGCCAGGAAGGAATTTTCCCCCAGTTCTGGAGCAAATTGGCTTTGGCTTCAATGTTTTTATTGCCTTCCTCTGGATCATCTTGGAATTGGGAAGAATTTGGGGGTTGGGGTTGTTTAAAGAGGAAGGATTGTCTAAATATCTCCTTGGTTATATCCTTGGTAAACATAAATGGCTACATCTTCACCTCTGGCAGTACAGCAGGTAGCTGGACATTTACTTTCTAGCTGCTGGTGCCACTCTGTTGCGGATCGGTGTGTGTCTGCCCCCTTCACTAGGTGGACCCGGCCAAACTATGGGGAGGGGTCAGTAACAGAGACAAGTGGTGACAGCTGCTAGGAGGTAAGTATCCAAAACATCTGCCCTACTGCCAGGAGTGAGCCAAAAGGAGAGGATAAATATTTCGGCTTTTGTTCCCTTTAAACATTAATGACAATGTTTCAAGTTGATCCAGGGATTATCCGACAAGCCACATGGAGTCAGGAAGGAATTTTTGCCCCTTCTGGGGTTTTTCGCCTTCCTCTGGATCAACTTGGGAAAGGGTAGAATCCGGGTGTGGGCAATGTTAGGATAGGATTATAACAAAATAATTAATAAAAATATAAACTCAAACATTGGTGTCTGTATTTTCCTTTATATTTTCCATTGCAATATGGGGATCACATTATGATTTTAAAGGGGCTATTTCATGTAATGTATAGAATTCATAACTTCATAATAGTATCTTAGCGATTGGTTAATTTAGCTATACCATGTGACAACGTTTAATCTGGCTCAATATGGAAATGCATGCGATTACGCAAAAATGGTGATAGCAAAACTGAAATAGATGCACAATTGCATACACATCGGAAATCTTGTGAATCTTGTGAATAGGATCTAAGCTTCTACAAGCATGTCTTCTCATTGGCCGAAGTTGCCGACTGAGTGGAGGATTTCACAGGATAGAAGGTGATCCCAGTGGTGAGGACCTGGCGGTTAAGATCCTCACCCTGGGTACTACACAATCGGTGGACAGTGGTTTAGGGGAGTATAGTTGTCCTTTAAGACTTAGCTTTCTTACAAATGATATACAAGAGCAGATGGACTCTTGCCAAATCCACAAGATTTGGTCTGCTTTTCTGGATATGACACCCCCTGACAGCATGTAACTGTGTACAACCTGTGTGAGAAACTAAATTTAATTGTTTTGTTTGAGCCTTGCTAGTCCTAAATGGTATGGTTATAAGCCCTGGAGACCATAGTTCCATATATATATACTAAATCTTCATGATATTAAAGCTAAGAACTTTAATTTTCGCATCATCAGCCTATAGAACAGGATGTCCCATGAGTGTGTAATCCTGTACCCATTCCCTTTTCCATGTTTATATTCGGTGGTTCTGATCTCAGTTAATTGTCTCCCCATGATATCTGTATAACATTTTAGTGGCCGAATTACCAGTGACGCGCAGCACTCCTTTTTCTCTCTTAAAGTCTCGCTATCCGATTTACCATTGGTTAGCGAGACTTAAGACTTTGTTTCCGGTAAGAACAGAGAAAACTCTTGTTTCTGTGCAAGAACCGGAGAAAACTCTTGCGCAGCTGTCACAAACCTATTTACCAGAGGCTGCGCGGCTGATTGCACGTAAGTATTTAACAATGGCATTAAATACTTACGTGCGGGTGAGATTCATCCAAAGCCACACAAGCCTCTGGTAAATCCGATACGGGAGATTTGCCCAGAGAGATTGTGGCTCTGGGTGAATCTCCCTGCAAGTGTGCAGTAATAGACAACATCGAAACGGAGGCCACACTGCAACAGACCGCGTGTGGTTCCGGTATGATAGAGTGCTTCGAGCGCAATCTCCGCCAAGTATCGGAACACATTACACAAAGAAATGTGGAATAAATGCGCTCCGGTAAACGGACCGCAGTGCACCTAGTGTGGCCAGAACAACTGGCCACCACTAGCTTTTTAACACCCAATCGGATCGCTTTTTGAAACGAGCTGGTGTGGCAAACTTGTGCAAACTTGCTCGGTGAAATAAAACAAGTTTAATAGAAAAAACAAAACAAAAAACACCATCCCATGGGCTACAGCAGAAAGGTCCCAATACAGATCCTCTTGCCCTTTATACCTTATTTCCTATTCTTATTTTGTAATAAGAAATAATTGTGATTTTCCAGGGTACATAATTGCCACAGTTGTTACAAGTCATTCTGAATTGAGAAAGCCAGTGGATGACTAGCGAAACGTCTTCAAGAACTAAACTTCAAGTCCAGTTGATCTAATTGAATTCAACAGATATTTATCTAAGTTGGGTTAAAAGTAATAAAGTTGGAAGTCTATTGTTAATGTTATGTCACAATAAATGTGGGCCAAAATGCCTTTTCCTCGGAATCGTGTGGTGTCAGTTATTTAGGGGAAGGCAAAATAAAGGGGGGTAAAGGGGGGAGGGCAGGAAGTAACCGTGCCCAGCTTGGGCTTAACCCTGTCATGCCTCTCCCCTCTCTTGTCTATATCATCTATCTCTATCTATGTAACCTTTTTTGACACACATTTCCAAGGGCCACTCTGGGGCATTAAAAGTAGATCCCATGCCTTCGCTAAATGGGAGATATGCGGGGTTTGGATAAAGCAAGTGCCTCCACCCAGGGCTAGAAACCAGAATTTGGTGGGCATATGACTCCCTGGGGTCTTGCAATAGCAGTGATCTCTATTCCCAATTAGTAGCAAGGAATACACCACACAGTATTTTCTGTAATTTATATATAAATATATATATATATATAAAACATATTTATACAAGATAAACAATCTGCAGTAACTGTTAATAAGAGCGATAATAGATAACATAACATATAACCATATATAACATTTGAAAGAGATGTGCAGTGAGTCCCTTATACACAATGTCCATATAGCATTAATATAAATGTGTGTGCACACTACAAGGACGAACAAGCATAATGTAACCAATGTGGAGTTTAAGTGTCTCAACACAATGCTGGGCACCCCGGGGTGTGTATCAAGAAAAAGGTCCAACCAACTCCCTTTGATGCAGATTTAGCAAATGGATCCTGGCAAAGCAGGAGAGAGCAGTATGGCAGCTTCACATCCACACTGGGCATAGGCTGTAACAGAAAGCCTTCTTAGATTCCTGAAGTCCAAGTTACAGTGTCACTGGGGCTGCTGGGTAATCCACAGTTCCAATCCAGTAAACAAACTGGCCACAAGGGCTGACGTTCTTATATGCCACTACATGGGGTAACTACCCTGGATCCAACTCAGGATCCTGCTGCTTGAACCCATCGAAGTCTTTTTCCTCCTTAGATAGAAAACAAACTCCTCCTTGAAGGTTTTTAGAGCCAAAAAGGTAACCAACAGGGGTGACAAGTCAGGCAAAGTTCTAGTCCAATCATATTTGGCTATCATTTGTCTCCGTGAGGAGAGCAGCCACCATTTTGTTTGGTGTCAAAGCTTATTAAAGAGACAGCTATATTGGTGTAGCTGAAGTAAGAAAGAGGTGAGATTCACTTACATACTCCATGTCTGTCTGTCTGTCTATCTATATGTGGGACACACCTATATAGATAATGCCTGAAGCTATGTGTACACGTTTCAATAGTTTGTCCAGATTGACAAACTATTGGAACCGCTAAAAATTTCAGCCAATTGTGTGCCCAAAAAAGTCTGGCCCTTATTTCTATCATCAATGATGTGTTATTGACATAGTTCATCTGTCTGTGATGTGGTTTAGAAGTGTCCCATGTGTTCTCCACACGGTATCTGTTGTATCCTGGCTTCCGTGCAGGTTGACAATACAACCGATTGCATGAATGGGGGACTGAGCCCGGTCCTGGTCGCCCACACCATACGATAAGCCTATACACGGTACTAGAGGTTGGTCAGCTGAAAATATTGTATGGTGTGTACCCATACAATATTTTGATACACTACTTTTGTCTTCTGCTTATATGTAAACAGGTTTTAGCTATTCCATTAAATTCAAACTTCACGCACAAATGATAAAATCGCACAAATGTGATATTTTGCCTTTTCCCCCTTTTAATCATTTTATTAAAGGTTTACATAAAAGCACAGGTGACAATGATTGCATATTTCATTTTATCATCAGAATATGTAAATGTGTTTTACTTGTGATGATGTCACACAGCTAACAGTGCTTGTAGTGATGATGTCACAGTGACTCATCCAGGGGTATATAAGGAGTTGCTGCTTCTCCACACTCACACACACATTTTTTCAGAGTGGATCAGCGTCGCAGACTCCAGAAAGAGCTCTGTCCAAAGTGCCTGGTAATGTTCATGGACCACCTGCCATTGTGTCCCCAGGCTCTGGAGTGGTTTCCCCTTCAGTAAGTATCAATTCTATATATGGTTATTACTGATTTAATGGAATCTCCCAAATTAATGACTATTTTTTTTTAAACCCTATTGTCTCCCTTCTTTCTCTTCCTTATAATTAAAGGAGATGCCCGAACTCGAAAATTATTCAGGAGCTGCGTGGATTAGAGAAGAAAAAAGATGGTAAGGGTAAATGTCTCTACTCCCTTTTCCCTTGATAAATGGTACAATCCCAACTGTCACCTCCACTGCCTGAACTCTATGGTTTGATTCTCCTTCCTGGATCTTAAACAGACCATAGAGATCCCAATCCCATAAACCCTGCTCGTGGCCCCTCCCCTAGGTTAAACTCCTGTCTCCATTGGGACCGTTAAAGGGAAAGTTCGGTGGAAAATATCTTTATTTTTAAAATTCTTAGTTTAGATTACACATACCTAGTTATTATACATTTCGTCCTCCATTTAAAAAAATCAGTTGAATTTATCCCACTTGCTATCCTGCTGTTGACATTAGTGAGTGACATTTCTTGTCGTAACGGTCCTCTCCTTCCCAGAATGCACACTAACTTGGAATGTCCTAACAGTAATTTTACGATTGGCTGTTGGATGGGTCAAACATGCTAGATCTCTACTGAGCAACTGAATCACCCAGGCGATGGGTCATGGGCAAGACCATAACGGTCTCTATTAGGGTCCTGCAGACAGCAGTGATTTGGAACATTTAGTTATACACAGACAAATGCTGAATGGGCCAGTTAAGGTCTTTAGGATAAAAAAATACTGCTCTTTATGTATTCACACTGAACTTGCCCTTTAACAGTTCTGTCTTTATTTATAGCCATAAGAGCGAGAGGAAGAAGGCTACGTGGGATCGCAACTTTTCAAAAGGTTTTAAACCTTATGATATAATGACGGATCCACTGTTTGAGGAGCGTTTTCATGAATTATGTCTCCAGAACTGCCTAAAACAAGTGGAGAAGGTAAGTAGTTTTATTGGATGGCTGGTGGGAGGGAGGAGAGGAGCATGGGAGCAGGTGGGCGGGGTAGGTTCAGGCAGCTTCATGGTCGTCACCTAGTAGTTATTCTGAACTTCAATTCAGATCCTAAATATTTTATTATTGAAATAATAAAATTGTATCTGTGTGTCTTAGAGACCACAGTATGGCAGCTCTCAATTCTAGTGACAAATCATAAAAAGTGTAAAAAAAAAAGTATTCACGTAACAGTATGATTTTCTTTTAATTTAATCACGTTTCTGTCTGTATCAGGCACTGAAAATCAAGAAAGAGAAGAACTTCTTCCCCGTCTTCGATCCTGGTAAATATCCCATCTGTAATTTCCCTTCCCCTGCTAGTAACACAATGTGGTCACATGACACACGAGAGCAGTAGCATTGTTAGGGGGAATGGCCCAGAGAAAAATGCCTCTGGAAGCCACTCTCAATAGAAATTAATGTAAGGAAACACAGCGCCATGAGCAGTATTATCAATCTGGGCATAGCAGCCCTGGACACACCTACTGACCTACCCTTCTATTTCCATGGCAGCCATACTTAAAAGAAAACTTTACTAAAAGAAAAATAATTTTTACCAATCATCATACCTATTGGCCTAACGATCCATGATGACGAAGCCAAATGGTAACTATGGCAAAAAAACTATTTTGACCAATAATAACCCCCCAGGTACACACACCTACTGACCTACCCTTCCATTTCCATGACAGCCATACTTATTATTGGGATTAAAACCTACAAGCACAGACACATTCCTTCCAAAATGTAGCCTTTTTAAGCCAAATTCAAAATGTATACTATTCTTTAAACTTTTCCTTTCTAGTTATTATATTACTATCACTTCTAACCCTCTTTATTGTCTCTTTCTCTTAGGTTTCTGTGAGATGCCAGAGACTAAAAAGAGGAGGAAAGTAGCAAAAAGACCTCCCGCCCTACCAAGCAACAAACTAAAAAAAATGGTGTTGGTAGGGTTGTTAAAGGGCGGGGTAAGAGGCAGTATAAAGAGATTTTATTGGGGATTTTACATTCCAAGCTGACCCAGGGAGAATCCGACTGCCTCATGGAGTCAGAAGGAATTTTCCCCCAGTTTTGGAGCAAATTGGCTTTGGCTTCAAATGTTTTTTATTGCCTTCCTCTGGATCATCTCTAGAATTGGGTAGAAATGGGGGTTTGGGTTGTTTAAAGAGGAAGGATTGTCTAAATATCTCCATGTTGTATCCTGGCTAAGGACCTAAATGGCTACATCTTCAACTCTGGCAGTACAGCAGGGAGCAGGACACTTACTGCTTGGCCACTCTGCTGCGGACCGGACGGTGTGGTTCTGCCCCCTTCACTAGGTCGACCCAGCCAACCAATGGGGAAGGGGCAGTACCAGAGACAAGTGGTGACAGCAGCTAGGAGGGAAGTATCCAAACCATCTGCCCTACTGCCAGGAGTGAGCCAAAAGGAGAGAATAAATATTTCGGCTTTTGTTCCCCTTTAAACATAAATAACATTGTTTCAAGTTGATCCAGGGATTTATCCGACTGCCACATGGAGCCAGGAAGGAATTTTCCCCCAGTTCTGGGCAAATTGGCTTTGGCTTCAAAGTTTTTTATTGCCTTCCTCTGGATCATCTCTGGAATTGGGAAGAATTTGGGGGTTTGGGTTGTTTAAAGAGGAAGGATTGTCTAAATATCTCCTGGTTATATCTTGGGTAAGAAAAAATGGCTACATCTTCACCTCGGCAGTACAGCGTAGTTGGACATTTACTTTCTAGCTGGTTGTGCCACTCTGTTGCGGATCGGTGTGGTTCTGCCCCCTCACTAGGTGGACCCGGCCAACCTATGGGGAGGGGTCAGTAACACGAGACAAGTGGTGACAGCTGCTAGGAGGTAAGTATCCAAACCATCTGCCCTACTGCCAGGAGTGAGCCAAAAGGAGAGGATAAATATTTCGGCTTTGTTCCCCTTTAAACATTAATGACAATGTTTCAAGTTGATCCAGGGATTATCTCGACAGCCACATGGAGTCAGGAAGGAATTTTTTGCCCCTTCTGGGGTTTTTCGCCTTCTCTGGATCAACTTTGGGAAAGGGTA
This sequence comes from Hymenochirus boettgeri, assembly GCA_019447015.1. Lineage (NCBI taxonomy): Eukaryota > Metazoa > Chordata > Amphibia > Anura > Pipidae > Hymenochirus > Hymenochirus boettgeri. The sequence continues at coordinate 35,117,822 of CM033477.1, read as the reverse complement.
GAATCGGGTGTGGGGGCAATGTTAGGATAGGATTATAACCAAATAATTAATAAAAAAATATAAAACTCAAACATTGGTGTCTGTATTTTCCTTTATATTTTCCATTGCAATATGGGGATCACATTATGATTTAAAAGGGGCTATTTCATGTAATAGTATAGAACTTCATAACTTCATAATCAGGATCTTAGCGATTGGTTAATTCAGCTATACCATGTGACACATTTAATCTGGCTCATCAGGTTTCTACATAGGGAGCAGCTAATTGGGAGAAAAAGTAGAGTCTGAGCAAATCAGGTTATATCTGATCTCTTATTCCAAACGGGTATGTTTGGAATTTCATTTGTTTGGAAAATCTCAATAAATCCTATTTGCATCTTCCACCTGAACTCTGTACTGTATTAATAGGTTTGGTAATATAAAAGTGTCTATCAGTATCAACCCTAAACCAGCAAAGAAAACTACCCCCCCCTAAAAAAAAAACAAAAAAAAAACCATTTGTATATGTGCACGCCTTCTGACCTCAGTCACATGATCCCCTTCTCACCTCAGTCACATGATCCCTTGCCTATAAGTACTGTAATAGGATTAGCTAAATGTCAAAAGAAGTTCTTGCATTAACTTAGGAATGGACATGTGCAAAGAACATAATGGTCAGTAACCTGGATTGGGATAAATAGGCCTGAAAACAAATACACCTGTAACCCTCACCACACATACACAGTAACAAAACAGACAATACCAAACTAATAACATAAAGTAGTCAGTATTATAGCAGTCAATAATGAAGAACAGGCCACACTTCTTTAAAAATACAAAACTTGAATGACTACATCCCTTAGTCATAGGTCCATATGATAGACAAACAATTGAAATAGCTTAGTTTAGTATGACTTTCAGAAGAGAATGAGCAATTAGTGGCTGTCGAGATATGTGTATATATATATATATATTCATAATATATTCAGTTGTTATTCCAATATTCAAAAAGGGTAGTCGTTCACATCCGGGTAATTACAGGCCTGTAAGTTTAACTTCAGTGGTGGGGAAGATCCTGGAAAGTTTAATAAGGGAACATGTTCTAGAGTATGTTTCAAGGACTGACATTATAAGTAGTAACCAGCATGGATTTAGGAGGAATAGATCTTGTCAAACTAACTTGCTTGGCTTTTATGAGGAAGTAAGTAGAAATTTAGACTCTGGTATAGCAGTAGATGTAGTTTACTTGGATTTTGCAAAGGCTTTTGATACAGTCCCCCATAGGCGACTAATGAATAAGCTAAGGTCTGTTGGTCTGGGGAGTCACATTTGTACATGGATAGAAAATTGGTTAAAGAATAGGATGCAGAGAGTAGTTGTTAATGGGGCATCATCATTATGGACTAAAGTGCTAAGTGGGGTGCCACAGGGTTCTGTGTTGGGGCCGCTTCTATTTAATCTATTTATTAATGATTTGGAAGTGGGTATTGTCAGCAAGGTTTCTGTGTTTGCTGACGACACAAAACTTTGTCGACCATTAAAACCTTCAGAGGATGTGCAATCGTTGCAAGGGGATCTAGATAGATTATCACATTGGGCTGCTAAGTGGCAGATGAAATTCAATGTTGATAAATGTAAGGTGATGCATTTTGGACTTAAAAATACTTGTGCTACTTATACTATAAATGGCTCTGTGTTAAGTGAATCCCTGTTGGAAAGGGATCTTGGAGTTTTGGTGGATAACAAACTTAAAGGTAGCAAGCAGTGCCAGGCGGCAACAGCCAGAGCCAGCATGGTATTGTCTTGTATAAAGCGAGGTATGGATTCAAGGGAGGAAAATTCTCCCTCTTTACAAAGCATTGGTAAGGCCTCATTTGGAATATGCAGTGCAATTTTGGAATCCTGTGTACAAAAAGGACATCTTTGAAATGGAAAGGGTTCAGAGAAGGGCAACTAAATTAATAAGGGGATTGGGGGAGCTTGAATATGAAGAGAGACTGGAAAAGTTACAATTATGTACGCTGGAGAAAAGGCGCTTGCATGGGGATATGATTACTGTGTATAAATACATTAACAGGCCATACAATAAACTATCTGGGGCATTGTTCACCAATAGAACATGTCAAAGGACACGAGGACATCCCTTAAGACTTGAAGAAAAAAGGTTTAGGCTTCAAGCTCGGAAAGGGTTTTTCACTGTTAGAACGGTAAGGCTATGGAACTGTCTTCCAGTGGACGTTGTAATGGCAGGTTCATTGGTCAGTTTAAAAAAAAAGCTGGATGAGTTTCTGCAAACAAGGAATGTTGCAAGTTACTGGTATTGATACATAAAGTAGAGTTGATCCAGGGAAATTTCCGATTGCCACTTGGAGTCAGGAAGGAATTTTTTCCCCCTTCATAAATTTGGTGGGGTTTTTTTTGCCTTCCTCTGGATCAACAGTTAGGCAGGAAATTAGGATATTGCTAGATGGGTTGGATTGGATGGACGTTAGTCTTTATTCAACCTCAAATACTATACTATACTATACTGTATGCTGATCTAAACTCCTAGGCTTACATTATTATCCACCTCAACCAATGCCACTGAGTGGCTTTTTAGAACCTTTTAAGATGAAGGAATGTGAATATTGCCTTTGGAACCTTAATAAAGCTTCCATGACGATCTGCAAACCATTATATAAAAGCAGTAAAACCACCTGGCTCTAAATTGGCTTTAATTCTGACATCAGACATTCACATATCTAAACCAAGGTCATTCAAAATAATAATTCAAACATAGGAAGGAATAGTCATCCTTAAAATAGATAAAAATGGACACTGGTCTTAGAACGTAGGACATTGGTCTTATAATGGGGGACAATGGTCTTAGAACATGGGACAATGGTCTTAGAATGGGGGACATTGGTGTAAGAGTGGGTATATTAGTCTTAGAATGCAGAATAATGGCAAAACACTTTACAGACATTTTAAAGTATTTGAGGTTGACTAAAGACATACGTCCATCTAGACTAACTTACTCCGCAATACCCACATTTCCTGCCAAAGGCTTAGGCCGCACTGTGACGGATGGCAGCGCAAGTGAAAAGTACACATGTTACAGTGCAATCTGCAAAACAATGGTCATCGCAGCACATGCAATCACATGCTGTAATTGTTAGTGAGTGACATACCACGCTAGTGTAGCCTAGTCCTTACAGTTGATCCAGAGGAAGGCAAAAAAAACACAGTATGTAGCTATCCAATGAACCTTCCATCCACATCCAATGGAAGACCGTTCAATAGTTTCATTGTGAAAAACCCTTTCCAGACTTAGAAGACTAAATATCTGTTGTATTCAATTAGATCAACTGGACTTGAAGTTTAGTTCTTGAAGACGTTTCGCTAGTCATCCGACTGGCTTTCTCAATTCAGAATGACTTGTACAAGAATCTGTGGCAATTATGTACCCTGGAAAATCCCAATTAGCATATCACAGCCAAGTGTTGGGTGTGATTGATAGTGGCTAAGAGGTGTTATAGGAACGCCCAGAGTAAGGTGTAAAACAGCATTGGCATGGCAGACAGTTGGTGTTGAACCCCCCCACCTCTATTTAGGCTTGGTTTCTTTATTTTCACATAAATGGCCTCCTTAACACCTCTCTTTCACATTATTATGTGAAAATAAAGAAACCAAGCCTAAATAGAGGTGGGGGGGTTTGACACCAACTGTCTGCCATGTACAATGCTGTTTTAACACCTTACTCTGGGCGTTCCTATAACACCTCTTAGCACTATCAATACACCTTAACCTCAGGGCTGTGATATGCTAATTGGGATTCTCCAGGGTACATAATTGCCACAGATTCTTGTACAAGTCATTCTGAATTGAGAAAGCCAGTCGGATGACTAGCAAAACGTCTTCAAGAACTAAACTTCAAGTCCAGTTGATCTAATTGAATACAACAGATATACCATGACCTGGATGAAAGAGAACCTTCATAAGCATACTTAGAAGACTAAACTTTTTTTCTTCCAGTCTTAAGGGATGTTCCCATGTCCAATGCTCTATTGGTGAACAATGCCCTAAATAGTTTATTGTATGGCCCATTAATGTATTTATACACAGTGATCTGTGCCTTTTCTTTAGTGTGCATAATTGTAACTTATCTAATCTGTCTTTATATGCTAAAGTCATCAATTTGGCTTGAAAAAGCCAAATTCCTGTTCTTTCTATTTCTTCTTCTTCCGTTTTATTCTTCCGCTTTTTTGGACTGTATCTCCTCCCACAGTTTTTGAGACATGAAATTCAGTACAGAAATGCGGGGCATATAGGAAAAGTGTGCTATCTTCTAGCGAAAGTGTTACGGCGTTATTGACGAATTTCCGGACATTTTTTCCTGTAGACTATAATGGTAACAATCCTCAAATGTGGATATTTCAAAACAGTTTCATCCAAAAAGTTAGTATTTTATCCCCAACCTGATATGAGTACACACACACCACCTGACCTACCTTTAATGCATGTGACATATTTAAAGGGTAAGTAAAAAATAACAATGTCCTCATCATTGGCATTATTGAGTTTTAAAATCTGCAGCACAAACAAAAAACAAATTCCCTTCCAAAATGCAGTCTTTCAAGCCAAATTCAAAGTTTATACTTAAACTTTCCCTTTCTAGTTGTTTTTGCACAACAAAATACCACAGGCAACTCTATGATTCTTACCATAGTCAAGCTGTATTTACATTAGAAACACGATGCAGGCTGCATACTTTTCATTGACTTTAAAGGGCATGTCCACCCCAAAAACTATAAACCCCCCCACTACTGGCCCCATCATGTAGTGTAGTTTAATACTTACCTCACATCCCAGCTCCATATGGTTCTCCTGTAGTCCCCCCCAAAGTCCCAAAAATTGCCCACCACGAGGATAGCAGAGTCCATATAGGACTCTGGCTCCTATCTGGCCTCCAGGAGAAGTTTGGCATGCGTACTGCAGCCCTTCTCCCACTCCCTCCCCCTCCCACTCCCTCCTGATTAGCATTCCCTCCCCCTAGTGTTAATCCCTTTATATGTAACATTCCCCCTGTCCCCCCAGCCACAACCGCTCTATTTATTTTATTTCAAAGTGCCCCAAACATTACTTACCTCCCCTCTTTCCTCCGCCGAAATGAACTCCCGGCAGCCGCGTCCGTGATTGACTGCCAATCACAGACACGACTGCCGGTCCCGCCCCTCTGCTCGCAAGCAGAGGGCTGGCAGCGCAGCGGAGGAAAGAGGGGAGGTAAGTAAAGTTTGGGGCATTTTCTGATAAAATAAATAGAGCAGTTGGGGCTGGGGGGACAGGGGGAGTAACATATAAAAAAATATTTTTAAGGGTGGACATACCCTTTAATGAACTGGTGCCTAGCCTTTTATGTGTGTTTGGGTAAAGGTGGCAAACTTAGCAGTACATTTCTAATGGTGCATATTTTAAAGTAATTTAAATAGCTACAGTAAAAATTGCACAGTATTAAATTGCACAGGGCTGTGCTAAAATTAGAATCACTACGTTATTCTCTCCCTGCATCCCTTAATGTTGTTTCTATAAGTGTACCTATTAAAGGGGTTATGTTGGAGGGAATCCCATTTACAGCTCTGCAAAACGTTTCTTCTACAGTATTTAATACCAAATAATAGCTGCTGTTAAATAGTCATGTGGGTAAATCTCCCTAAATTATGATTATTAGGATTATTTTGATAATTAGGATTATTAGGGCCTTATTCAATAAGAGATGCAACATTTTAACCATGCTCTTAATCTGCAGCAACCAATCAGATGTCATCAAATGTTTTCTAACTGTAGTAGAGCAGTGTGCATGTACAGTATGTTTATTTATAGAGCGCCACTTGGGGTCTCAGCGCTATACAATTTTATAATACAAAATGATGCACAAGGGGATATAAGATGTATATATTTATTTAAATGGCACCACTTGGGGATACAGCGCTGTACAATATTAAAATACAAAAAGTAGTACAAACTGGACAAAAAATATAAATACATAGATATATACCTATATAAAGAAGGAATATAAGAAGGAGCAACATTGTTTTGTTAACACTATGTTGTTTAATGGGGGGGCAGATAATTATGCAGCATAATGAAGATTTAAGTTCCTGTTTATTAGTGAGCGAGGCAATGCATGCAGCAGAGTTTAGTATCGACTGAAAAGGAGAAAGATGGTAAGCAGCAAGACCAGAAATCAGAAGGTTACAATAGTCCAGGCATGATAAGATAAGAGCATAGACAAGCATCGCTGTAGTCGAAAGAGAGAGGAACCTGCGTATTTTTGCAATATTGCGAAGAAAAAAGGGTCCGGTTTTAGCAAAATTGTTAATGTGGTTAGAAAAAGAGAGAGAGGAATAAATAATTACCCATAAATAAAGAAACCAAGCCTAAATAGAGGTGGGGGGGTTCAACACCAACTGTCTGCCATGTACAATGCTGTTTTGACACCTTACTCTGGGCGTTCCTATAACACCTCTTAGCCACTATCCAATCACGCCCATAACACTTGGCTGTGATATGCTAATTTGGATTTTCCAGGGTACATAATTGCCACAGATTCTTGTACAAATCATTCTGAATTGAGAAACCCAGTGGGATGACTAGCAAAACGTCTTCAAGAACTAAACTTTAAGTCCAGTTGATCTAATTGAATACAACAGAATTACCCATAAACAATGTGCCGACTGATACCAGTAAAAATAGATTTGATTGGTTGAGTAAAATTAACAGCTCAGCCACATTTTTGCACCTCTTAGGTAATTTTGTATTATATGTTTAAAAGGATGTACCTTATACATGGCATGCATATTGTTATTGACATGAGAATATGGGATGGATTACCCCCAAAATGTTGCCAGTTTGGCACTGTGATTGTATGACTGCTTCCGAATAAATATTTATGTGAGTCCTTTACCACTTTCCTTTTAAGGCATGTGCACTTTGATACAGTAATGAGTTCCAGTTTCAAAACTAAGCTGGTTTTTGATTAGGAACTACTAGTTATGGAAATCCACAGATCCCATGGAATTTTCAAAATTCATAATTTATCATCTAAAAATTGAAATTTGAATATTAGAAAATGGAATATTCAAAAATGATGATGGAAAATTCAAAAAATTTCAATTCCATTTAGTTTGAATTGTATTTTTGGGAACTTCAGAACAAAACTCACCACTTATCTCTAGTGAAGATTATTGAAATCTTCCTTCAAAAGAACTGTTATGCTACCAAAGAGTTGGCATCCAGTGAAACATTATATTATTAAGGACAAGTATGTATTACTTCTCTTAATTTTTATTTTTATTTTGTCTGACTTTTCCACTTCTATAATTATTGTATAAATTCGATTGGATCTATAGTACATGCTGCTTTGTACACAAGATTAAGATTCTCAAATCCAAAGGCCAGAGACTAGTGATTTCTGTTAGCTCACCAAAATGTTGATTTGCTAAACTGCTAACTATTACAGTTCTACTTAATTAATACAAAACTAGCTAATGGTCAAACCTTGACTATTACTTTACAATGATCCAAAGTCTGCCAAAACCCACTTTGTGCTTGTGAAGGTTCTCATTTATCCAGGTCATGGTATATCTGATGTATTCAATTAGATCAACTGGACTTGAAGTTTAATTATTGAACTAAACTTCAAGTCCAGTTGATCTAATTGAATACATCAGATACACTTAACTTTGTCTTCTTATCTAACCACAGTTTGGCCCAGTGTTGATGATCCTGCTGTACTGTATTTGTAAAAATGAATGCAGCATCCCTGAAAATTCTCTATTTGTAATTTCAAATTAATTTTAAGCAACACATTTTTATTTACTGTGTAGTGCAGCTGTGTGACATTACTAAGGTAATTTGCAATTCTGTAAGTTGGCACAAAATAGTACTCAGGTCCTTCATAATGTTTTTTTTATAACCATAAATGTTATTGAAGTTTTTATATATTAATTACTTAATACAAGGTTATAATGTTTTATCCTTTTGAAAGTGTTATATAAAAAGAAAACAAACAGGCAAGCTTATTGGGGAGGGGAGAGTCAACTAAGAAAGGTACCATTTGACAATTGCAATATGTATATTAATGACTGTTAGTTGAGCCGTAAAAACAAAATTATATTTTAATTCTCTTTATCTTACAATACAATAATCACATTTTAAAAGAATAGTTAACTGCAAAAGTGAACTATTCCTTTAATGCATTTAACTATGTCTTACCTTCCTTTCTTCAATCAATGTCTGTGGAGCCAGGAATGAAATAAGGAAAACTTACCTTTCGTGCGATTCACAGCAGCAGCACTGAAACTCTCAACTGCTTCCTGGTTCTGTTTAACTATAGCGCACATTATCATCCATGCGCACAGTAGTTAATTAGAACCAGGACCTTTCAGAGGATGGCGTAAAAGGTTAGTTTCTTCTATCTTCGTTCCTAGCACCACAGATATAGATTGAAGTTTGGGGTGTAAGGCATAACCCCTTAACCTCTCGGTCTTCAATCAATGCATTAAAGGAATAGTGCACTTTTGCATTGAACTATTCCTTTAAAATGATCTTGGGTCTATATATATTAGCATCTCCAGGCTTTAAAAAATTGTAGTGAAATTGTTTTGTCTAATAGTGAACATTTTCTAGTATTAGAGAATAGAAGAGCCAAGATCTTATTCAGAGATGGGATTTTTGTTTTAAGCCAATATTTTGCACTTAATGTATGAGTTATTGTTAAAACATGATTTAATATATTTGGAAGTGAGTTTAAATTAATGAAGAGGGGGGCGTGGCCAGGATCTGCTGCTGCTTGGAAGCAACTAACTGAGCTCCTCCACCAGCAAACTTGAAAAGTGGGCAGTCAAGCGGTACCCAGACCCAAGCAAACCCAGAGAGTTGAACCGGAACATCAGGGCAGCACAATGACCCGAGGAAAAAACATAAGAACCAAAAACAACAAACTTACCAAGTTTTATCCAGCCAAACCACGCGACCGCGACGAAATCCAAGATGGCGCCGGTTCAACACAGCGTGACACAGAGCCGGAGCAGCGAGAACCGGACATTGAAGGGGAGAATGGAAACCCCAGAACACCTGTGAAAAGAGGTGAGGAATCATTACAAATAAGGTCACCAACTTTACAAAAAACAAATATAAAGGAACATAACCCCTTTGAAGTACTAACAATACAAATGGAGTGTGCAAACTCCCCAGGACATTCAGTAACATCCTCACCATTGATTACTGAGCATAATATTTCACATAATACCTCAGGAAGAGAGGCCAGACAGGAAAGCATGGTGTATAACTTGGAATCATTTCCAGATTCCCAAGAAACAATCACAACCACAATATTAAAAGATCTACTTATATCACAATCTAGGGCTCTTATGGCTGACTTCTCCATACTGTTCCAGGAAATAAAAAAAGACATACAGGCTATAGGAATACGGACAGACCATATGGAAAATAAATTCAGCGAATTTACAGAAGAATATAATATATTGGTTGACTCACATAACGAATTAGAGAACAGTGTCTCTGCTATGAGAGCTAAGCTAATAGATCTTGAAAACAGATCCAGAAGGAAAAATATAAAGCTGAGAGGGGTACCAGAAACGATTAAAAATGACCAATTGCTAGAATTTACATTGGAATTCTTTAAACTTTTACTGCCAGATGCAACCGAACTTGATTTGGTTATAGACAGAATCCATAGACTACCTAAAGCTAAAGTAGCACCCCCTAGCGCCCCCAGAGATGTAATAATGAGACTACACTTTTACTCCATCAAAGATAGACTTCTGAAAATCAGAAGATCAACAACTACCATACCCAAAAAATTTCAAGATATCCAAATCTACACTGATCTAGCACCAGAGACATTACAGCAAAGAAAGAAATTTGTGGAAACCACAAAGATCCTGAGAGACAGAGGAATCCAGTACAGATGGAGATTTCCAGCCAATCGAATAATATATTATGGGAACATTACTCACACAATTTATGATAACAACGCAGCCACAGCGCTACTACAGAAATGGGAATAGGACAGCCAACATCCATAAAAACGAAAAAAATCAACCCAACAAGAAAGATCGCTGACACAAATAAGTGCAGAATGGAAAGAAGCCTCTTAAAGGAAAATTCTGGGAAATACAACTGCTGAAACAAGTGACATAAATTTTATATAACCGACTAAATGACTAAATGACTAAACACCCCTACTACCTACTACCGGAAGAGCTGAGTACATCAGAAATATCAGAAGGAGAGAGGGAAAGGGACCGCACTAACCCTCCTCCACCTTTTTTTTTTTTTTCTCACTTGGTTAAATGATAAGATATGGGTACTAAAGAACTACACACAGACTCAAGTACCTGGTCCAAATATCTTTTAATACCCCCATTACTCCTATTAATGCATGATGGACCCCAAACCCTCATGTAGTAATCAGGTTTCAAGTTTTACAATGTTTTTTATTGTTATGTTATATCGTAGTACATTTGAGATAAGTACTGTTATGTTGTGGTATATTGCATCAAAATCAAAAACTTTAACAACAGACAAATATTATATTGGGACGAATCTGGGAGATACAGTCCTAAGGAAAGTGCATTGAATAGAATAAATGTTAGGGGATATAACAAAAATAAATATGAGTACAAAGTGCTAGAGGAAATCGGAAAAGAGGAAATAACCTATGTTAAAAAAACAGACCCCTAAAGTAATATTATGAGCATTAAGATAATTACTTATAATGTAAGAGGGCTGAACTCCCCGTACAAGAGACATACCCTGTGGAAGGAAGCCAATGAATACAAAGCGGATATATTATGTATCCAGGAAACCCACCTAACTACACAAAATGAAAAGCTGTTAAATCACAAACTATACCCGGTAATCTATAAAGCTTCCACTGCCAATAAAAAATGAGTTGCAAATACAATCAAAAACTCTATTAGCAAAATAATTGATAAAAACGGAAGATACATAATTCTAGACTGCAAAATAAACAATAAACCATATACCTTAGCCTGTATCTATACACCTAACAACAAACAGATTAGGTTTATCAATAAGATAATTGCAAAAATACAATCCATGACGAACAACCAAATAATCCTATGTGGGGACTTTAATATCACATATGATAGAGAAAGGGACATTCAATCAGGGAAACAGGCTAAACGCAAGAGATTCTTACAAAACACATTTAAAAGGGAGGAGCTATATGATGCTTGGTACAGTGGGACCATTAAATAATGGAGCTGAGGTGGTTGTAGAGGATGCCGAAAAGGCTAATCTGCTAAACCGTTTTTTTACATCGGTTTTTACTGTTGAGAATCCTTACAGTAGGGATTGTAACAATGTGCAGGGAGGAAATGAAGAGTTTTCACATTGGATAACAGAGGATATGGTACGGAATCAATTAGACAAAGTTAATATCAATAAAGCGCCAGGACCAGATGGATTGCATCCTAGGATTTTAAAAGAGCTTAGTTCAGTTCTAGCAAGACCACTGTGTCTCATCTTTTCAGATTCGCTTTTGTCTGGGGATGTGCCGCTGGATTGGAAAAAAGCCAATGTAATACCAATATTCAAAAAAGGTAGTCGTTCACAGCCTGGTAACTATAGACCTGTAAGCCTAACATCAGTGGTAGGGAAGGTGATGGAAACTTTGTTAAGGGATCATATCCTTGACTTTGTCTCCAGAGATCATCTTATTAGTAGTAGTCAGCATGGATTTATGAGAAATAGATCATGCCATACAAATTTAATTGGTTTTTATGAAGAAGTGAGTAAGAAGTTAGATTCAGGCACAGCTGTGGATGTGGTATATTTGGATTTTGCAAAAGCCTTTGATACTGTGCCACATAGGCGACTAATGTATAAACTGAGGACTGTTGGCCTTGAAGAAAACATTTGTTCATGGATAGAGAACTGGTTATTGGACCGCAAACAGAGAGTGGTGGTTAATGGAGCTACATCTATGTGGGCTAAAGTTCTAAGCGGAGTTCCTCAGGGTTCTGTACTGGGGCCGCTTCTGTTTAATCTGTTTATAAATGACTTAGAAGGGGGCATTGAGAGCAAGGTCTCTGTGTTTGCTGATGACACTAAATTATGCAGAGCTTTGGAAACTTCCAATGATGTGCAAGTGCTGCAAGCAGACCTAGATAGATTATCAAAATGGGCAGCAGAATGGCAGATGAGATTCAATGTTGATAAATGTAAGGTGATGCATTTGGGATTTAATAATCCCTGTGCCACCTACACCATAAATAACTCTGTGTTAATTGCATCTGAAATGGAAAAAGATTTGGGGGTTCTGGTAGATAACAGGCTTAGCTGTAGCAAACAATGCCAGGTAGCAACAGCTAGAGCTAGCAAGATATTGTCTTGTATAAAGAGGGGAATGGAATCAAGAGAGAAAAATATTATTCTCCCTCTTTACAAGGCACTGGTAAGGCCACATTTGGAATATGCGGTGCAGTTTTGGAATCCCATATACAAAAGGGACATCTTGGAAATTGAGGCAGTTCAGAGAAGGGCAACTAAATTAATAAGGGGAATGGAGGGGCTTGAATATGCAGGCAGATTAGACAAGTTAGGGCTGTTTACATTGGAGAAGCGGCGGTTGCGTGGGGACATGATAACCTTATACAAATATATTAATGGTCCATACAGTGAACTCTCTGGTGCATTGTTCACTAATAGGTCATATCAGAGGACTCGTGGACATCCTTTAAGGTTGGAAGAAAAGAAGTTTCATCTTCAAGTTAGGAGAGGTTTCTTTACAGTGAGAACGGTGAAACTGTGGAACTGTCTTCCAGCAGAGGTGGTAATGGCAAGTTCATTGAATAACTTTAAAAAAGGCCTGGATAAGTTTCTAAAACTAAAAAATATTGAGAATTACTGGTATTTTAATGATTATTTTGATATCCAAGAGATGATCTAGCACAAATGTTAAACAAACCATGTGATAGTGGTGAATGTAATGTTGATTCTATTTTATCTTATGAAAAATGAATAAAACCTTCATGGTATAAAAAAAAAATTAATGAAGAGCAAGGCAAGTTCGGGATTATGGGGCTGCGGGTGGAAGTTTTTTTTTTTTTAGATTTTTTTTAAACTTTCGGACAGGTCCACCAGAAGCCTATGGACAAACTTATTTCTTGTAAATGTTGACTATAGAGTTGGTGGCAGAGAATAGAAATACACAATTTTATCCAATGTTTAAAGTTCAGCAATGTTTCAAATTGTGATTTAGTTTATTAAAAAAATCCTAAAACCTTATACGGTAATGGTGTTACCTTAAATGGTGTTACCTGGGGGTCCTGCAGGGGTCTGTTATTGGACCCTTATTGTTCTCCCTCTACACTATTCCCTTGGGAGATGTTATAACCTTTTGGGGCTTCAAATATCATTTATATGCAGACGATACACAAATCTACTTGTCCACTCCTACGCTAACTCCTGACATCCAATTACGTGTCTCTGACTGCCTCTTGCCATCTCCTCCTGGATGTCTCAACGCTACCTCAAATAAAATCTTTCTAAAACTGAACTGATTGTTTTTCCACCTAAACCTGGTCCTGACCTATCTCTCGATCTCTGTTGAGAATACCCCATTTCCCCTATGCAATCTGCAAGCTGCCTAGGCATAATTATTGACTCCTCTCTCTCCTTTTCTATCCAAATAACTATGTTGCGAAAACCTGACACTTATTCCTTCGCAATGTAGGCAAATCTGCAGGTTCCTTTCTCTCCCGACCACCGCTATGCTTATGCATGCTCTCATCCTATCGCGCCTGGACTATTGCAACCTACTACTTTCTGGTCTTTCTGCTTTCCACCTCTCTCCCCTTCAGTCTATACTTAACTCGGCCACACGTATTGTTTCGCTCTCCAATAAACCGGATCCCAAATCTCCTCTGTACCGGACAACAACCTGGCTCCACATTAAACAGCGCATTATGTAAAAAATCCTTCTCCTAACATTTAAATCCCACTCTGCTGCTCCTCCTTATATTTCCTCTCTAGTCTCCCCATATGTTCCTGCCCGTACCCTCTGCTCATTGCATGATGGTGCAGCTGTTTTGGGGGAGAAGATGGCTAGGGGGTTGGAGGAGATTTTATGGGGGAGAGGGTACGGTGAACTACACAGGGGTAGATAGAGAAGTTAGGGATCAGGGGGCAAATGACACACTGGAGGGAGGAGAAGGGGGAGGGGGGAGCATAGAGCATAAGGAGGCATGTACGACCAAATATGTAAGTAAATCAATTGATAATCTAAAATGTATGTTTACAAATGCAAGAAGTCTGTCTGGAAAAACCGGGGAACTTGAAATAATAGCTTTAAAGGAAAGGTATGATGTGATTGGTATAGCAGTATTATGGCTAAATGATTCACATGACTGGGCAGTAAATATTGAAGTATACTCCTTATTTAGACATGACAGAGTTAATAAGAAAGGAGGAAGAGTATGTATGTATGTTAAACAGGAATTGAAGCCAAATTTAAAAAAAGGGATAGATGGGGGCGTAAACGATACGTCAGAAACAATATGGGTGGAACTGTGTACAGGAAGCAAGAAGGTAGGTAAATTAATTGTTGGAGTAGGTTATAAGCCGCCAAATGACTGGGAGGAGGTGGAAATGAATCTCCTTATGCAGTTGGCGAAGGCTGCTGGTATGGGGCATGTTTTGGTTATGGGGGATTTTAACTACCCTGACATAGATTGGGAACTGCCAGCACCTCAAAAGTTATAAAGTTCTTAAATTTCCTATATGAGCATTTTCTTTCACAGATGGTAGATGTTCCTACTAGACAGAATGCGTTGTTGGATCTGGTTGATATCTAATAAGCCTGAGCTCATTTTGGAGTGCAAGTACGATGGAAGCTTAGGGAATAGTGACCATGATATAGTGTCATTTAATATAGGTTGCAAAAATCTAAAAGTTGCACTGGGTTAACAAAAACCACTTTTAAAGGGATATTAAACTATTACATTTCTAAATCTGTACCTTTAGGGAACAAGTGAAAAACAAAATTAGGTCCACTCCTGCATGGCCTAATGCTCAGGTAAAAAGGGAAATGGAAAAAAAGAAAAAGGCTTTTAAAATTTTGAAAACAGAGGGAACAGAACAGGCTTACAGGGAGTTCAAAAGCTGTAATAAAGAGTGCAAGAAAGCAATTAAACTAGCTAAAATAGAAAATGAAATACGGATTGCCGAACAAAGCAAGTAAAACCCCAAAATGTTTTTTAAGTATATAAATGGCAAAAGATGAGGACTGAGAATGTGGGACCATTAAATAATGGGGCTGAGGTGGTTGTTGGGGATGCCGAAAAGGCTAATCTGCTAAACCATTTTTTTTACATCGGTTTTTACTGTTGAGAATCCTTGTCCTTACAGCAGGGATTGTAATAATATGCAGGGAAGTATTCACATTGGTTAACAGAGGATATGGTACGGATACAATTAGACAAAGTTAATATCAATAAAGCCCCAGGACCAGATGGATTGCATCCTCAAATTTTAAAAGGGCTTAGTTCAGTTCTATCTAGACCACTGTTTCTTCAGATTTTCAGATTCGCTTTTGGTGCTGGAAACTTTATTACAGGATCATATCCTTGACTTTGGGGCATATTTATAAAGGTTCGTTAAATTTTCGCGGCCGTTTTTGCGGACATTAACGCATAAATCGCGTTTAGCGCGATTTATAAAAGTCCGAAAACGGCCGCGAAAAGTTAACGAAGCGTTAACCTTTCGCGGCGATACTTACCTGTTACCGCCGCTTCTATTTATAAAGCGGCGGTACTGGTTTCACTCGGCTAGTATCGGCTGTTTTACTTCGCCACCTTGAAGGCTGGCGAAGTCAGCAAAAAAGGGGGGAAAAATTCCTTCCTGACTCCAAACGGCAATCAGAAAGTATCCTGGATCAACCAGATCTATATGTATTATACCATTAATTCTCAATATTTTTTTGTTTAGAAACTTATCCAGGCCTTTTTTAAAGCTATTCAATGAACTTGCATTACCACTTCTTGCTGGAAGAACCCCCAAATCTTTTTCATCAAGATGCACTTACACAGCCTTATTTATGGTGTAGGTGGCACAGGATTATAAATCCCAAATGCATCACCTTTACATTTATCAACATTGAATCTCATCTGCCATTCTGCTGCCCATTTTGATAATCTATCTAGGTCTGCTTGCAGCACTTGCAACTTGAGTTTCCAAAGCTCTGCATAGTTTTTTTTTTTAGTGTCATCAGCAAACACTGAGACCTGCTCTCAATGCCGCCCTGCCCTTCTAAGGGTGGTGGGGGGCATTTATAACAGAATTAAAGAGAAGCGTGACCCAGTACAGAACCCTGAGGCACTCCCTTAGAACTTTAACCCACATATATGTCCCATAACCACCCTCTCTTTTGCGTATCCAACTAACCGTTTCTCTAGCCTAAACAAATGTTTTTTTCTAGGCCACACATCCCTCATTTTTACTCAGTCGCCTATGTGGCACAGTGATCAAAGCTTCATCAACAATCCAGTTACACATCCACTGCTGTGCCGGAATCTAACTTCTTACTTCATAACCAACCATTAATTTTTCTGGCATATTCTATTCTCATAAATCCATGCTGACTGCTACTAATACGATGAGCTCTGTAGACAAGGGGCATATTTATAAAGCACCGAAAATAGTGCCAAAAAATTACCCCCGCCGCACATCGCGGCCGGCTGAAAATGCGCTATCCGCCGTTTTATACGGCGAGCGCTATTCCGCGTATATGTATCGCGCCGCGATGTGCTCGGTAATTTTAAGCCCTTCGCGGCGATACTGTATAGTCGCCCGAAGGGACTTAAAATCCCTTCCCGAACGCCTCTCCTAGGGGGCGGGGCATACCCCACCCTGCCCAACCCCCCCGCGGCGGCGGCGACCACCGCCGCCCGCTTCAAGCAGCCCCTCCCAAACCCGTTCCCCCTCGCGGCAATCTCGGAACGGGAGGCTAGAGGCGCCCGGGAAGGCCGCACAGGTGGTCGCGACCACCCGCCGCGCACCCCCTCCCCAGAAACCCCTGCAGCCCCCCGCCCGGCCGCTCCCGGGAGGGGAAGGGAGGGAGCCGCTGGGATGGGTGAGGCTCCCTCCCGCGGGGCCCTGAGAAGGCCTTTTGGGGCTTAGGGGGTCCCCCCTCGAACCGGGACCCCCAGTGCGGCTCTTAAAAGAGCCCTTGGGCGGCGTCTTCTTTCTTTCCAGTCCCAGCTACACCAGCTCCGCCGAGGCCGCCGACCCCCGAGAGGTACCCCTGCGGCCGCCAGGAGTACCCCCGGTGGGCGCCGGCGACCTCAACGAGGCCGATGTCTTCGGTTGGCGACACCACCCCACTCAGGTCGGCCGTGCCAGGCAGACTCACTGCGGCCGCCAGTGAGCCGCTGGCACCGCAGGCACTCAGCGGAGTCGATGTTTGCCAGCCGCTTCTTTCTTCTTTCTTCAGCCTCTACTGCGATGGCAATCTGAGTTCCGCGGGAAAGCTCCTCTTTTATATGGTTTGCAAACTCATAATCCATTTCTGATTGGTCATTTTAATACTTGCTTTACTTAACCAATCAGATTTCAGAACTTTCCACTGGGGGTCCCGGTTTCGAGCTGCGGACCCCTGAAAAGGCACTTGTCAGTGCCCGCAAGGGCCCTTATAAGGGCCGGGAGGGGGGGTCCCGGTTCGACTGCGGGACCCCCTAAGCCCCAAAAGGCCTCGTCTCAGGCCCGATGGAGGGAGCCTCCACCCCTCCAGCGGCTCCCTCCCTTCCCCTCCCCGGAGCGGGCGGCGGGGGGCTTGGAGGGATGCCGGGGAGGGGGTGCGCGGCGCTGGTCGCGACCCACCTGCTGCGGCCCCTTCCGGCAAGCCCCTCCTAGCCTCCATTTCGAGATTGCCGCGAGCAGGGAACGGGTTGGGAGGGCTGCGCGGGGGGTGTGGGCGGGGTGGGGTGTCTCCGGGGCGGGTGCGACCACCCGCCGCGGTTGCCTGCCATCCCCGCCGTGGAGTTAGTATCGGCTGACTCGCCAGCCTTCAAGTGGCGAAAGTAAAACAGCCGATACTAGCCGAGTCGAACCAGTACCGCCGCTTTATAATAGAAGCGGCGGGTAAACAGGTAAGTATCCGCGAAAGGTTACGCTTCGTTAACTTTTCGCGGCCGTTTTCGGACTTTTTATAAATCGCGCTAAACGCGATTGTGCGTTAATGTCCGCAAAAACGGCGCGAAATTTAACGAACCTTTATAAATATGCCCAAAGTCAAGGATATGATCCTGTAATAAAGTTTCCAACACCAAGCGAATCTGAAACTCTGAAGAAACCGTGGTTAGATAGAACTGAACTAACGCCTTTTTAAATTGAGGATGCAATCCATCTGGTCCTGGGCTTATTGATATTACTTTGTCTAATTGTATCCGTACCATATCCTCTGGTTAACCAATGTGAATACTTCCTGCATATTATACAATCCCGCTGTAAGGACAAGGATTCTCAACAGTAAAATCCGATTTGTAAAAAAAATGGTTTAGCAGATTGCCTTTTCGGCATCCCCAACAACCACCTCAGCCCCATTATTTAAGGTCCCACATTCTCAGGTCCTCATCTTTTGCCTTTATATAAATATTAAAAAAATTTTGGGGTTTTACTTGCTTGTTCGCAATCGTATTTCATTTTCTATTTAGCTAGTTTAATTGCTTTCTTGCACTCTTTATTACAGCTTTTGAAACTCCGCTGTAAGCCGTTCTGTTCCCTGCTGTTCAAAATTTTAAAAGCCTTTTTCTTTTTTTCCATTTCCCTTTTTACCTGAGCATTAGGCCCATGCAGGAGTGACCCTAATTTTGTTTTCACTTGTTCCCTAAAGGTACATTTAGAAATGTAATAGTTTAATATCCTTTAAAAGTGGTTTTTTGTACCCAGTGAACTTTAGATTTTTGCAACCTTATTAAATGACACTATATCATGGTCACTATTCCCTAAGCTTCCCTACCTTCATCTCCAAAATGAGACTCAGGCTTATTAGATATCACCAGATCCACAACGCATTCTGCTAGTAGGAACATCTACCATCTGTGGAAAGAAAATGCTCATATAGAAATTTAAGAACTTATAAACTTTGAGGTGGCTGGCAGTTCCCAATCTATGTCAGGGTAGTTAAAATCCCCATAACCAAAACATGCCCCATACCAGCAGCCTTCGCCAACTGCATAAGGAGATTCATTTCCACCTCCTCCCAGTCATTTGGCGCTTATAAACCTCTATTGATTCCTAAAACAACAAGAAACAACAAATGGATGACTTGTTTAAAACGAAATTTTGTTTCGTAAATAAAAACTATTGATTAAAATAACTCTCTTACAGATATGTGAAATGAATGTAGAAGGTTTAGCTGCCTTAAATAAGGATACCAAGGCATTATTTGAATTTTTTTTTAAATTATTAAGATTTTTCAAAAGTGAAATTATTTCCTACAGAGACAACCAGTGAAAAACAGAAACCAAACCCGCTGACATCAACATAGGTACATATATAAAAATACAATGTTTCAGTTATATTTTATTATTGAATCTGTAGTGGATTTTTTCTAGAATCTTTTTTTTTTAGCTTGACACCTGAAAAGATTACTGAATCAGAACCTAAAGAAATAAGACTGGTAGAGGACTACAAAGAAATCAATTATTAACACTTACAAAATGAATATGCTTTCTAGAAAAAGCTGGTAAAGAAGCTTGAACCGAACAAGCTTTGCAACTTTATTTTATTACTTGTTTTACAATTCAATATACATGTCTATCATTTTTAAACATGTTTAGGTTAACTTCTTATTAAGGGAAAAAATCTGGAAGCTTAAAAAACAGAATGTTATACTATTTTTAGTACTAAACATGTTTATTACATGCAGTGCTATTAGAATAATGACTAACTTAATAATCTCATCACTACAATAAAAAAGTAGAGAACAGAGCCTGTTAAAAAAACAGAAAAGTTGGTTTTAAATGAAACTTTTATATATACTGTTCAAACTATTTTGAACATATGTTGGGTAACTTATTAAAGATGTTTTAATTTTTACATTTTAATAACTGAATTACATTCTGTTTTAACGAAACAAGGTGGAAAACACAAGCGCTGAAAAGAAGAAAGGTTTGTTTTAAAGAAACTTTTATAAATACTGAATTTCTCTTAGCAATTCTTTTCCAAAAGCTAGATGAGGGATAAAGTAAAAAAATTTTACAAATTGACATCCAATAATATTTCAAAAGTATTGTACTGTAGAAGTATATTAGTAAGGTAAGTGGTAAAATTAATTATTGAGTTTCCTAAAAACAGAAACATAAAATGCATGACTTGTTTTAAAATGGTGTTTAGTAAATAAAAACTATTGGTTAAAATACTCTCTTACAGATATGTGAAATGATATGTAGAAGGTTTAGCTGCCTTAGATAGGATACCAATGACATTGTTTAAATTTAAAAAAAATTATTAGAATTTTTTAAAAGTGAAATCATTTCCCACAGAGACACCAGTGAAAAAACAGGAACCAAAACCCGCTGACATCAAAATAGGTACAAATATAAAAATACATTGTTTCAGTAATATTTTAGTTATTGAATCTGTAGTGAATTTGTTCTAAGAAGTCTTTTTTTTTACAGTGACACCTGAAAAGATTACTGAATCAGAATCTAAAGAAAATAAGACTGGTAAAGGACTACAAAGAAATCAATTATTAACAGTTACAAATGAATAATGCTTTCTAGAGAAAAGCTGGTAAAGAAGCTTGAACTGAAACATGTTGAACCAAAGAAAGGCTCTTAGATCAAGCTAAATATGTTTAAAGGACATGTCTTCATATCTTCAAATAGAACAAATTATTTTAAAAATAGTTTCTTTTATATGAAAATATTAAATGCTATTAAAAGACTTTCAACTTGAAATAAGAAATCAAATATAAAACTACAAAATAATAATACCTTCTACAGAAAAGCTGGTGATGCCACTTGAACCTTAAACTTTCAAACTAAATTTGAGCACTTAGCTCAGCTAAATATTTTTTGATAAAATATTACAACTTCTCTATACAAAATAAATTAACAAAGTATTGCAATTTTTTTATTTACCTTGTTCTACAAATTCAATATACCGTATATACTTGAGTATAAGCCGAGGTTTTTAGGTTTTAAAATAAACCTAAAAACTACTTACCTCGGCTTATACTCGAGTCAAGGTCCTTCCTTCCCCCCCGATCGATGGTTGCTCAACTCCAATCCGGCTGCCGCACGCTGGGTACGTCCTGTGGGTTTGCCGACTGATGTCACTACTCGGCGCTGGGCTGTGAGAGGCGCCGAGTAGTGACGTCAGCCGGCAAATCCACAGGACTTACCCAGCGTGCGCAGCCGGATTTGGCCATAAGGAGATGGCGATCATCTGGAGTGCAGCTTCATGCCCGTGATCCCTGTGCACTGACAGCCCCGCTAAGAGAGAAAGAACAGCACTCTCCAGCATATGAATTCCTGGCGCGTAGAACAGAGCGAAGGGTTCCCAGGGAGAGGGAGACGGTCTGATTTCTTCACTGCCCTGGTCACCTCCGGATTTGCAGTTGAGCAACCATCGATCGGGGTAAGGACCAACTTACTGGGGGGACTTTCAGGGGAGGGAGGGAAGGGGCTCTACTACTTTTAACTGCAGAATTCCCATACAGGTGTTTGGAAACTACAACTCCCAGCAACTAAAGCATGCTGGGTGTTGTAGTTTCCAACATCTGTATGGGAATTCTGCTGTCCATTTAAAGGGCAACTTAAGACTCAAACATACTGAATCAGAAGGCAGTAGTGCATATTCCTAACCTCGGCTTATACTCGAGTCATCAATTTTTCCTACTTTTTTAGGTAAAAAAGGTACCCTCGGCTTATACTCGGGTCGGCTTATACTCGAGTATATACGGTATATGTCTATCATTATTAAACTGTTTTAGGTTAACTTCTTATTAAGAGAATAAAATCGGAGAAGCTTAAAAAAACAGAAATGTTATACTATTTTAAGTACTAAACATATTTATTACATGCAGTGCTATTAGAATAAATTACTTATAATATCTCATCATCCCCAGAGAAAAAGTAGAGAAACAGGAGCCTTTTGAAAAAAAGAAGGTTGGTTTTAAAATTAAACTTTTATATATATTGTATAAAAAATTTTGAACATGTGTTAGGTAAATTATTTAAAGATATGTTTTAATTTTTACATTTAATAAACTGAATTACTTTTCTGTTTAACAGAAACAAAGGTGGAAAAACACAAACAGCTGAAAAGAAGAAAGGTTTGTTTTAAAGAAACTTTTATAAATACTGTATTTCTCTTAGCAATTATTTTCCAAAAGCTAGATAAGGGATAAAGTAAACATTTTTTTACAAATTGATATCCAATATATTTCAAATAAGTATTGTACTGTAGAAGTATATTAGTAAGGATAAAGTGATAAAATTCATTATTGAGTTTCCTAAAACAAAAAACAAAATGGATGACTTGTTTTAAATAAAATGGTGTTTTGTAAATAAAAACTATTGATTAAAATACTCTCTTGCAGATATGTGAATGATATTGTAGAAGGTTTAGCTGCCTTAAATAAGATACCAATGGCATTATTTGAATTTTTAAAAAAAACTATTAGAATTTTTTCAAAAGTGAAATTATTTCCTATAGTGCCACTAGTGAAAAAACAGGAACCAAAACCCGCTGACATCAATATAGGTACAAATATAAAAATATATTGTTCAGTTATATTTTAGTTATTGAATCTGTGAGCTTTGGAAACTTCCAATGATGTGCAAGTGCTGCAAGCAGACCTAGATAGATTATCAAAATGGGCACAGAATGGCAGATGAGATTCAATGTTGATAAATGTAAGGTGATGCATTTGGGATTTAATAATCCCTGTGCCACCTACACCATAAATAACTCTGTGTTAAGTGCATCTGAAATGGAAAAGATTTGGGGGTTCTGGTAATAACAACTTAGCTGTAGCAAACAATGCCAGGTAGCAACAGCTAGAGCTAGCAAGATATTGTCTTGTATAAAGAGGGGAATGGAATCAAGAGAGAAAAATATTATTCTCCCTCTTTAACGGCACTGGTAAGGCCACATTTGGAATATGCGGTGCAGTTTTGGAATCCCATATACAAAAGGGACATCTTGGAAATTGAGGCAGTTCAGAGAAGGGCAACTAAATTAATAAGGGAAATGAGGGGCTTGAATATGCAGGCAGATTAGACAAGTTAGGGCTGTTTACATTGAGAAGCGGCGGTTGCGTGGGGACATGATAACCTTATACAATATATTAATGGCCCATACATTGAACTCTCTGGTGCTTGTTCACTAATAGGTCATATCAGAGGACTCGTGGACATCCTTTAAGGTTGGAAGAAAAGAAGTTTCATCTTCAGGTTAGGAGAGGTTTCTTTACAGTGAGAACGGTGAAACTGTGGAACTGTCTTCCAGCGGAGGTGGTAATGGCAAGTTCATTGAATAACTTTAAAAAAGGCCTGGATAAGTTTCTAAAACAAAAAATATTGAGAATTACTGGTATTATGCATATAGATCTGGTTGATCCAGGGATACTTTCCGATTGCCGTTTGGAGTCAGGAAGGAATTTTTCCCCCCCTTTTTTAGCTGGGGTTTTTTGCCTTCCTCTGGATCAACTGTTAGGTAGGGTTAAAAAAAAAAAAAAAAAAAGATGGGTTGGACTTGATGGACGAATGTCTTTATTCAACCTTAATTACTATGTTACTATGTAGTGGATTTGTTCTAAGAAGTCTTTTTTTTTACAGTGACACCTGAAAAGATTACTAAATCAGAACCTAAAGAAAATAAGACTGGTAAAGGACTACAAAGAAATCAATTATTAACACTTACAAATGAATAATGCTTTCTAGAAAAAAGCTGGTGAAGAAGCTTGAACCGAAACAAGCTTTGCAACTTTTATTTTATTACTTGTTTTACAAATTCAATATACATGTCTATCATTTTTAAACATGTTTTAGGTTAACTTCTTATTAAGAGAAAAAAATCTGGAGAAGCTTAAAAAACAGAAACGTTATACTATTTTTAGTACTAAACATGTTTATTACATGCAGTGCTATTAGAATAAATGACTAACAATTTAATCTCATCATCCACAATGAAAAAAGTATAGAAACAGGAGCCTGTTGAAAAAAAAGAAAAGTTGGTTTTAAAATAAAACTTTTATATATACTGTACAAACTATTATTGAACATATGTTGGGTAACTTATTTAAAGATGTTTTAATTTTTACATTTTAATAACTGAATTACATTCTGTTTTACAGAAACAAAGGTGGAAAAACACAAAGCAGCTGAAAAGAAGAAAGGTTTGTTTTAAAGAAACTTTTATAAATACTGAATTTCTCTTAGCAATTCTTTTCCAAAAGCTAGATAGAGGGATAAAGTAAACTTTTTTTACAAATTGACATCCAATAATATTTCAAATAAGTATTGTACTGTAAAGTATATTAGTAAGGATAAAGTGGTAAAATTAATTATTGAGTTTCCTAAAAACAAGAAACATAAAATGCATGACTTGTTTTAAAATGGTGTTTAGTAAATAAAAACTATTGGTTAAAATACTCTCTTACAGATATGTGAAATGATATGTAGAAGGTTTAGCTGCCTTAGATAAGGATACCAATGACATTGTTTAAATTAAAAAAAAAATTATTAGAATTTTTTAAAAGTGAAATCATTTCCCACAGAGACACCAGTGAAAAAACAGGAACCAAAACCCGCTGACATCAAAATAGGTACAAATATAAAAACATTGTTTCAGTAATATTTTAGTTATTGAATCTGTAGTGAATTTGTTCTAAGAAGTCTTTTTTTTTTACAGGTGACACCTGAAAAGATTACTGAATCAGAATCTAAAGAAAATAAGACTGGTAAAGGACTACAAAGAAATCAATTATTAACAGTTACAAATGAATAATGCTTTCTAGAGAAAAGCTGGTAAAAGCTTGAACTGAACATGTTGACCAAAGAAAGGCTCTTAGATCAAGCTAATATTTTAAAGGACATGTCTTCATATCTTCAAATAGAACAAATCATTTAAAAATAGGTTTCTTTTATATAAAATATTAAATGCATTAAAAGACTTTCAACTTGAAATAAGAAATCAAATACAAAAACTAACAGAATAATAATACCTTCTACAGAAAAGCTGGTGAAGACACTTGAACCTTAAACTTTGAAACTACAGTTGGATACTTAGCTCAGCTAATATTTTTTTGATAAAATATTACAAGCTTCTCTATACAAAATAAATTAAAAGAGTATTGCAATTTTTATTTATTTACTTGTTCTACAAATTCAATATATATGTCTATCATTCTTAAACATGTTTTAGGTTAACTCTTATTAAGAGAATAAAATCTGGAGAAGCTTAAAAAACAGAAATGTTATACTATTTTAAGTACTAAACATATTTATTACATGCAGTGCTATAGAATAATTACTAAAAATATCTCACATCCACAGATCAAAAGTAGAGAAACAAGAGCCTGTGGAAAAGAAAGGTTGGTTTTAAATTAAACTTTTATTATACTGTATAAAAAATATTGAACATGTGTTAGGTAAATTATTTAAAGATATGTTTTAATTTTTAACATTTTAATATGAATTATTCGTTCTGATTTCAGAACAAAGGTGGAAAAACACAAAACAGCTGAAAAGAAGAAAGGTTTGTTTTAAAGAAACTTTATAAATACTATGTATTCTCTTAGCAATTATTTTCCAAAGCTAGATAAAGATAAAGTAAACATTTTTTACAAATTGATATCCATAATATTTCAAATAAGTATTGTACTGTAGAAGTATATTAGTAAGGATAAAGTGATAAAATTCATTATTGAGTTTCCTAAAAACAAAAAAACAAAATGGATGACTTGTTTTAAATAAAATGGTGTTTTGTGAATAAAAACTATTGATTAAAATACTCTCTTGCAGATATGTGAAATGATATGTAGAAGGTTTAGCTGCCTAAATAAGGATCCAATGGCATTATTTAATTTTTAAAAAAACTATTAGAATTTTTTCAAAAGTGAAATTATTTCCTACAGTGACACTAGTGAAAAAACAGGAACCAAAACCGCGGACATCAATATGGTACAAATATAAAATAATTGTTTCAGTTATATTTTAGTTATTGAATCTGTAGGGGATTTGTTCTAAGAAGTCTTTTTTTTTACAGTGACACCTGAAAAGATTACTAAATCGAACCTAAGAAAATAAGACTGGTAAAGGACTACAAAGAAATCAATTATTAACACTTACAAATGATAATGCTTTCTAGAAAAAAGCTGGTGAAGAAGCTTGAACCGAAACAAGCTTTGCAACTTTTATTTTATTACTTGTTTTACAAATTCAATATACATGTCTATCATTTTTAAACATGTTTTAGGTTACCGTAACTTCTTATTAAGAGAAAAAAATCTGGAGAAGCTAAAAAACAGAAATGTTATACTATTTTTAGTACTAAACATGTTTATTCATGCAGTGCTATTAGAATAAATGTAACATTTAATCTCATCATCATCCACAATGAAAAAAGTATAGAAACAGGAGCCTGTTGAAAAAAAAGAAAAGTTGGTTTTAAAATGAAACTTTTATATATACTGTACAAACTATTATTGAACATATGTTGGGTAACTTATTTAAAGATGTTTTAATTTTTACATTTTAATAACTGAATTACATTCTGTTTTAAAGAAACAAAGGTGGAAAAACACAAAGCAGCTGAAAAGAAGAAAGGTTTGTTTTAAAGAAACTTTTATAAATACTGAATTTCTCTTAGCAATTGTTTTCCAAAAGCTAGATAGAGGGATAAAGTAAACTTTTTTTTACAAATTGACATCCATATATTTCAATAAGTATTGTACTGTAGAAGTATATTAGTAAGGATAAGATGGTAATTAATTATTGAGTTTCCTAAAAACAAGAAACATAAAATGCATGACTTGTTTTAAAATGGTGTTTTCTAAATAAAAACTATTGATTAAAATACTCTCTTACAGATATGTGAAATGATATGTAGAAGGTTTAGCTGCCTTAGATAAGGATACCAATGGCATTGTTTAAATTTAAAAAAAAATTATTAGAATTTTTTAAAAGTGAAATCATTTCCCACAGAGATACCAGTGAAAAAACAGGAACCAAAACCCGCTGACATCAAAATAGGTACAAATATAAAAAAAAAAAATTGTTTCAGTAATGTTTTAGTTATTGAATTGTAGTGGATTTGTTCTAAGAAGTCTTTTTTTTACAGTGACACCTGAAAAGATTACTGAATCAGAATCTAAAGAAAATAAGACTGGTAAAGGACTACAAAAAATCAATTATTAACAGTTACAAATTAATAATGCTTTCTAGAGAAAAGCTGGTAAAGAAGCTTGAACTGAAACATGTTGAACCAAAGAAAGGCTCTTAGATCAAGCTAAATATGTTTAAAGGACATGTCTTCATATCTTCAAATAGAACAAATCATTTAAAAAATAGGTTTCTTTTATATGAAAATATTAAATGCTATTAAAAGACTTTCAACCTGAAATAAGAAATCAAATACAAAAACTAACAGAATTAATAATACCTTCTACAGAAAAGCTGGTGAAGACCTTGAACCTTAAACTTTGAAACTACAGTTGGATACTCTAATAGCACTGCATGTAATAAACATGTTTAGCACTAAAAATAGTATAACATTTCTGTTTTTTAAGCTTCTCCAGATTTTATTCTCTTAATAAGAAGTTAACCTAAAACATGTTTAAAAATGATAGACATGTATATTGAATTTGTAGAACAAGTAATTAAATAAAAGTTGCAATACTCTTGTTAATTTATTTTGTATAGAGAAGCTTGTAATATTTTATCAAAAAATATTTAGCTTGAGCTAAGTACCCAACTGTAGTTTCAAAGTTTAAGGTTCAAGTGTCTTCACCAGCTTTGCGTCCGCGAGTGCTGCCCGGTAATTTTAGGCCCCTCGCGGCGATACTGTATAGTCGCCGCGAAGGGATTAAAATCCCTTCCCGAACGCCTCTCCTAGGGGGCGGGGCATACGCCCACCCTGCCCACACCCCCCGCGGCGGCGGCGACCACCGCCGCCCGCTTCAAGCAGCCCCTCCCAAACCCGTTCCCGCTCGCGGCAATCTCGGAACGGGAGGCTAGAGGGCTGCCCGGGAAGTGGCCGCAGCAGGTGGTCGCGACCACCCGCCGCGACCCCCCCCCAGCAACACCCTCCGAAGCCCCCCGCCCCGGCCGCTCCGGGGAGGGGAAGGGAGGGAGCCGCTGGGATGGGTGAGGCTCCCTCCCGCGGGGCCCTGAGAAGGCCTTTTGGGGCTTAGGGGGTCCGCAGCTCGAACCGGGACCCCCAGTGCGGCTCTTAAAAGAGCCCTTGGGCGGCGTCTCTTCTTTCTTCCAGTCCCAGCTACACCAGCTCCGCCGAGGCCGCCGACCCCCGAGAGGTACCCCTGCGGCCGCCAGGAGTACCCCCGGTGGGCGCCGGCGACCTCAACGAGGCCGATGTCTTCGGTTGGCGACACCACCCCATCAGGTCGCCGTGCCAGCAGACTCACTGCGGCCGCCAGTGAGCCCGCTGGCACCGCCGGCCCTAGCGGAGTCGATGTTTGCCAGCCGCTTCTTTCTTCTTTCTTCAGCCTCTACTGCGATGGCATCTGAGTTCCGCGGGGAAAGCTCCTCTTTTATATAGGTTTGCAGAAATCAATAATCCATTCTGATTGGTCAATTTTTAATACTTGCTTTACATTAACCAATCAGATTTCAGAACTTTCCACTGGGGGTCCCGGTTCGAGCTGCGGGACCCCTGCCAAAGGCACTTGTCAGTGCCGCAAGGGCCCTTATAAGGGCCGGGAGTGGGGGGTCCCGGTTCGACTGCGGGACCCCCTAAGCCCAAAGGGCCTCTCTCAGGCCCGATGGAGGGACCTCCACCCTCCCAGCGGCTCCCTCCCTTCCCCTCCCCGGGAGCGGGCGGGGCGGGGGGCTTGGAGGGTTGCCGGGGAGGGGGTGCGCGGGGTGGTCGCGACCCACCTGCTGCGGCCCCTTCCGGCAGACCCTCCTAGCCTCCATTCGAGATTGCCGCGAGCAGGGAAAGGGTTGGGAGGGCTGCGCGGGGGGTGTGGGGCGGGGTGGGCGTGCTCCCGGGGCGGGTGCGACACCCGCGTGGGTTGCCTGCCATCCCCGCCGTGGAGTTAGTATCGGCTGAACAGCTGTTTTTTTTGCCTTCCTCTGGATCAACTGTTAGGGTTAAAAAACAAAAAGAGGGTGAATAGGTTGGACTTGATGGACGTATGTCTTTATTCAACCTTAATTACTATGTTATTATGTTACTATGTAACCAGCTCCTGTACAGACCCCCCACTCGGACTGCTTCCTCTCGCCTTAAACCTTTCTTTCTCGTAGCTCCCATCCTCTGGAATTCTATTCCCCTCTCTCAATGTCAAGAAACCTCAATTAGCAGGTTTAAATCTAGCTTTTCATCCTACCTATCTGGTAACCAGCACAGTATTTGATTGTTTTATTTGCACTGCATACGTCTCACTCCAGCACTTATACCCATTCCATTGTATCTGTGTGTTACCCACCTAACTAGATTGTAAGCTCTACTGGGCAGGGACCTCATTACCTCTTGGCAAAGCCCTAGCACTTCTATTTATATAGGTTATATATTTATGTACTGAACTATCTATGTATTTATCGCCCTTGTATGACTTTATTGTATTTTAATAATGTACAGCGCTGCATCACCAAGTGGTGCTATATAAATAAACTATACATACATACAAAGGACATCAATGTACATGATTATACATATGATTCCAAAGTAAGCAGAAAACAAGTCACATGTACTACTCCTGTCATTGTTGTAGAAAGAGTACCTCTAGAAACACAAAGCACAAAATTACATGAAAGACATAATGATATGAGTAGTACATGTGACTTGTTTTCTGCTTACTTTGGACATATACTTGAGAAATATTTTACAGCAGATTAGTGTTTCAAATATTTGACTGCAGACTAGAGAGCCAGATATATATATACAAGACAACAACCTGTCTAGGTCTAGGAAACGGACTTCTGCAAAAGCCATAATATAGGCCATATGCTTTTATTTAGTGATCCAAAAGACACAATTACTGTTTCTTAAAAAACACTCTTTCTTTATAAAATAGCAAACTGTATCACAGAATATTACACACTACAGATTTTAGGGACCTATTCACTCACAATAGGTTTAGTATTGAATTATAAAAAAGACATACGCCCATCTAGTCTATCTTCATCATCATCCTGATGACTTCTGAGATCAGCACAGGTTTGCAACTCTTTATATAGGTGTAAGGATTCGGGTCTTACCTGGGGCCACGCTCCTTCGCTGCCGCACGGGAGTGCGCACCGCAGGCACCCCGTGCGCGTGCACGCAAGGACGCACGGGGGGCGTGGAGTCCGGTGGCCGGAACATGGGTCAACTGGGTCACACGCTCCGACGCAGGGCGATGACGTGGGGGGGCCTTCATAAGCCTCCCCACATGGTGAGATCTTGCTGCCAGTTCAGTATAGCTGTATCTGTTCTTCAGCTCCTGCTTGTTGTATTTGTTCTGCCCAGTTTGTTCCTGATTCTTGTCCTTCAGCCAGCTTCTGTTTCCAGTTCAGCCTTCAGCATCCATATTACTACAGTCAGCTTCTGTTTCCAGTTCAGCCTTCAGCATCCATACTGTTACAGCCAGCTTCTGTTTCCAGTTCAGCCTTCAGCATCCATATTACTACAGCCAGCTTCTGTTTCCAGTTCCGCCTTCAACATCCATATTGTTACAGCCAGCTTCTGTTTCCAGTTCAGCCTTCAACATCCATATTGTTACAGCCAGCTTCTGTTCCAGGTCAGCCTTCAGCATCCATTTGTTCCAGTCAGCTTCTGTTTCCAGTTTAACCTCCGTGCTTTTGCCTGTACTTTCACACTGTTCCCAGTTACCACTGCCTCTCTACACTGCGGGTGGTCTCGGCGGACCTTGATCTGGAACCGCAACCTGGTGTCTGTTGGCAGTCAACATCCTCACCCTCAGAGGCTCTGGAGAAGACCAATAGACATTAGACTCTGCGTCCAGTGAGAGGTTTGCTGGGGCTCTCCTGAAGATCCCAAACAATAGGATGATTGAAAGACCAAGTCAATTTAATTTTGCTTTTAGCAACGTATGGTCAGATATTGACTAATCATATTTTAATAAGGTGAGGGATGTACTGTTAGTGGGACTTGCAAGTCCATGTTCAAACCGGAACTCATAAATTAAAGTGTTGGCTGCCATGATAACCAATCAATTCCCTGCATTTCACAGCTGATATCATTCAGTGTGCTGCCAAGTGCATATAGTAGGTTACACAGTCAACACTGACCTTACATGAAATGTCTCTATAATATTTGTATACGGTATTAACTCAATATCCAGGTTCTTTTCTTTGACCAATATGTCATTTACATTTGTATTCACCACCACTGCCCTTTGGCAGCTTATACCAAATTTCTAATATAAAGCTGTATTTTATCTTTCATTTGTAATTATAAACAACCTTTTTATACAGTATTTATGTTTTAAAAAAAATATTACAACAGCAATAATTGTAATAGATAAGCTGACAAGACATGATTAATTGTATATAGTAACCATGCAGAACATTCATTTACAGAATTTTGGATCAAGGTCTAGTCCATTACATGACTTAATTCTCAGGTAGATGAGTAACAAACAAATATACATTATAATGTTACACGTGTGTTTATATTTCCTGGTAGTTACTGTTAGAACACCCGAATATAAATATTGGTGCTTAAAGGATAAAAAACTGGGAAGCAGAATAAAAACGGAACCTTTTAGATTAAAGGAGAATGATAGTCTAACAACAAATACCAGTATGTTTGGGCGATTCCCTGTGTAATGCTGACCCAAACTGCTATGTTTTTTAAAAATAATAATTTTTAGGCAACAGGAAGCATTTCTCTGTATGTTGGTGCTGCTTTTCCTCCTTTCTCCAAGCTCCTCTGCTTCTGTTAGCACCTCCCTGTGAGCCAAACCTTCATTTGGCACCAGCCCTATAGGGAAAAGTGGTAACAATTCTCTAATAACTCTCCTTTAAACTAACTGCAACCAGCACAACTGTATAACCAGAACCATATAATTAATAAAGCTGTAAAGTGGTGTCAACCCAAACCTGGTCAGCAGTCCTACATCAAAACTTTGTCTGGGTTTTGACACAAAATTGTGGCTTATTTATTATTCTTTGAACCCTTTGGCCAGTTTGTGCATCCTTTATAACTAAGATGGCATAGCTATGACCTCATCACAATTATCTCAAACCCTCTATGGAACTAAGAGTAAGGAAACCTTTAGATGACAAATATTATTTGTGGACTATAGACCTGCACCCAATACTGACAATATAAAGGTTTTAATTGAAAGGATGTATATACTCAGTGTCTACTTGGTAGGTTGCCTTGAGAAAACCATAGAAGCAAAGCATGGATTGCAGTGGGCACACTGACCACAATCAAGGGAAATATGATATAAAAAATAACTTTTATTTAGAGCCAGTTAAAAAAGTATTAGAAAATTGATGACACATGATTACAATCGGAAAACAAAGATTAAAAACATCCCATCACCCTCTTAACCCTATTAAACAATATACCGGTATATTGAGAGCATAAAGTTTTAATACACAACAATGGATCAGAACCCTAGGTACACACAGATGTCAATGAGTTTAGGCAATGTCAGCAGTGAAGCCAAAACTAAATTGCGATACCAATTATACTATACCAGGGATCCGGTACTAGGGTCATAGAGGGATCATGGGCTATTAAAACGGTCCGCCAGACGCGTTTCGTCCGCAACTACGGACTTCCTCAATGGCGCATGTAGAATGCGTCATCCGATCGCATCCATGCTCCTTAAATACACGCAGTCACGTAAGTACGTGACTCTTGCCAAACTACCTGTGATACCATCGCAATCAGAATAAATGATGTCTTACGCAAGATTCTCGCGAGACTTGACACTAAGTCAGCACGGCCATACTGAGTTTTGGAAGATGCTGCTTTTGCCCAAATCATATCCACCTGCCAGTGCGCAGTACAATTATAGATTTAAATTCAATATTGACATGTTTTCCTATCTTCCATTAATGCAAATACCAGTGTAGAGTACCAAACAAAATAGATACATTATTCCAAGAAAAACTGGCAAAATTTCCTGATAAATAAAAGTCAAAATGGTAGAGACACACATAAAGGCATGTCCAAAAAAGCAGCCTAATGTAGGATATGTAGGATCCAACACCTCGACATGACTTAATTATAGGATCATGAAAGCAAAATGTCCAAAATACTCTTTTTCATAATGATGCTCTATCATCCACAAATGATCCCATCGTACACAGGATCAGCCAAGATGGTCCCACCTTGGCTACTTTATCAAAATTAATTAATGGTCCACTCGAATCACACATCATTCTAGATGAATGGTATTAAATCTATTTTTTCGTTCAAACAAGGATATATGTCCGATAAGTCGCCCAATACCGGATATGTAGGGTCCAACACCCTGATGTGACTCAATTATAAGATCATGGAGGTAAAGTGTCCAGATTACTGCTCTTCATGACGATGCTCTCTCAACCACATAAGATCCCATCGTACACAGAATCAGCCAAGATGGTCCCACATTGGTTACTTTGTAGGAAATGTATTAGTGGTCCACTCGAATCACACATCTTTCAATATACCGGTATATTGTTTAATAGGGTTAAGAGGGTGATGGGATGTTTTTAATCTTTGTTTTCCGATTGTAATCATGTGTCATCAATTTTCTAATACTTTTTTAACTGGCTCTAAATAAAAGTTATTTTTTATATCATATTTCCCTTGATTGTGGTCAGTGTGCCCACTGCAATCCATGCTTTGCTTCTATGGTTTTCTCATTATTAAAGTTTCATGGATGGTTGCACCTGTTGTACTCTCAAGGGTAAGAGCCTAGTTAATTCTAATATTTGCATATCTGGTGCCTAACCAATTTTTTGCTTATATGTAACAATTCTTGGTAGGTTGCTTTTTCACCCTTTGAAAAAATATTTTTTACATTTATTTACATTTAATTATTTTGTAGAATGTGATTTCAAATGATCTATCCTTATTCATTTAGTTTGCTTTTCTGTGGACTGTCTCCCCTTTTTTATGCAATTTACTGTTGGAATACTGAATCTAGCCGTTGCAGACTAGCACTGCTAGACTTTTCAACTAGATATTTTAACATGTTGCCAATAAAGGGACACTAAAGGTGGTCATACATTAGGCCAATTTTATGTACAATCCAACATACAATCCAACATTTCTATTCATTGGGCGAAAAATTTTACATTTTCCAGATCTTATTATGCAAAATTAGATTATAATATTGATCATAATTACGATCGGGAAAGTCATTTTTTTAAGTCGATTGGTAAAATGATTATAGCGTATTATATAGCATATAAGTTCTGATTAAATATTAATGTAATGTCACCTCACAATAGACAACATTCAACATTAATTGCAAAACAAATGAAATCTCGAACAATATGTACATCTGTCTATAAGGGATAGACACAAAACCGAACTTGAACTTTAATAGGGAAATTCACCCAGAGCCGCAACTGCTCTGGGCAAACCTCCCGTACAGGATTTACCAGAGGCTGCTGGCTCTGGGGAATCTCACCCTGACGTAAGCATTTAACGCCAGCTATAAGTGGCATTAAATACTTACATCTTAAGAGCCGTGTAGCCTCTGGTAAATAGGTTTGCGACAGCTGCACAAGTTCCTCTTCCAGAACTCTTATGGGGCGATTTACCCAGGAGCACTGCCGGCGCTCAGCGCTTCTGGGTAAATTGCCCCATAAGAGTTCGGAACTAGTTTGTTTTTTCGGACTAGCGGCTGTATTTTTGATTGTAGTTTTGATTTTCGCTCATTTGTGGTAACCCTCGAAAGTATGGATCGTTTTCGCTAACCCTAGAATGTATCCTTCGTTAACCCTCAAAAGTATCATTCATTTTTGGTAACCCTCAAATTTATGGGTCTATTTTCAGTAACCCTCGAATGTAGCTTGTGCAAAACCCGACAATTCCCCGCTCATGTTTAAGGAGTGTTTAAAAAAGTTTTGGTGATAGTGACATGTTCCCCAGACCATCTCCCAGGTGCCACAGCCATTTACTGTAATCATCTGAACTTTGCGTAGCTGTAAATCATCTGAACTTTTCGAACTATCACTCCCTAATTAACTTTATTGGGTCCGAATTTGAACTTTCAAAACCATTTTCTGTGCAAGCCCCCTACCCATACTTAATTCTTTCTCCTGCCTTTAAACTTTCTATTGCTCCACCACATCTCTGGAACTTAACATTTCTCACTCTAATCTCGTTTCCAACCTCTAAAACACATTTCTTTAGCTGATATGTTAAAAAAAAAATCACGTTCTACTCTTCCTTTATGTCTTTATATTTATTATAAAATATTTATTTATTTAACAATCAAATAAATGTGTTTCGGCCCCACAATATATGTCCCCACCAAGATAGGTTCTAAGCCTTGGAAACTACTAGTGCACAAAAAGTGGACCAGTGCATAGAATAAACAATTAAAAAAGGGGAACAAATATAAAGAACTAACAATAAAATAAGGAGTAATCCCTGCTAGTGAATAAATATATACAATTTAAAAAACAAAAAAATTACAATTCCTACAGAACATATAATGTATTATTTACTGTGCTGCATCCACAGTGGGGTAATACTAAAACAATTACTAAATAAACTCAATTTGGTCTATAAAGTGGTTCTTTTGTGTGATGAAAAAAAATATGGATTATTATAACTATTTCAAGTGATCATGAAGATGCTATTTTACAACCCTTTCCATTTATGCAGGTGTACTTGTTGAGCTACATTCTATATATATCTCCACCCTACCCAAGGGCACACGGTGTAGATAAGAATTCACAATATATTAATTCCATTGTTTTACCTATTACTTCCTTTGGGTGCAACATATAAAGTTGGTACACTTAGCACTGCTTTATAGCCTTTAGGAAATTGTGTCTAGAGATTTAAACAAAAAAAAAACAACAATAACTAGAAAGGGAAAGTTTAAGTATAAACTTTGAATTTGGCTTGAAAGACTGCATTTTGGAAGGGAATTTGTTTTTTGTTTGCGCTGCAGATTTTAAAACTCAATAATGCCAATGATGAGGACATTGTTGTTTTTTACTTACCCTTTAAATATGTCACATGCATTAAAGGTAGGTCAGTTGGTGTGTGTGTACTCATATCAGGTTGGGGATAAAATACTAACTTTTTTGATTAAACTGTTTTGAAATATCCATATTTGAGGATTGTTACCATTATAGTCTACAGGAAAAAATGTCCGGAAATTCGTCAATAACGCTGTAAATGTCTGTAAAGTGTATGGCCATTATTCTGCATTCTAAGACCAATATACCCACTCTTACACCAATGTCCCCCATTCTAAGACCAGTGTCCCATGTTCTAAGACCAGTGTCCTCCATTCTAAGACCAATGTCCCCCATTATAAGACCAATGTCCCCCGTTTTAAGACCAATGTCCTACATTGTACAACCAGTGACTCCCATTCTAAGATCAATCCCCCCAATGTCCTACATTCTAAGACCAGTGTCCCATTTTTATCTATTTTAAAAGGATGACTATTCCTTCCTATTTTGAATTATTATTTTGAATGACCTTGGTTCAGATATGTGAATGTCTGATGTCAGAATTAAAGCCAATTTAGAGCCAGGTGGTTTTACTGCTTTATAAATGGTTTGCAGATTGTCATGGAAACTTTATTAAGGGTCCAAAGGCAATATTCACATTCCTTCATCTTAAAAGGTTCTAAAAACCACTCAGTGGCATTGGTAATGAGGTGGATAATAATGTAAGCCTAGGAGTTTAGATCAGCATACAACTGAATATATTCTGAATATATATATATATATATATATATATATATATATACACATATCTTGACAGCCACTAATTGCTTATTCTCTTCTGAAAGTCATACTAAACTAAGCTTATTTCAATTGTTTGTCTATCATATGGACCTATGACTAAGGGATGTAGTCATTCAAGTTTGGTATTTTTAAAGAAGTGTGGCCTGTTCTTTCATTATTGACTGCTATAATACTGACTACTTTATGTTATTAGTTTGGTATTGTCTGTTTTGTTACTGTGTATGTGTGGTGAGGGTTACAGGTGTATTTGTTTTCAGGCCTATTTATTCCAATCCAGGTCACTGACCATTATGTTCTTTGCACATGTCCAGTCCTAAGTTAATGCAAGAACTTATTTTGACATTTAGCTAATCCTATTACAGTACTTATAGGCAAGGGATCATGTGACCGAGGTCAGAAGGGGATCATGTGACTGAGGTCAGAAGGCGTGCACATATACAAATGTTTTTTTGTTGTTTTTTTTTAGGGGGGGGGGTAGTTTTCTTTGCTGGTTTAGGGTTGATACTGATAGACACTTTTATATTACCAAACCTATTAATACAGTACAGAGTTCAAGTGGAAGATGCAAATAGGATTTATTGAGATTTTCCAAACAAATGAAATTCCAAACATACCCGTTTGGAATAAGAGATCAGATATAACCTGACTTGCTCAGACTCTACTTTTTCTCCCAATTAGCTGTTCCCTATATAGAAACCTGATGAGCCAGATTAAATGTGTCACATGGTATAGCTGAATTAACCAATTGCTGATTATGAAGTTATGATGTTCATTACTATTACATGAAACAGCCCCTTTAAAGTTATAGTGTGATCCCCATATTGCAATGGAAAATGTAAAGGGAAAGGAAAATCCAGACACCAATGTTTGAGTTTATATTTTTATTAATTATTTTGTTATAACCCTATCCTAACACTGCCTCCACACCCGGATTCTACCCTTTCCCAAAGTTGATCCAGAGGAAGGCGAAAAACCCCAGAAGGGAAAAAAATTCCTTCCTGAATCCATGTGGCAGTCTGATAAATCCCTGGATCAACTTGAAACATTGTTATTTATGTTTAAAGGGGAACAAAAGTCGAAAATATTTATCCTGTGCTTTTGGCTCACTCCTGGCAGTAGGGCAGATGGTTTGGATACTTACCTCCTAGCTGCTGTCACCACTTGTCTCTGGTACTGACCCCTCCCCATTGGTTGGCCGGGTCCACCTAGTGAAGGGGCAGAACCACACCGATCGGCAACAGAGTGGCACAAGCAGCTAGAAAGTAAGTGTCCAAGCTACCTGCTATACTGCCAGAGGTGAAGATGTAGCCATTTAGGTCCTTACCCAGGATACAGGTACACCCACGGAGATATTTAGACAATCCTTCCTCTTTAACAACCAAACCCCCAAATTCTACCCAATTCCAGGCTGATCCAGAGAACAAAAAAACATTTGAAGCCAAAGCCAATTTGCTCCAAAACAGGGGGAAAATTCCTTCCTGACTCCATGTGGCAGCCGGATTAATCCCTGGATCAACTTGAAACATTGTTATTAATGTTTAAAGGGAAAAAAAGCCAAAATATTTATCCTCCTCTGGGGCTCACTCCTGGCAGTAGGGCAGATGGTTTGGATACTTACCTCCTAGCTGCTGTCACCACTTTCTCTGGTACTGACCCCTCCCCATTGGTTGGCCGGGTCCACCTAGTGAAGGGGCAGAACCACACCGATCGGCAACAGAGTGGCACAAGCAGCTAGAAAGTAAGTGTCCAAGCTACCTGCTGTACTGCCAGAGGTGAAGATGTAGCCATTTAGGTCCTTACCCAGGATACAACCACGGAGATATTTAGACAATCCTTCCTCTTTAAACAACCCAAACCCCCAAATTCTACCCAATTCCAGAGTGCTATCCAGAGAAAGGCAAAAAAAACATTTAAGCCAAAGCCAATTTGCTCCAAATGGGGAAAATTCCTTCTAGACTCCATGTGGCAGTCGGATTAATCCCTAGGTCAGCTTGGAATGAAAATCCCCAATAAAAAACTCTTTATACTTGCCTCTTACCCCGCCCTTTAACAACCCTACCAACACCATTTTTTTAGTTTGTTGCTTGGTAGGGCGGGAGGTCTTTTTGCTACTTTCCTCCTTTTTAGTCTCTGGCACTCACAGAAAGCTAAGAGGAAAGGACAATAAAGCAGGTTAGAAAGTGATAGTAAAATAATAACTAGAAAGGAAACGTTTAAAGAATAAAATATAAACTTTGAATTGGCTTACATTTTGAAAGGGAATGTTTCTGTCTGGCATGAAGAGGATACTTTCCCCCCCCCTTATTTACCCTTTAAGTATGGCTGCCACAAAAAAAAATGGTAGGTCAATAGTTGTTTTGTACCTGGTTGGGGGGGGTTAAATTGTAATAATGGTCGAAATTCCTATTTTGACTAGTGTCCCTTTAAATATGGCTGTCATGGAATGGAATGGTAGGTCAGTAGGTGTGTGTACCTGTGTCCAGTTGGGGGGGGGGGTAAAAATTAACTTTTTTCATTATTGGTCAAAATTTGTTTTTTGACCATGTTACCCTTTAAGTATGGCTTTGTCATTAATGATGGGTAGGCCAATAGGTATGATATTGGTAAAAATTATTTTTTTAAGTAAAGTTTTCTTTAAGTATGGCTGCCATGGAAATAGAAGGGTAGTCAGTAGGTGTGTCCAGGGCCGCTATGCCCAGGTTGATAATACTGCTCATGGCGCGTGTTTTCCTTACAAAAAAATTTCTATTGAGAGGGGAGTGGCCCGGAGGCAATTTTTCCTGGGGCCACTCCCCCTAGCATTGCTACTGCCTGTGTCATGTGACCACTTGTGTTACTAGCAGGGGTAAGGAAATTTACAGTGGGATACTTACCAGGATCGAAGACGGGGAAGAAGTTCTTCTCTTTCTTGATTCTGAGTGCCTGATACAGACAAAAACGTGATTTCATTAAAAAGAAAGTCATACCGTTACGTGAATACGTTTTTTTTAACACTTTTATGATTTATAAATAGAATTGAGAGCTGCCATAAAAATAAAAAAAATATAAAAAAACAAGGTACAATTTCTAATTTCAATAATAAAATATTTAGAATCTGATTTGAAGTTCTCTATCAGAATAACTACTAGGTGACGACCATGAAGCTGCCTGAACCTACCCCGCCCACCTGCTCCCATGCTCCTCCCTCCCACCAGCCATCCAATAAAACTACTTACCTTCTCCACTTGATTTAGGCAGTTCTGGAGACATAATTCATGAAAACGCTCCTCAAACAGTGGATCCGTCATTATATCATAAGGTTTAAAACCTTTTGAAAAGTTGCGATCCCATGTAGCCTTCTTTCCTCTCGCTCTTATGGCTATAAATAAAGACAGAACTGTTAAAGGGCAAGTTCAGAGTGAATACATAAAGAGCAGTATTTTTCCATCCTAATGACCTTAACCGGCCCATTCAGCATTTTGTCCGTGTATAACTAAATGCTTCCAAATCACTGCTGTCTGCAGGACCCCTAATAGAGACAGTTATGGTCTTGCCATTGACCCATCGCCTGGGTTGATTAAGTTGCTCAGTAGAGATCTGAGCATGTTTGACCCATCCAACAGCCAATCAGTAGGAGTTACTGTTAGTAACATTCCAAGGTAGTGTGCATTCTGGGAAGGAGAAGGACCGTTACAGAACCAGAAATGTCAGCTCACTAATGTCAACAGCAGGGAACAGCAAGGGGGATAAATTCAACTGATTTTTTAAAATGGAGGAGAAAATGTAGAATAACTAGGTATGTGTAATATAACACAATGGCTATGTACCATTATCGGCTATTTGTGTCTTAAGTCACGTTACCATGTATCAAGCGTATATGTGACTTTAAAACACAACTAACAGCACTTGCGGTGTATCGAAAAATTTGTGTCACGTAACTGACGCAACCATGTACGGACCACTAACGGCACTTTAGGACGTAATCTCTAACACCACAGATTGCTGGTGTAAGATTCGCAAAAGGCAAACTCCAGTCACAGCACTGAGAGTCACTATCAGCTCATGCATTACCTAAAGGGGGCAATAGAGAGCGATAACGACTCTCAGTACATAGCCCTGTAACAATCTTAAAGATATTTACCATTGAACTTTCCCTTTAACGGTCCCAATGGAGACAGGAGATTAAACCATAGGGGAGGGGCCACGAGCAGGGTTGTTATGGGATTGGGATCTCTATGTCGTGTTTATAGAGCCAGAAGGAGAATCAAACCATAGAGTTCAGGCAGTGGAGGTGACAGTTGGGATGTACCAATATTATCAGAGAAAAGGGGAGTAGAGACATTTAACCCTTACCATCTTTTTTCTTCTCCAATGCCACGCACTCCTGAAATAATTATCGAGTTCGGGCATCTCCTTTAATTAAAGGAAGAGAAAGAAGGGAGACAATATGGGTTAATAAAAAAATAGTCATTAATTTGGGAGATTCCATTAAATCAGTAATAAACAATAATATAGATTGATACTTACTGAAGGGGAAACCACTACAGAGCCTACACAATGGCCATGTAGTCCATGAACATTACAGGCACTTTGGACAGAGCTCTTTCTGGAGTCTGCACGTGATCCATCTCTGAAAAAATGTGATGTGTGGTGTGAGAGAGCAGCAGCTCCTTATTACCCCCCTGGATGAGTCACTGTGACATCATCCTACAACACCTGTTAGCTAGTGTGACATCATCACAAGTAAATTACATATTATGATGATGAAAAAGAAAAATGCAATCATTGTACACTGTCTTTTATGTAAAAACTTTAATAAAATTACTGAAAAGAAAAAAGGCAAAATATCAACATTTGTGCAGATTTTGGAAAAAGAAAAACTGATTTTTTTTTTTTTTATTGGTCCAATATTTTTATCCGGCTCCACAATAACATTGCAGACCCTCTAGGCTGGGTACACACCATACAATATTTTCAGCTGACCAACCGATAGTACCGTCTATAGGCTTATCGTATGGTGTGGGGGCGACCAGGAGCGGGTATTGGTATTGGTAAATCACACCCGATCATGCGGTTCCCTGTGGGAGCTGTACCATTTGCTGCAACTTTGTTAAACTGCACGGAAGCCAGGATACAACAGATTCCGTGTGGAGAACACATGGGACACTTCTAAACCACATCACAGACAGATGAACTATGTCAATAACACATCATTGATGATAGAAATAAGGGCCAGACTTTTAATGGGCACATAATTGGCTAAAATGTGTACACATAGCTTCAGACATTATCTATATAGGATGTGTCACACATATAGACAGACAGACAGACATGGAGTATGGAAGTGAATCTCACTTCTTTCTTACATCAGCTGCACCAATGTAGCTGTCTCTTTAAATAAGCTATGACTACCAACAAAATGGTAGCTGCTCTCCTCATGGAGACACATGATAACCATCTATGAT
Source organism: Hymenochirus boettgeri (assembly GCA_019447015.1). Lineage (NCBI taxonomy): Eukaryota > Metazoa > Chordata > Amphibia > Anura > Pipidae > Hymenochirus > Hymenochirus boettgeri. The sequence continues at coordinate 35,075,224 of CM033477.1, read as the reverse complement.
TGGACTAGAACGTTGCCTGACCTGTCACCCCCTGTTGGTTACCTTTTGGCTCTAAAACCTTCTAAGGAGGAGTTTTTTCTATCTGGGAGGAAGAAGGACTTGGGTTCAGAGCACAGGATCCTGAGTTGGATCCAGGGTAGTTACCCCATGTAGTGGCATATAGAACGTCAGCCCTTGTGGCCAGTTTTTGTTTACTGGATTGGAACTGTGGATTACCCAGCAGCCCCAGTGACAATGTAACTTGGACTTCAGGAATCTAAGAAGCCTTTCTGCTACAGCCTATGCCCAGTGTGGATGTGAAGCTGCCATACTGCTCTCTCCTGATTTGCTAGGATCCATTTGCTAAATCTGCATCAAAGGGAGTTGGTTGGACCTTTTTCTTGATACACACCCCGGGGTGCCCAGCATTGTGTTGTGACACTTAAACTCCACATTTGTACAATTAAATAGCTTGTTCATCTCTTGTAGTGTGCACACACATTTATATTAATGCTATATGGACATTGTGTGTAGGGACTCACTGCACATCTCTTTCAAATGTTATGTTGGTTATATGTTATGTATCTATTATCGCTCTTATTAACGTTACTGCAGATTGTTTTATCTTGTATGTATATGTATATATTCCTTCCATCCTTCCTTCCTTTAATAAAATTATTTTCCATTTTGTGGAGATTGCATGAGTTTTTAGACTGTCCTATGTAGGTGGGGGTAGCTAAAATAATATTATACATAGTTAAGTGTATATTGTAATGTAAAGGTATAACATTAATTAGTTTATTAATATGTACAAAATAAATATATATGTGTGTAACAGTGTGTAAATGGCATATGAAAATAAAAAATAAAAAAGTACTACACACAGAATCTCCCCACTTTTGAATGCCTGGTCAAAATGGAGCTATACACACCTCTCAAATATTTATTAATTCTGCATGGAAGTTTGCTGTCATTTCCTTATCGTCCTTATTATCCAATAGGTGTGCTTCTTGTAGCTGCTGTAGCAACTACACACACATCCTGACGCAATGCCTTTACAGTAACATCCTTTAGCTTTGCATTGTGGGAGAGACTTCTGAGCATGTGCGAGTTAATGGCCATCAAAAGAAAGTTTGCTTCCCAGTAATTGTAGATGATATCCACCTGTATTGCATTGTGGGAGAGAGCTTCACATCCTGATGTAATGTGTAGTGGGAGGTGGGTGGGCGTGGCCAATCGACACTGCTTTACTGAAGACTTCCTCTAAGGGAAGTTCCCTTCTTATGCTGGTAAGTATCTAAATGTTATTAGTTTTTTTGCTTTAGTGAACAGTCTCTCGTGTGTTCTCTGTTTCTCTCCTGTTTCTCTCCCCTGCTGTCTCTCTCTCTCTGGCTGTCTCTCTTGTCTGTCTCTCCCTGGCTGTCTCTTTCTCTCTCTCTCTGTCTGTCTCTCTTTCTGACTGTCTCTCTCTGTCTGTCTATCTCGTCTGTCCCTGTCCTCTCCCTCTGTCTGTCTGTCTCTCTTCTTTGTCCTTTCTCTCTGTCTCGTTCTTCTCCGTCTTGTAGCAGCAGTGCTCACATGATCAGCTTCCAGGTTAGTACTATTATAAATTGTCACATTACTGTAATAGTGGCCGACTGTATTCTAGCAGCCAATAGGAATACCCCATATTAAACAAGCAAAGGAATAAACACCATGCACATCAGTCTTAATGTCTGTGTATTATTTATTGTTGCATACACAGAGTACACCAAAGTGTAACGTTTCGGTACTTGAGCTGTACCTTCTTCAGACAATATCAATAACAAATGAAATACATTGTGCGTCTTATATATAGACAGGAAGTGAATCTCTAGTACCACCAGTGGTGATAGTAAGGAAGAAATAAACAAAATAATCATAGAAAAACAAAAACACAGTGAGGAAAATTCAAATATATACAAGATCATCTTTTAGGCAAGAAGCATGACAACCACAGATTACGTTTACACCTTTAACGGTAATCTTGGTTTGTCATCTTCTTGCCTAAAAGATGATCTTGTTATATTTTGGATTCCTCACTTGTTTTTTGGTTTTTCTTATGTTGATTTTTTGTTTTATTTCTTTCCTTACTATCACCACTAGTGGTACTAGAGATCACTTCCTGTATCTTATATAATACGCCACAATGTATTTCATTTTTATTGATTGTCGGAAGAAGGTACAGCTCACCGTCCGAACGTTACACTTTGTGATTACTCGCTTGTGGCAACAGTAATATAGCACACAACTGGAGAACACCGGGGAAACATAATCATAGTGTGTGATTCCCTGTCAGAGGCACGAGCACTGAACCAAAGTTCTGCCAGTTCACAAGCCACGAACGCTGACCTACACACAATAGGGGTGTGCAGATGACTCTTCTGTTGTGACTTTAAACAAACCGAAAGTGTCACTCCCTTACTCGGGCCAAGGCATGTTGTGTTCTAAAAACTGCTGCTCAACCAAGCCCGTTCAACATGTGGATCATATCCAGGTAAAAGTCCAGTTAACTGGAAGAGAGGGCATGCGCGTAAAGAATAATGGGATAGGGCCGATCGCTGCTTTGCTGGAGTGGGTATATAACTGAGACCGCGCGATCGGGTGTCCACATTGAGCGCCTTTGGCGGTTGGCTGGAGGAGTGACTGTGTGGATATTATGTATAAACAACGATGGGACACACCTTATCGCGCCAATGTGCGGATAGGAAAAGCACCCGAGGCACCCCAACACTCGGAGCGGAACAAGGGGGGGCCTAGGACTATATATATGCCGGGACCGCGAACAGAACCGTGCCAACGGAAAGACCCCACTAGGAGACCACACGACTAGAAGGCTCCAGTGCACCGGATCTGACACCACTCGCGGCCCCGGGGACTTGGAGCACGAGTTTTTCTTTCGGCCCCGCCAACACCACACCCCAAACACCCCCCTGGACGTTGGACCACTAGAAGGCTCAAAGTGCCAAAACGTGGGGTGAGATGCGCACCGCGTTGGGAATCCGGTTCCAAAAACAATACATGAGGAGGAGAAGAAAGGGAAATGCGGGCGAGGTTCCGGAATAGAGCAAACTCCTTGGTCTTTGTCGGCCAGCGTGACACCCGTAAACTAGCCAAGGTGGCCAGAGAAACGGAAGAGTAAACCAAAGAGGTAAGGTAAGGAAACACAGTTGCCCGCGACAGCCGGCGGGGCGAAGACTCTGACAGGATCGCTAAGAGCTAACGCATAAACATCAGTTTTTCACCGACACCACCCGCCGTGCACAACAACCAAACAAGGCACCCTGAAACGTCGACGATACAGGCGGCCAGCTCCAATGCCGCGTATAACTGCAAATGAGGGCAAACGTAGTGCTTAACGATAATAATGACCTACAACACTAAACAGCAGTAATAACGTCGAGTGGGACCGTGGCATTGGTTTGAGATAGATACACAACTATGGTGTGGCCCGTACGGTCGGCGGAGCGTTCACGAGGCGGAGATTGCTTTATAGAGAAGTCTCGAGGGTGGGGAGGATAACATGCGATACACGTGCTGGCGTACCAATCGTATACACGTCAAAAATCCAAATTGTGACACACAAGAAACACCAGACGTGGTAGGGCAGGGCACGAGTGACAAACACGGGGGGGGGATGAAAGAGGGTAAAAGGTCATAAGAAAGTACAAAAAAGTACAGTGGGACACTACACAGCTATAGATGGGTAGGGGGATAGATATATAGATAGGTGTAACGGATGTGGACAGAAATAGACAGGGGGGGGGGGACTCCATGTAAACTACTAGGTGGATAGGAGAACTGCATATGAGACACAAGCCCCCGTCGATAGGGCTTATCACCACAGACGAGAAAGTGCGGTGTCATAAGGCCCTGGTGGAGCACTATGCTGGTTCATCCAACCCACCAGAGCCACGCCAGCGTGAGCGCAAGGACGTGGAGCTACGGTTAACGCGCGAGTCGCCTCAGATGGATGACCCATTTGGTGAAAGCTAGTGAGGGTCAACCAAGGAAAGGGTAGTACGTAAGGAAAATACTACAAACAGGTCTGACAGTAAAGCGCCTGTAAGGAAATAACAGAGAGGGGGAGAGACAAATGACGAGACAGGTGATTAGAGCCCATGCGTGGCAACAGGTCTGACTGCCATAGCTGCCACATTGGAAGCGAAAGGAGAACTCACCCCTGTAGACCCCCCTGGTTAAGAACTGAGAAGTTGCACTGCACACCGACATAGAATCGAATGCACACGGGGTAACAGAAGCGATTCCGATGTACAGGCATTTGGCCACATTATGGGACGAAATGAACATAATGACGTATCCAACTGTTATTACTGTAAAGGGTAGGTCCCCCCCTTAAAAAACATTTGTCACCCCAATATTCCTCCCCCTTCCCCGCCTAGCCGCACAGAAGGCCGAGCGCTTATTCTCGGTACTATCAGAAATGGTCCCAACAACTTACATGTTACTGAAATGCAAGCAGGGGGCGGGCTACCAGGCCAGTGTCGCATAGTCTGGGGCTTTGGCTGAACGGGCAGCCATCATGCAAGGACGCAGCGCTGGACAAAAAAGTGTCATTGCGGCGACGAGCAGAGGTCTGGGTAATAAGTTTTGGGCATTTGCTGTATTACTAACATAGCGGATGTGAGGGGCTGGGGACGTGGGAATGCTTTGTGAAAAGGTTTTTGTTGGTAGGAAAAACCCAGAGGGGGAGGCGTCATCAGCAAAACGGGAGTGAGGGGGAGAAGGGCCTGTGCTGTACTCATCAAAGTACGCATGTACGCGTACGCATGCCCACTCGCCGCTTGTCCGTACACCAAATTGGGGCCTAAAGGTATCGCTACTAACCCCCGCTTAATTCTAGGGGCGGGTCGGTGTTCCCCCCTTTACTTCCTCCCTAACTTCACGCCCCTTTTCCTTTTACACTACCAAGACCTAAGTATTGCCCCGTTTGTCCTCGAGCTACCCCTGCCATGAGTGCCTATGCTGCAGTCTTGCAGCCTGGCACTACCTGGTTGCTAGGGAACATAAAGTGGAGCAGAAATAAAGCTAGGACGACCATGGACGAGGGTCAGGTATTATGCAGCTGAAGGCAGGGAACAGTGAACCAGTGCGATGAATAAAAGTTCTATACCTACCAGCAAAGTAAAAGCTAGACAGCACAAGCCAATCAGAAAATCTATGTTGCAACACCCTGTGCCGTCATGAGAGAAAAAAAATCTTTCCAACGCACACGAAGCCATCAAGCAGACCAGATATTTCGCCACAAGTGACAAACCTTAGGCTCCTGCACCTAGAGGGCCTGGGAAACTTCTGGGGCCCACGTCAGAAGCAGTAACAATTTTCGGAGTCGATACATATACATATGTAGCAAAAAAGGGGTCCTGTGTGCCGTCGTCCAATGATGGCCTGCCTAGGGACCGAATGATCCACAAGAAGCGCGAAAAACCGCATGAACCTGTCCTTTCACACACAGAACGTAGATCCGAATTCGGATCTACGTTCTGTGTGTGAAAGGACAGGTTCATGCGGTTTTTCGCGCTTCTTGTGGATCATTCGGTCCCTAGGCAGGCCATCATTGGACGACGGCACACAGGACCCCTTTTTTGCTACATATGTATATGTATCGACTCCGAAAATTGTTACTGCTTCTGACGTGGGCCCCAGAAGTTTCCCAGGCCCTCTAGGTGCAGGAGCCTAAGGTTTGTCACTTGTGGCGAAATATCTGGTCTGCTTGATGGCTTCGTGTGCGTTGGAAAGATTTTTTTTCTCTCATGACGGCACAGGGTGTTGCAACATAGATTTTCTGATTGGCTTGTGCTGTCTAGCTTTTACTTTGCTGGTAGGTATAGAACTTTTATTCATCGCACTGGTTCACTGTTCCCTGCCTTCAGCTGCATAATACCTGACCCTCGTCCATGGTCGTCCTAGCTTTATTTCTGCTCCACTTTATGTTCCCTAGCAACCAGGTAGTGCCAGGCTGCAAGACTGCAGCATAGGCACTCATGGCAGGGGTAGCTCGAGGACAAACGGGGCAATACTTAGGTCTTGGTAGTGTAAAAGGAAAAGGGGCGTGAAGTTAGGGAGGAAGTAAAGGGGGGAACACCGACCCGCCCCTAGAATTAAGCGGGGGTTAGTAGCGATACCTTTAGGCCCCAATTTGGTGTACGGACAAGCGGCGAGTGGGCATGCGTACGCGTACATGCGTACTTTGATGAGTACAGCACAGGCCCTTCTCCCCCTCACTCCCGTTTTGCTGATGACGCCTCCCCCTCTGGGTTTTTCCTACCAACAAAAACCTTTTCACAAAGCATTCCCACGTCCCCAGCCCCTCACATCCGCTATGTTAGTAATACAGCAAATGCCCAAAACTTATTACCCAGACCTCTGCTCGTCGCCGCAATGACACTTTTTTGTCCAGCGCTGCGTCCTTGCATGATGGCTGCCCGTTCAGCCAAAGCCCCAGACTATGCGACACTGGCCTGGTAGCCCGCCCCCTGCTTGCATTTCAGTAACATGTAAGTTGTTGGGACCATTTCTGATAGTACCGAGAATAAGCGCTCGGCCTTCTGTGCGGCTAGGCGGGGAAGGGGGAGGAATATTGGGGTGACAAATGTTTTTTAAGGGGGGGACCTACCCTTTACAGTAATAACAGTTGGATACGTCATTATGTTCATTTCGTCCCATAATGTGGCCAAATGCCTGTACATCGGAATCGCTTCTGTTACCCCGTGTGCATTCGATTCTATGTCGGTGTGCAGTGCAACTTCTCAGTTCTTAACCAGGGGGGTCTACAGGGGTGAGTTCTCCTTTCGCTTCCAATGTGGCAGCTATGGCAGTCAGACCTGTTGCCACGCATGGGCTCTAATCACCTGTCTCGTCATTTGTCTCTCCCCCTCTCTGTTATTTCCTTACAGGCGCTTTACTGTCAGACCTGTTTGTAGTATTTTCCTTACGTACTACCCTTTCCTTGGTTGACCCTCACTAGCTTTCACCAAATGGGTCATCCATCTGAGGCGACTCGCGCGTTAACCGTAGCTCCACGTCCTTGCGCTCACGCTGGCGTGGCTCTGGTGGGTTGGATGAACCAGCATAGTGCTCCACCAGGGCCTTATGACACCGCACTTTCTCGTCTGTGGTGATAAGCCCTATCGACGGGGGCTTGTGTCTCATATGCAGTTCTCCTATCCACCTAGTAGTTTACATGGAGTCCCCCCCCCCCTGTCTATTTCTGTCCACATCCGTTACACCTATCTATATATCTATCCCCCTACCCATCTATAGCTGTGTAGTGTCCCACTGTACTTTTTTGTACTTTCTTATGACCTTTTACCCTCTTTCATCCCCCCCCCGTGTTTGTCACTCGTGCCCTGCCCTACCACGTCTGGTGTTTCTTGTGTGTCACAATTTGGATTTTTGACGTGTATACGATTGGTACGCCAGCACGTGTATCGCATGTTATCCTCCCCACCCTCGAGACTTCTCTATAAAGCAATCTCCGCCTCGTGAACGCTCCGCCGACCGTACGGGCCACACCATAGTTGTGTATCTATCTCAAACCAATGCCACGGTCCCACTCGACGTTATTACTGCTGTTTAGTGTTGTAGGTCATTATTATCGTTAAGCACTACGTTTGCCCTCATTTGCAGTTATACGCGGCATTGGAGCTGGCCGCCTGTATCGTCGACGTTTCAGGGTGCCTTGTTTGGTTGTTGTGCACGGCGGGTGGTGTCGGTGAAAAACTGATGTTTATGCGTTAGCTCTTAGCGATCCTGTCAGAGTCTTCGCCCCGCCGGCTGTCGCGGGCAACTGTGTTTCCTTACCTTACCTCTTTGGTTTACTCTTCCGTTTCTCTGGCCACCTTGGCTAGTTTACGGGTGTCACGCTGGCCGACAAAGACCAAGGAGTTTGCTCTATTCCGGAACCTCGCCCGCATTTCCCTTTCTTCTCCTCCTCATGTATTGTTTTTGGAACCGGATTCCCAACGCGGTGCGCATCTCACCCCACGTTTTGGCACTTTGAGCCTTCTAGTGGTCCAACGTCCAGGGGGGTGTTTGGGGTGTGGTGTTGGCGGGGCCGAAAGAAAAACTCGTGCTCCAAGTCCCCGGGGCCGCGAGTGGTGTCAGATCCGGTGCACTGGAGCCTTCTAGTCGTGTGGTCTCCTAGTGGGGTCTTTCCGTTGGCACGGTTCTGTTCGCGGTCCCGGCATATATATAGTCCTAGGCCCCCCCTTGTTCCGCTCCGAGTGTTGGGGTGCCTCGGGTGCTTTTCCTATCCGCACATTGGCGCGATAAGGTGTGTCCCATCGTTGTTTATACATAATATCCACACAGTCACTCCTCCAGCCAACCGCCAAAGGCGCTCAATGTGGACACCCGATCGCGCGGTCTCAGTTATATACCCACTCCAGCAAAGCAGCGATCGGCCCTATCCCATTATTCTTTACGCGCATGCCCTCTCTTCCAGTTAACTGGACTTTTACCTGGATATGATCCACATGTTGAACGGGCTTGGTTGAGCAGCAGTTTTTAGAACACAACATGCCTTGGCCCGAGTAAGGGAGTGACACTTTCGGTTTGTTTAAAGTCACAACAGAAGAGTCATCTGCACACCCCTATTGTGTGTAGGTCAGCGTTCGTGGCTTGTGAACTGGCAGAACTTTGGTTCAGTGCTCGTGCCTCTGACAGGGAATCACACACTATGATTATGTTTCCCCGGTGTTCTCCAGTTGTGTGCTATATTACTGTTGCCACAAGCGAGTAATCACAAAGTGTAACGTTTCGGTAGTGAGCTGACCTTCTCAGGACAATTCACAAAATAATGAAAACCCATGTTGTCGCGTATACTATAGATACAGGAAGTGCATCTCTAGTACCCACTAGTGGTGATAGTAAGGAAAGAAATAAAACAAACAAATAACATAAGAAAAACCAAAAACAAGTGGAGAACTCAAAATACTAGACAAGATCATCTTTTAGGCAAGAAGGATGACAAACCAAGATTACAGTTAAAGGTTAAACTGTAATCTGTGGTTGTCATGCTTCTTGCTAAAAGATGATCTTGTATATATTTGAATTTTCCTCACTTGTGTTTTTGTTTTCTATGATTATTTTGTTTATTTCTTCCTTACTATCACCACTGGTGGTACTAGAGATTCACTTCCTGTCTATATATAAGACGCACAATGTATTTCATTTGTTATTGAATTGTCTGAAGAAGGTACAGCTCAAGTACCGAAACGTTACACTTTGGTGTACTCTGTGTATGCAACAATAAATAATACACAGACATTAAGACTGATGTGCATGGTGTTTATTCCTTTGCTTGTTTAATATGGGGTATTCCTATTGGCTGCTAGAATACAGTCGGCCACTATTACAGTAATGTGACAATTTATAATAGTACTAACCTGGAAGCTGATCATGTGAGCACTGCTGCTACAAGACGGAGAGAACGAGACAGGAGAGAAAGGACAAAGAAGAGAGACAGACAGACAGAGGGAGAGGACAGGAGACAGAACGAGAAGACAGACAGAGAGAGACAGTCAGAGAAAGAGAGACAGACAGAGAGAGAGAGAAAGAGACAGCCAGGGAGAGACAGACAGAGAGACAGCCAGAGAGAGAGAGACAGCAGGGGAGAGAAACAGGAGAGAAACAGAGAGCACACGAGAGACGTTCACTAAAGCAAAAAACTAATAACATTTAGAACTTACCAGCATAAGAAGGGAACTTCCCTTAGAGGAAGTCTTCAGTAAAGCAGTGCGATTGGCCACGCCCACCCACCTCCCACTACACATTACATCAGGATGTGAAGCTCTCTCCCACAATGCAATACAGGTGGTATTCATCTACAATTACTGGGAAGCAAACTTTCTTTTGATTGGCCATTAACTCGCACATGCTCAGTAAGTCTCTCCCACAATGCAAAGCTAAAGGATGTTACTGTAAAGCATGGCGTCAGGATGTGGTGTAGTTGCTACAGCAGCTACAAGAAGCACACCTATTGGATAATAAGGACGATAAGGAAATGACAGCAAACTTCCATGCAGAATTAATAATATTTGAGAGGTGTTATAGCTCCATTTTGACCAGGCATTCAAAAGTGGGGAGATTCTGTTGTAGTACTTTTTTATTTTTTATTTTCATATGCCATTTACACACTGTTACACACATATATATTTATTTTGTACATATTAATAAAACTAATTAATGTTATACCTTTACATTACAATATACACTTAACTATGTATAAATATTATTTTAGCTACCCCCACCTACATAGGACAGTCTAAAAACTCATGCAATCTCCACAAAATGGAAAATAATTTTATTAAAGGAAGGAAGGATGGAAGGATATATACATATACATACAAGATAAAACAATCTGCAGTAACGTTAATAAGAGCGATAATAGATACATAACATATAACCAACATAACATTTGAAAGAGATGTGCAGTGAGTCCCTTACACACAAATGTCCATATAGCATTAATATAAATGTGTGTGCACACTACAAGAGATGAACAAGCTATTTAATTGTACAAATGTGGAGTTTAAGTGTCACAACACAATGCTGGGCACCCCGGGGTGTGTATCAAGAAAAAGGTCCAACCAACTCCCTTTGATGCAGATTTAGCAAATGGATCCTAGCAAATCAGGAGAGAGGCAGTATGGCAGCTTCACATCCAAACTGGGCATAGGCTGTGCAGCAGAAAGGCTTCTTAGATTCCTGAAGTCCAAGTTACATTGTCACTGGGGCTGCTGGGTAATCCACAGTTCCAATCCAGTAAACAAAACTGGCCACAAGGGCTGAGTTCTATATGCCACTACATGGGGTAACTACCTGGATCCAACTCAGGATCCTGTGCTCTGAACCCAAGTCCTTCTTCCTCCCAGATAGAAAAAACTCCTCCTTAGAAGGTTTTAGAGCCAAAAGGTAACCAACAGGGGGTGACAGGTCAGGCAACGTTCTAGTCCAATCATAGATGGTTATCATGTGTCTCCATGAGGAGAGCAGCTACCATTTGTGGTAGTCATAGCTTATTTAAAGAGACAGCTACATTGGGCAGCTGATGTAAGAAAGAAGTGGAGATTCACTTCCATACTCCATGTCTGTTGTCTGTCTATATGTGTGACAACATCCTATATAGATAATGTCTCTGAAGCTATGTGTACACATTTTAGCCAATTATGTGCCCATTAAAAGTCTGGCCTATTCTATCATCAATGATGTGTTATTGACATAGTTCATCGTCTGTGATGTGGTTTAGAAGTGTCCCAGTGTTCTCCACACGGAATCTGTTGTATCTGGCTTCCGTGCAGTTTAACAAAGTTGCAGCAAATGGTACAGCTCCACAGGGAACCGCATGATCGGGGTGTGATTTACCAATACCAATACCCGCTCCTGGTCGCCCCCCACACCATACGAAAGCCTATAGACGGTACATCGGTTGGTCAGCTGAAAATATGTATGGTGTGTACCCAGCCTAGAGTCTGCAATGCTTATTGTGGAGCTCGGATATAAAATCTTGGACCAATAAAAAAAAAAAAAAAATCAGTTTTTCTTTTTCCAAAATCTGCACAAATGTTGATATTTTGCCTTTTTTTCTTTTCAGTAATTTTTATTAAAAGTTTTTACATAAAAGCACAGTGTACAATGATTGCATTTTTCTTTTTCATCATCATAATATGTAATTTACTTGTGATGATGTCACACTAGCTAACAGGTGTTGTAGGATGATGTCACAGTGACTCATCCAGGGGGGTAATAAGGAGCTGCTGCTCTCTCACACTCACACATCACATTTTTTCAGAGATGGATCACGTGCAGACTCCAGAAAGAGCTCTGTCCAAAGTGCCTGTAATGTTCATGGACTACATGGCCATTGTGTCCCAGGCTGTAGTGGTTTCCCCTTCAGTAAGTATCAATCTATATTATTGTTTATTACTGATTTAATGGAATCTCCCAAATTAATGACTATTTTTTTATTAACCCATATTGTCTCCCTTCTTTCTCTTCCTTATAATTAAAGGAGATGCCCGAACTCGATAATTATTTCAGGAGTGCGTGGCATTGGAGAAGAAAAAAGATGGTAAGGGTTAAATGTCTCTACTCCCCTTTTCTCTGATAATATTGGTACATCCCAACTGTCACCTCCACTGGCCTGAACTCTATGGTTTGATTCTCCTCTGGCTCTATAAACAGACCATAGAGATCCCAATCCCATAACAACCTGCTCGTGGCCCCTCCCCTATGGTTTAATCTCCTGTCTCCCATTGGGACCGTTTAAAGGAAAGTTCAATGGTAAATATCTTTAAGATTGTTACAGGGCTATGTACTGAGAGTCGTTTATCGCTCTCTATTGCCCCCTTTAGGTAATGCACTGAGCTGATAGTGACTCTCAGTGCTGTGACTGGAGTTTGCCTTTTGCGAATCTTACACCAGCAATCTGTGGTGTTAGAGATTACGTCCTAAAGTGCCGTTAGTGGCTCAGTACATTGGTTGCGTCAGTTACGTGACACAAATTTTTCGATACACCGCAAGTGTGTAGTTGTGTTTTAAAGTCACATTAACGCTTGATACATGGTAACGTGACTTAAGACACAAATAGCCGATAATGGTACATAGCCATTGTGTTATATTACAATACCTAGTTATTCTAAATTTTCCTCCATTTTAAAAAAATCGTTGAATTTATCCCCTGCTGTTCCCTGCTGTTGACATTAGTGAGCTGACATTTCTGGTTCTGTAACGGTCCTCTCCTTCCCAGAATGCACATACCTTGGAATTTACTAACAGTAACTCCTACTGATTGGCTGTTGGATGGGTCAACATGCTCAGATCTCTACTGAGCAACTTAATCAACCCAGGCGATGGGTCAATGGCAAGACCATAACTGTCTCTATTAGGGGTCCTGCAGACAGCAGTGATTTGGAAGCATTTAGTTATACACGGACAAAATGCTGAATGGGCCGGTAAGGTCATTAGGATGGAAAAACTGCTCTTTATGTATTCACTTGAACTTGCCCTTTACAGTTCTGTCTTTATTTATAGCCTAGAGAGCGAGAGGAAGAAGGCTACATGGGATCGCACTTTTCCAAAAGGTTTTAAACCTTATGATATAATGACGGATTCCAGTCATTATATCATAAGGTTTAAAACCTTTTGAAAAGTTGCGATCCCATGTAGCCTTCTTTCCTCTCGCTCTTATGGCTATAAATAAAGACAGAACCTCTTATGGCTATAAATAAAGACAGAACTGTTAAAGGGCAAGTTCAGAGTGAATACATAAAGAGCAGTATTTTTCCATCCTAATGACCTTAACCGCTACTTATGCTGGTAAGTGTCTAAATGTTATTAGTTTTTTGCTTTAGTGAACAGTCTCTCTGTCTCTCTCTCTCTCAGTTTGTCTCTACCTCTGTCTGTCTCTCTCTCTCTCTCTGTCTGTCTCTCTCTCTCTGTCTGTCTCTCTCTGTCTCTCCCTCTGTCTCTGTCTGTCTCTCTCTCTGTCTGTCTCTCTCTCTGTCTGTCTCTCTCTCTGTCTGTCTCTCTCTCCTGTCCTGTTAGTAGCAGTGCTCACAATGATCCGCTTCCAGGTTAGTACTATTATTATAAATTGTCACATTGTAATAGTGGCCGACTGTATTCTAGCAGCCAATAGGAATACCTCATATTAAACAAGCACCAGGTTCTTCCTTACTGCTGCATGTGTGTAAACTACAGCATCTAACAAAGCCCTTCCACATTGGTCATAATCCAGGTAAAAGTTCCATTTAACTGGGAGAGAAGGCATTGCCTATAGAAATGGTGGGCGATCTCTGCTGTTGCTAGGTATTGAGACGCTGCCTGTTCCTGCTTGAGAGCCCTGGGGATTAGCTGGAGGGAGTTAATGTGTGTATTGTATGTATACAACTTGACAGCACCTGGTCTGGGGCTCCAAGTGCTGATGGAAGCCCCGCAGAGCCTCCCAACACTCGCGGCAGGGCCTTGGAGCCTGGTTTTCGGCCGCGAACAACCGCAAACACCCCCTGGAAGACAGAACTACTTGGAAAGGCTCCAAGTGCCGCGGAGTCTCCCAACACTCGCGGCGGGGCTTGGGAGCCTGGTTTTCGGCCGCCAACAACCGCAAACACCCCCTGGAAGTTGGAACTACTAGGAAGAGCTCCAAGTGCCACGGGAAGTCCCGCGGAGCCTCCCAACACTGTGTATTCCTTGCTACTAATTGGGAATAGAGATCACTGCTATTGCAAGACCCCAGGGAGTCATATGCCCACCAAATTCTGGTTTGGGGGAGGGATAGCAAAACGGGAGGGAGGGGGAGAAGGGCTGCTGTACGCATGCCAAAGTACGCATGTACGCTGTACGCATGCCACTCGCTGTCTACACCAAATTGGCGCCTAAAGGTATCTCTACCCCCGCTATTCTATCTTTCCCCACTTTACTCCTCCCTAACTTCACGCCCCCTTTTCCTTTACACTACCAGACCTAAGTATGCCCCTTTGTCTCTGAGCTAACCCTGTCATGAGTGCCTATGCTGCAGTTTGCAGCCTGTCACTAACTTTCTAGGAACATAAAGTGAGCAGAAATAAAGCTAGGACAGACCATGGAAGAAGGGTCAGGTATTATGCAGCTGAAGGCAGGGACAGTGAACCATGCGATGAAATAAAAGTTCTTATACCTACCAGCAAAGAAAGAGCTATACAGCACAAGCCAATCAGAAAATCTATGTTCCATTCGCTGAGATAAAAAATCTTTCCAACGCACAAGAAGCAGACCAGAATTATCCACAAGGCAACCTTAGGCTCCTGCCTAGGGCCTGGGAAACTTCTGGGGGCCCAGCTTCAGAAGCAGTAACAATTTTACAGTCTATACAATATACAATATGTAGCAAAAAAGGGGGCCCTAAATGATGGCCCTGCCTAGGGCCCCATATGATCCGACAAGAAGCAAAACCCAACTTGCCCTTTTTGTATAATAGAAATGGGTCCATCACCAAACACAAATGGGGTAATTCTAAAATGAATTGTCTATGACAGGAGAGACATGGGGCAGAACTGGTCTTATAAGGCCAAAGAAAGCACATGGGTTTCATTGTGGACCATGTCTAGTGGGCACAAGAGAGACGTTACAGGTAGAGATGTCCGAACTTCACAAAATCCGGTCCGCTCGAGGATCCGCAAATTTTCGAAAAAATTCGAAAATCTGAAAATCCGCGAAATCCGCGAGCGGACCCATTAAAATGAAAAATACCCTTGAAATTATGAGATTTTTCGTAAATACGTAATATGTATTTTCGAAAATATGAGTAATCCTCGTAATTTCGAAAAATTTTCGAAAATACGTATTTATGAAAAATAAGAGAAATCCTTGCATTTTCGAAAATTTTCGAAATTACGTGTTTTCTCATATTTTTGAAAATTTTCGAAAATACGCAAAAACCCGTAATTTTGAAAATTTTCGAAAATATGAAAAATCCGCGAATCGGAAGTTCGGAAGGCGGAAAATCCGGAAAATCCAGAAAAATCCGCCGTTCGCGAACATGATAATCCACGCGGATCCGGGTTCGGATCCGCGCACCGGCCACCCTATTACAGGTGGACCTTATTGGGGTTGGAATAGGCACTACAGAAATCACGTCTTATTTAATGTTACCTTTAGGGCTAGGCCACACTATCCAGTCGAGTGTTGAAATGCGCACACTAGTCTTGGCTAATTGGTCTGGCCACACTAGGTGCACTGCTGTCTGATGTGCTGCAATCTGCTTTTTGGGGCACATGCAATCAGCATTTTCTCCACAATTGCAAGCACTCCGATTGCACAACATTGTGGGATCTCAGCACATGAGCACCAGAAGCATGCACATTGTATTGTGGCCTCAGCCTAAAAAGAAAATGTACATAGAAAATCTCATTCTCACTCTCATGCCAAGGACCCTCCCTTCTAAGATCTGCTTCTACACAGAAGAAATACTGTTGAGGAATTTAATTTTATTTTAGGAGCGTCAGGTTTCTGATACATGAAACACATTCAATGTTTCTGAGTGAACATGAGGATTTTTTTTTCTTCTCTGTTTCTTTGTAAGATTCTTTGAAGATTGTTTCTTTCTGAGTTTGTTTCTTTTCCTCCCAGACTCCTCTCTTCTGGCCTTTAAATCAAATGTTTTTTTTCAACACTTCTAAACGAGATTATTAACGTTACCCAGGTCTCTGTTGGATCGATTCTATCGATCCATTTCTGGGTTTTCCAGATGCATTAGAACAGCAGCAAATAACAAAATACAAATATAAAATAGAAAAAAAAACAACAAAGTAGTCAAGATTCCAAAGGCAATTGGCTACTGAATTCTGGGGACAGGCCATGGAATCTTACATTTGGAAATGTTTGTATTATACGATTGGTAGGTTGCTTATTACTCAGTATATATATAGAAATGGGATAGTATACATCCACGCAGAGTGCAACTAGAGACCAAATTAATTCAATACATACAACAAATAGAAGCCTAGTGCACATCCAATTGATTTGCTTAGATTTTACTTTACCATTGTATTGCGACTAAAAAGCCTGCCCTTCTCTCTGGATAAATTAAAGCAATTAGTTCAATAACTTGGCCAAATTATTTTAAGCCCAGCAACCACTTCATGGTTTGCTTTATCCTGCTGGGTCCTAACTTTTAACCTTTTTTTACTTAGGTAACTTTTTACCTTCTTAGGAGACGTAATTCTCAAACTTTGTCTTTATATCAGTATCTGCCTTTTATGAGATGAAAGTCCCTGCTGCTCCTACGCGGCTTTCTTGGGACTACCTCTTCAGCTTTCAGTTACTTGAAACACATGACCCACTGTGGTGGAGTACACATTTCCCAGAGCCTTGGTCAAACCCCCATGCAACAAGCAATTTTATTCAGAGAAAGGGCAGGCTTTTTAAGTCACAATGCAATGTAAAGTAAACTAGAAAGGAAAGTTTAATATAATAACTTTGAATTTGGCTTGAAGACTGCATTTTGGAAGGGAAATGTGTGTGTTTGCTGCAGATTTTAAAACGCAATAATGGGATGATGAGTTTGTAGTGAACGCTTGTTTGGGACAAAAAAAAACTTGTGTGTACCCAGCCCAAAGTGGTGCTAATTTTGATCCATCAATGAGAAAGCTAACATCTGATTGGTTAGGGCAAAATTAGCGCCATTTTCAATGATAATGATTTTTGATCAAAATGTATTTTTTTACTTTAGTTTACCCTTAAAGTATGTCTGCCACAGTATGGATAAGTAGATCAGTAGGTGTGTGTAACTGTGTCACTGTGTAAACTTTTTTGATAATTGGTCAAATTTTTTTTGACTTTAGTTACCCTTTAGGTATGGCTGCAACAGTAATGGAGGGATAGGTCAGTAGGTGTATGTACCTGTGCCACGTGGGGGCTAAAAAAACTAACTTTTTTGATTATTGATCAAAAAAAATTTTTTTTACTTTAGTTACCCTTTAAGTATGGCTGCCACAGTAATGGAGAGGTAGGTCAGTAGGTGTATGTACCTGTGCCACGTGGGGGTTAAAAAAACAAACTTTGTTCATGATTAGTCAAATTTGTATTTTGAATATAGTTACCCTTTAAATTGGTTGCCATGAAAATGGAAGGGTAGGTCAGTAGGCAGTGGCGTATCTACGTTAAAACATTCGGGCACGTGCCCCGGATGTTTTGCAAAGTGCCCCGTGTTTTCCTGACTTGTGCCCCTAGTTCCGGACTCCCCCGAGCTCCGCCGGCGCGATGACTTCACGCGCACGCCGGCGCGATGACGTCACGCGCGCGACGGCGCAGAACATACAGACGGCCTCTGCGCTCCCGGCCTTCTCCTACTAATAATAGCAGAGTTAGATAGCAGCGTTAGATAGATAGATGTAGATGAGATAGATGCAGAGTTAGATAGATAGCAGAGTTACAGAGTAGAGTAGATAGCATGATAGATAGATAATCGATAGATAGATAGATGATGTTGTGCGGTTGTAGTCGATAGTGTTAGTCGTGTTTCGGTGATTAGTGTGTGGTGAGTTGCTAATAGTAGAGTTTCGCTTTAGATAGAGAGTTCGATAGATAGATGATATAGTGATGGAGATGCAGGTTAGATATGATTAGAGTCGACGTATAGATGCTATAGATAGAGATTAGATAGATAGATAGATAGATAGCAGAGTTAGGATAGATGATAGCAGAGTTAGATAGATAGCATAGATAGTGATAGATAGAAGTTAGATAGATAGATAGATAGAAGTTAGATAGATAGATTAGAGTTAGATAGATAGATAGATAGATAGATGCAGAGTTAGATAGTAGATAGAGCAGAGTTAGATAGATAGATTAGATCGCAGAGTTAGATAGATAGATAGATAGCATAGATAGCAGAGTTAGATAGATAGATAGCAGAGTTAGATAGATAGATAGATAGCACAGAGTTAGATAGATAGATAGATAGACAGAGTTAGATAGATAGATAGATAGATAGATAGAGCAGAGTTAGATAGATAGATAGATAGACAGAGTTAGATAGATAGATAGCAGAGTTAGATAGATGAATAGCAGAGTTTAGATAGATTAGATAGCAGAGTTAGATAGATAGATATATAGATAGATAGCAGAGTTAGATAGATAGCGAGTTAGATAAGATAGATAGATAGCAGAGTTTAGATAGATAGATAGATAGCAAGAGTTAGATAGATAGAATAGTAGATAGATAGCAGAGTTAGATAGATAGCAGAGTAGATAGATAGATAGATACGAGGTTAGTATATAGATAGATAGATAGCAGTAGTTAGATAGATGATAGATGATAGATACAGAGTTAGATAGATACAGAGTTAGATAGATGATAGAGTAGATAGATAGAT
Organism: Hymenochirus boettgeri; assembly: GCA_019447015.1. NCBI lineage: Eukaryota > Metazoa > Chordata > Amphibia > Anura > Pipidae > Hymenochirus > Hymenochirus boettgeri. The sequence goes on along the minus strand of CM033477.1, from coordinate 35,056,349 downwards.
AGATGATAGAGAGAGTTGATAGATAGTGTATGTAGTGATAGCAGAGTTAGATAAGTGTAGCAGGTTGATGGTTAGAGTGATGTGTGGTAGTGTTGGTTTAGTAGTGTTGTGGTAGAGAGTTAGATAGATACGCAGAGTTAGATAGATAATAGTAGTAGAAGATAGCAGAGTTAGATAGATAGATAGCTGAGTTAGATAGATAGATATACAGAGAGAGAGAGGGACAGATAGATAGGGGCAGAGGTCCATGTAAAAGGTACAAGAAGGTCTCCCTGGCCAAAGGTATGGCCAAGCGACTGACTACAACTGAACACAACAGTAAGTTTAAAATTACCAGATTGCTACCGTATATAATGATATTGCCAGTTTACTGTGCCTTGTGTCATTAATTTGTGTTTCCTATCCAAATCTCTATCTCTGTCTGTCTATTTCACTGTCTTTCTGTCTGTTTATCACTATCGGGCTGTGTGTCTATGTTTGTGGTTATCTATCTGTCTGTCTGTGTCTTTTGGCCATCTCATTAAGTACTTAGTGGTGTGTCCTAATTGGGGCGGAGAAAGGGGCGTGCCTAAAAAATTTTGCATGGAGTGCCCAGGAGTGCATGGAGTGCCCAGGAGTGCCCGATCTTCTTAGACCCTAGATACGCCCCTGTCAGTAGGCTTTGTACCTGGATCAGGTTGGGGGTTAAAAAACAAACTTTTTGATAATTGGTCAAAAAGATTTTTTGACTTTAGTTACCTTTAGGTAGGCTGCAACAGTAATGGAGAGGTAGGTCAGTAGGTGTATGTACCTGTGCCACTGGGGGGTTAAAAAAAACAAGCTTTTTAGATGATTGATCAAAATTATTTTTTTTTTACTTTAGTTACCCTTTAAGTATGGCTGCCACAGTAATGGAGAGGTAGGTTAGTAGGTGTATGTACCTGTGCCACGTGGGATTTAAAAAAAACTAACTTTTTTGATTATGATCAAAATATTTTTTTTTATTTTAGTTACCCTTTAAGTATGGCTGCCACAGTAATGGATAAGTAGATCAGGGGTGTGTGACCTGTGTCAGATGGGGGTTAAAAAAAAACAAACTTTTTTGATGATTGGTCAAAAATTTTTTTGACTTTAGATAACCTTTAGGTATGGCTGCAACAGTAATGGAGGGGTAGGTCAGTAGGTGTATGTACCTGTGCCACGTGGGGGTTAAAAAAAACAAACTTTTTTGAGGATTGGTCAAAATTTGTTTTTTTTACTTTAGTTACCCTTTAAATATGGCTGCCACAGTAATGGAGGGATAGGTCAGTAGGTGTATGTACCTGTACCACGTGGGGGCTAAAAAAACAAACTTTTTTGATCATTGGTCAAAATTTATTTTTTTGACTTTAGTTACCCATTAAGTATGGCTGCCACAGTAATGGAGGGATATGTCAGTAGGTGTATGTACCTGTGTCTGGTTGGGGGTTAAAAAAACTTAAGTTGGGTACACACGATTAGATATTTTGGTCCGATCGACCGATAGTTCAGTGTATCGGTCGATCGGACCGAAATTATCGCATTCGAATGTGCCCATGTCCGATCAACCGTTCGTCCAAATCAGACGAAAGGACGATCGGACAGGGTGGAAAACCTTGTCCGATCGTGCGGTCCTCTATGGACCGCACGATCGGTCGCGGTGACTATCGGACGCGGCTGCTATTGCCGCGACCGACAGTCCTTCCTCCTGGCTGACCATTCGAAAGTATTGAACGGTCGGTCAGGAGGAAAAATCGCTAGGTGTGTACCTAGCTTAACTTTTTTGATGATTGGTCACAATTTTTTTTTTGACTTTAGTTCCCCTTTAAGGTATGGCTTTGGCACAGTCATGGAGGGGTAGGTCAGTAGGTGTATGTTACTGTGCCACATGGGGGTTAAAAAAACAAACCTTTTTTATTATTAATTAAAATTATTTTTTTTTTACTTTAGTTACCCTTTAAGTATGGCTGCCACAGTAATGGATAAGTAAATCAGTAGGTGTGTGTTCCTGGGTCTGGTTGAGGGGGTATGTCTTTTTTGTGTTTACAACCATAAAACTATATTTTATTGAGGATAAATCTAAATTAGTTTTTTTGACTTTAGTTACCCTTTAAGTATGGCTACCACCATAATGAATTAGCAAATTAGTAGATGTGTGTACCTGGGTCTGGTTGAGGGGGTATGTCTTTTTTGTGTTTACAACCATAAAACTATCTTTTATTGAGAAAAATCTAAATTAGTTTTTTTTTTTTTACTTTAGTTACCCTTTAAGTATCGCTGCCACAGTAATGGATAAGTAGATTAGTAGGTGTGTGTACCTGGGTCTGGTTTAGGGGGTATGTCTTTTTTTGTGTTTATAACCATAAAACTATCTTTTATTGAGGATAAATCTAAATGAGTTTTTTTGACTTTAGTTACCCTTTAAATATGGCTTCCATGGGAATGGAAAGGTAGGTCGGTAGGTGGGTGTACCTGGGTCTGTGTGGGGGGTTGGGGGTATCACCATTTGTATTTGTGACCATGAAAAAAAACTGTTTTGAAATATCCACATTTGAGGATTGTTACCATTATAGTCTATGGGAAAAAATGTCCGGAAATTTGCCGATAACGCCGTAACGCTTCCGCAGATTCGTTAGCTAGAAGATAGCACACTTCTCCTATATGCCCCGCACGTCTGTATCGAATTTCATGTCTCTAGCTCAAAAACTGTGGGAGGAGATACGGTCCAAAAAGCGGAGGAATAAAACGGAAGAAAAGAAGAAGAAAGAAAGAACAGTAATTTGGCTTTTTCAAGCCAAATTAAAAGGCAATGGATGACGCATACAGCGTGCAATTTAAATGGGCATAAAGCTTTTTTAAAAATAACAAAGGGCTGGTACACACGGGTCAATAGTAACTTTTAAACTGAGAGACTACCACTCATAAACTGATGTCAGTTTGCCAGTTGGAAAAAAACTGCACCGCCACTGATATTTTAGCCTTTGGCCACCATTAGTGCACTAAAGACCATGCGATTGCCCAAAACTTACCAACATGTCTGACCAAACTTCTATTGGACAAAAATGCTATTGCGATGGTTCAATTTCATCAAAAACTTGCACTATACGGTGATCGGATGAAAATTCGACTTATGTCTATTTTTCGTTAATCTGACTAAACTCACATACGTACCTTTTTGGAAAGTGTAGACTCAATGTAGCATTGGGATTTGTGTGACAAAGTCCATAATTGCATCTGTATTGTCCTTCTTTAATTATGTGTTTTAATGTACAAAGAATGTTGAAGAATTCCTAGGATTTGTGCACTTTTCTTTTTTGCAACCTATATAACTGTAAAGGACATATAATTTATCAAGATCACTATTCCCTAACTGCCCATTACCTTAATTTTCATAATGAGCTCAGGGATATTTGATATACCAGATCAAACAAAGTATCCTTTCTAATAGGAAGAATCGGTGAAAGAAAATGCACATATAGCAAATTTAGGAACTTGATATCTTTTGAGGTGCTGGCAGTTCCATTACTCCATCTATGCCAGGGAAATTTAAATCCCCATGACAAGAATGTGCCCCATACCTGCAGCCTTAGCCAACTGCATATTGAGGTGAATTTTCGCCTCCTCACTGGCATTTGGTGGCTTATAATAGACACTAGAGATTGGCTGAAACAGGAAATGGAGGGGTTAGGTCAGTAGATAGCAGAGTTAGATAGATAGCAGAGTTAGATAGATGAGATAGGCAGAGTTAGATAAGATAGATAGATAGCTAGTAGGAGTAGAGATAGATAGATAGATAGATAGATTAGCAGTAGATATAGATAGATAGATACAGAGTTAGAATAGATAGATTAGTATAGCAGAGTTAGATAGATGTATAGATAGATAGATAGCAGAGTTTTAGATAGATAGAGCAGTAGTTTAGATAGATGATCGATAGACAGAGTTAGATAGATAGATAGATAGATAGCAGAGTTAGATAGATAGATAGTTAGATAGATAGACAGAGTTAGATAGATAGATAGATAGATAGCAGAGTTTAGATAGATAGATAGATAGCAGAGTTAGATAGATAGATAGATAGATAGCAGAGTTTAGATAGATAGATAGATAGATAGAGAGTTAGATAGATAGCAGAGTTAGATACGATAGATAGAATAGCAGAGTTAGTTAGATAGATAGATAGCAGAGTTAGATACGATAGATAGCAGAGTTAGATTAGATAGATATACAGAGAGAGAGAGGACAGATAGATAGGGGCAGAGGTCCATGTAAAAGGTACAAGAAGGTCTCCCTGGCCAAAGGTATGCCAAGCGACTGACTACAACTGAACACAACAGTAAGTTTAAAATTACCAGATTGCTACCAGTATATAATGATATTGCCAGTTTACTGTGCCTTTGTGTCATTAATTTGTGTTTCTCTATCCAAATCTCTATCTCTGTCTGTCTATTTCACTGTCTTTCTGTCTGTTTATCACTATCGGGCTGTGTGTCTATGTTTGTGGTTATCATCTGTCGGTCTGTGTCTTTTGGCCATCTCATTAAGTACTTAGTGGGTGTGTCCTAATTGGGGCGGAGAAAGGGGCGTGGCCTAAAAAATTTTGCATGGAGTGCCCAGGAGTGCATGGAGTGCCCAGGAGTGCCCCGGATCTTCTTAGACCCTAGATACGCCCCTGTCAGTAGGCATTTGTACCTGGATCAGGTTGGGGGTTAAAAAAACAAACTTTTTTGATAATTGGTCAAAAAGATTTTTTGACTTTAGTTACCCTTTAGGTATGGCTGCAACAGTAATGGAGAGGTAGGTCAGTAGGTGTATGTACCTGTGCCACGTGGGGGTTAAAAAAAACAAGCTTTTTAGATGATTGATCAAAATTATTTTTTTTTTTACTTTAGTTACCCTTTAAGTATGGCTGACCAGTAATGGAGAGGTAGGTTAGTAGGTGTATGTACCTGTGCCACGTGGGATTTAAAAAACTAACTATTTTGATTATTGATCAAAATATTTTTTTTTATTTTAGTTACCCTTTAAGTATGGCTGCCACAGTAATGGATAAGTAGATCAGTAGGTGTGTGTCCTGTGTCAGGATGGGGGTTAAAAAAAACAAACTTTTTTGATGATTGGTCAAAACATTTTTTTGACTTTAGATAACCTTTAGGTATGGCTGCAACAGTAATGGAGGGGTAGGTCAGTAGGTGTATGTACCTGTGCCACGTGGGGGTTAAAAAAAACAAACTTTTTTGAGGATGGTCAAAATTGTTTTTTTTTACTTTAGTTACCCTTTAAATTGGCTGCCACAGTAATGGAGGGATAGGTCAGTAGGTATGTACCTGTACCACGTGGGGGCTAAAAAAACAAACTTTTTGATCATTGGTCAAAATTATTTTTTTGACTTTAGTTACCCATTAAGTATGGCTGCCACAGTAATGGAGGATATGTCAGTAGGTGTATGTACCTGTGTCTGGTTGGGGTTAAAAAAACTTAAGTTGGGTACACACGATTAGATATTTTGGTCCGATCGACCGATAGTTCAGTTGTATCGGTCGATCGGACCGAAATTATCGCATTCGAATGTGCCCATGTCCGATCAACCGTTCGTCCAAATCAGACAAGGACGATCGGACAGGGTGGAAAACCTTGTCCGATCGTGCGGTCCTCTATGGACCGCACGATCGGTCGCGGTGACTATCGGACGCGGCTGCTATTGCCGCGACCGACAGTCCTTCCTCCTGGCTGACCATTCGAAAGTATTGAACGGTCGGTCAGGAGGAAAAACCGCTAGGTGTGTACCTAGCTTAACTTTTTTGATGATTGGTCAAAAATTTTTTTTTTGACTTTAGTTACCCTTTAGGTATGGCTGCAACAGTAATGGAGGGGTAGGTCAGTAGGTGTATGTTACTGTGCCACATGGGGGTTAAAAAAACAAACCTTTTTATTATTAATTAAAATTATTTTTTTTTTACTTTAGTTACCCTTAGTATGGCTGCCACAGTAATGGATAAGTAAATCAGTAGGTGTGTGTTCCTGGTTCTGGTTGAGGGGGTATGTCTTTTTTGTGTTTACAACCATAAAACTATATTTTATTGAGGATAAATCTAAATTAGTTTTTTTGACTTTAGTTACCCTTTAAGTATGGCTACACCATAATGAATTAGCAAATTAGTAGATGTGTGTACCTGGGTCTGGTTGAGGGGTATGTCTTTTTTGTGTTACAACCATAAAACTATCTTTATTGAGAATAAATCTAAATTAGTTTTTTTTTTTTACTTTAGTTACCCTTTAAGTATCGCTGCCACAGTAATGGATAAGTAGATTAGTAGGTGTGTGTACCTGGGTCTGGTTTAGGGGGTATGTCTTTTTTTGTGTTTATAACCATAAAACTATCTTTTATTTAGGATAATCTAAATGAGTTTTTTTGACTTTAGTTACCCTTTAAATATGGCTTCCATGGGAATGGAAAGGTAGGTCGGTAGGTGGGTGTACCTGGGTCTGTGTGGGGGGTTGGGGGTATCACCATTTGTATTTGTGACCATGAAAAAAAACTGTTTTGAAATATCCACATTTGAGGATTGTTACCATTATAGTCTATGGGAAAAAATGTCCGGAAATTTGCCGATAACGCCGTAACGCTTCCGCAGATTCGTTAGCTAGAAGATAGCACACTTCTCCTATATGCCCCGCACGTCTGTATCGAATTTCATGTCTCTAGCTCAAAAACTGTGGGAGGAGATACGGTCCAAAAAAGCGGAGGAATAAAACGGAAGAAAAAGAAGAAGAAAGAAAGAACAGTAATTTGGCTTTTTCAAGCCAAATTAAAAAGGCAATGGATGACGCATACAGCGTGCAATTTAAATGGGCATAAAGCTTTTTTAAAAATAACAAAGGGCTGGTACACACGGGTCAATAGTAACTTTTAAACTGAGAGACTACCACTCAATAAACTGATTGTCAGTTTGCCAGTTGGAAAAAACTGCACCGCCACTGATATTTTAGCCTTTGGCCACCATTAGTGCACTAAAGACCATGCGATTGCCCAAAACTTACCAACATGTCTGACCAAAACTTCTATTGGACAAAAATGCTATTGCGATGGTTCAATTTCATGCAAAAACTTGCACTATACGGGTGATCGGATGAAATATCGACTTATGTCTATTTTTCGTTAATCTGACTAAACTCACATACGTACCTTTTTGGAAATGTGAGACTCAATGTAGCATTGGGATTTGTGTGACAAAGTCACATAATTGCATCTGTATTGTCTTCTTTTTAATTATGTGTTTTAATGTACAAAGAATGTTGAAGAAGTCCTAGGATTTGTGCACTTTTCTTTTTTGCAACCTATATAACTGTAAAGGACAATATAATTTATCAAGATCACTATTCCCTAAACTGCCCATTACCTTAATTTTCATAATGAGCTCAGGGATATTTGATATACCAGATCAAACAAAGTATCCTTTCTAATAGGAAGAATCGGTGAAAGAAAATGCACATATAGCAAATTTAGGAACTTGATATCTTTTGAGGTGCTGGCAGTTCCATTACTCCAATCTATGCCAGGGAAATTTAAATCCCCCATGACAAGAATGTGCCCCATACCTGCAGCCTTAGCCAACTGCATATTGAGGTGAATTTTCGCCTCCTCACTGGCATTTGGTGGCTTATAATAGACACTAGAGATTGCCAAAACTCAGTGGTTTCATTCCGTTTGTCAGATTCCCAGATCACGGGAAAATTATCGAAAATAGCCTCAAACGTTCGGTTTTCGAAAATACGATAGAAAAACTCGATAATTTTCGAACGTTCAAGGCTATTTACGAAAATCATCGAAATTAGACCTGTACTTTCGAAAATTAGCGAAAATGTCTTCCGGAGTCCCGAAATTCGGACGGATCTTTTGGATTTCGGAACTGAGGGGTTCCGTGTCGGATCCGGGTTTGTGTCAAGCCCGGATCACATCTCTAATAGACACCTAAAATTAATTAACCCACCTTCTTGCTTCCCATGCTCAGCTTCACTCATATTGTTCAGCCTTAACATTTATACCCCAGCTATTTCATCTTTAAGATTTGGTGTCAATTGCTGTTTAACATACATACCCCCCTCCTCCTTTCTTATTACCTTTGGTCCATTCATGTGAATCATTTAGCCATGTTTCTATTCAATCTGTTCAATCACATCATACTTTTCTTTTAACGCTATTAGCTCTAGTTCACCAGTTTTTTTAGTCAGCCTTAGATTATTATTTAATTTATGTTCATTCTTTGACATATATGCATTTTTATCCTCAATGCTCCCCTCTTCTCCTCCCTCCATTATCTTATTAGCCCTAAGATTTCAAACCACTCTATGGGACCTATTTATAAAAGATCAATATCGTTATCGAAAAAACAACGATCGTTATCGTAAAATAACGATCGGTATTTTACGTTATCGGAAATTACCGATGGTTATCAGAAAATACCGATCATTATTTTATGATAATGATCACTATTTTACGATAAAGATCGTTATTTTTTTGATAATGATATCGATGTTTTATAAATAGGGCCCTATATGCCCCAGTGTAGTCTAAAATACCCTTCCCTATAACAGGTTTGAAATATCTCCCAGCCATCTACTCCCCCAAAACAGCTGCACCATCATTAGTAAGGTGCATTCCATCAATATTAAAGAGCATGTAACCACCAGAAAATCAGTCAGTCTAAAAACTCAAACATTTTTGCCCTCACAGTCCGATAGTCTGGGAGGGGGGATACTGAGCCTAAGCAAAACAAGTACTGGATTTAAGTCATGACATCAGCAGGGAAGAGAAAGAAAATGTCGGTGACCTGAAAAGATCCTTTTTAGGACCAGGGTTGTCCCAGTTTTCGAGCTGTGGGTCCCCTTATCAAAAAGGCCAACAATTGGGGAATGGCTGGTCAGGGTGTTGGTAGGGACTTATTGAAGCTCCTCCCCCAGATTTCCACCTTGGCCACACCATGTCATTATTCTGGGTACTTTAATGGATCAGAGAGAGGAGAGAATTTTAAGTCTGTATACAATCCACTGGCCAAAAAAGGGCATGTCCACCCCCAAAACTATAATCCCCCCCCACTTCTGGCCCCATTGTGTAGTGTAGTTTAATCCTTACCTCACATCCCAGCTCCATATGTGTCTCCTGTAGCCCCCCCTCCCCCCCCCAAAGTCCCAAAAACTGCCCACCAGGAGGATAGCAGAGTCCATATAGGACTCTGCCTCCTATCTGGCCTCCGGGAGAAGTTTGGCATGCGTACTGCAGCCCTTCTCCCCCTCCCTCCCGATTAGGATTCCCTCCCCCTAGTGTAAAACCCTTTACATATTATATTCCCCCTGTCCCCCCAGCCCCAACCGCTATATTTTTAATTTTAGAAAGTGCCCCAAACTTTACTTACCTCCCCTCTTTCCTCCGCCACAATGAACTCCCGGCAGCCGCATCCGTGATTGGCTGCCGCTCAGCCAATCACAGACGCGACTGCCGGTCCCGCCCTTCTGCTTGCTTTTCTCGCAAGCAGAGGGCCTGGCAGTGCGGCGGAGGAAAGAGGGAAGGTAAGTTAAGTTTGGGGCACTTTCAAATAAAATAAATAGAGCGTTTGGGGCTGGGGGGACAGGGGGAATGATATATAACAAAATAATTTCAAGGGTGGACATGCCCTTTAATGCGGTTTATCATAAATGTAATATTGAAACAGGATTATTTCATAAACGTATAATTGATAAAAAGTCATAAATTACTTTTAAGCTCTATATTGTTCTGTTTTACCCATAAGGATCCAGTGTCTCCAAGTTGCATCCTTACACTAACCACTGTTATAAGTGCAAACTTGATGCCCAGATGCTATCAAAACCTACTAGTCTAGGCTCTTCCGTGCTGCTTCTGTTCCAGAAAACACAACAAGCTTGTTAGAAAATATTGCCTTAGTTATAATACATGTTCTAGTAATTGCTTGGTCATCATGGTCCACTCCTTATAAAACACATGAAAAACCTGGCTTGACAGAATGGTTCCCACACCAAGAACTATTATATACCAACAAATAATCAAGGTTTCTGTAAATATTTCCTTAACTTACACAAAATAAAGGTCTAGGTTACTTTACACGTTTTATTGTCTGAGAGATATATTAAACCTACAGAGGATCAAGTACAGTTCATATTAAGAATGAGGAACTGTAACTAAAGTAGAAAGTTTTTACAACAGTAAATGACAAAACTATGGCAGAGAAGGAATTCCCATTGTATAAATCCAGTATAAAAGGATGGACAAACTAGTGGCGTGCCATTAAAGCAAAAAGTGAATTGTGTGTTGTAGGGATCTCTGCAAAAAACTTCTTCATTTTAAGGTAGAAAGACGGCACAATGTGGCTGTTATTTCTGCTTATCCTTATCACCCCTTCTTCTTTACTGGCACAGACAACAAGTAAGTTCCCTTATACTTTTCTATATATTATATAATTTGACATTAGATTTAAGACATTTTATAATTGATTTATTGTATTTGCAGCTAATACAGCATCAACATCCCGAGCACAGAAATGTTCAGCAAAAGGTAAGTCAACATAGCAGATTTTGGTTGACTTTAATTTTAAGCCTCTTCGTGACATGTATTCGCATTACGTAAAATAACTGAATAAGCATTAAAGTAAAAAATGGCTGATTTCTGTGACAACACTGACAAATAGGTGTCTTTTTATGGCATCATTTGTGAGCCATTTAATGTTGTGCTACATAGTTTCCAAAAACCGCTGGAAACCGAACAGGCCCTGCAAAACCATAGAAACTCCACGTTAACCTGATGTTACATGGGGCAGTGGAGTTTTTCATGGATAAGGGCAATAGTGTGAGGTTTAACCTCACCTGATGGTGGATATTGGAGGGAGGATACTTAAAAAATAAACATATTTAGGTACAAACCACGAGATGATAAATGGCATGTCCACCCCCAAAACTATAATCAAACACACTATTGGCACCATTATGTAGTTTAAAATAAACCTTACCTTACATCTCTGCTCCTTATGGTTCCCAAGATATACCTTTTCAAAGTCCAGGGAACTGAAGACTTCAAGCTGTCTGTGAGGCTTCTGATCTGTGCTGAATCCTCGTCCTCGTCAAGGTTTGGGGAATGCACAGACACCCCCACCCTCCAGATCCATCCTCAGCCATTGTTGCACCTAGCGTGTAATCCTTTGGATGTAAGGTAAGTAACCCCTGCCTGCCCCCATCACTGCAATATTTCTTTAAAAAAGCCCCTCGATCCGTACTTACAGGACCTTCTCTCCTGCGGCGTTTCCAGTGACTTCAGCTGCATCTGAGATTGGCTGTCTCTCAGCCAATCACAGACGCGACTAAGGTATGGCCCCTTCTTGCAAGCAGGAGGCCAGATCAGATTGCCGCGGAAGAGAAGGCACTGTAAGTAGAAATGTGGGGATTTTTTAAATGAAATATTGTGGAGGTTGGGGGTGGGTAGGGGTTACCTACCTTACCCCCAAAGTTGGTTTTGGGATGTGGACATGCCCTTTAATCAAAAGGTAAATTACAACAAGTCATACAGAATAACTGAGTTTGTGGTTTTTATTTGCTTATCAATGTCCATTTTATAACATTAAATAAACCAAAAACAAAATCAGTTACACCTACATTATCATCCAAATTACCCCCAGCAATATCTAACACTAGCAGGGAGATTCAATAAAAGTTATTATCGTTATAGATGGTGTTAATTTTGCCTCAACTAGTCAGATCCTATTTAACATTTGAAAGCTAACATCTGATTGGTTGGGGCAAAATTAGCACCATTTTAAATGATAAGAACATTTATTGAATCTGCCTGTAACTTAGGAAACCCTCATAGTGCTATTATTTGAATAATAATTATTAATTTAATAATATGAGAATTATTAATAAGAATTTGTTTTTATTATATTACAGCTAACAAATAACCCGTCTTGCTTTACAGGTTCCCTGCATTGAATAGCAGTTCCTAGTGTCACTTCCTCTCTGTCTTAATTGCATTTTTCTCATCCGTTTTCCAATTTTAATGATTGGCCCAGGCATAGTGTTCTGTTATTAGCAGTGTTCCTAGTTCTGATGGCAATTGAACATAATATTGGAGGAGGCCAGTGTAAAAATGCATGTAGCTGGTGTTTACAGATATAAGGACATTTTAAATGAATCGGGAAATATTTAGAAGGCAAACAGTTCGTTCATAAGATGGGTAAAAGTTAGATGAAAGGGCTGTTTCTTTAAACGTTGTAGTCAAAGTGAAATAAAAATTAAATTCAGCCCTTTTATACTACCCATGATGTCTTCCTATCCTAGCGTTAACCCAGAGGAAGGATTGTAGAATAGAGCGTACAGAGCATACTGACCCATATATAAACAGGAGTCCTGTGAGTCCTTAATCTCAGCCTATCTATATTTATTCTACACACAGATCGGGTTTTTCTGTTTTTTTTTATTTGTAGCTAAACTAATGGCACAAAGTCCTCCCAGATCCTCCCAGATCCTGTCTCATTGCTACACAGAATCAGAATTTGTTTATTCAAATGACACAGAAAATATTCCAAGTTCACAAAATTGTAACTAAATCCAGCAATCATTATTTAAATTTAGGGAATTTCCTATCACATGAATCTCCAAAACAGACAAACGGGGGTTTAAATATAAAACCAACCCCCTGTTTATTTTATTACAGAATATACATCCTTCACATTGCTTTGGGACGGTTCTTTATATCCATGGTACGTCAGTTATCCTGCAGGAAAGCTGCTTAATGGAATGAGTGAAAGATTTCCATGTGGGATTAGACAGTATGCTTCAATTAAAGCTACGGATGGAGGTACCATTTTTTATTTGCATTTAGAATTCTTTATATTTATATTAGGAAGTATATCTGTATATACAGTATATATATATATATATGTGCAATTACTTGCTAGCACCAGGGTAATCTTTCACTTATAAATCTGTAAGGTTTGAGTATATACAGATAAACTTTATATCACATTAGTAAATGGTCTGCCCACACATAATGCGACCAGCTCTTCTTGCCAAGATATGGGCAGTTTATATTATAAAGCTGATTCACCATTATCCTTCTTTTGTATAAAAACTACACATTTTTGATGTTCCCATGGTGAGGACATAAAAAGCCTCTAGTAGTAGAAAATGGGGAAATAAAACCTTACATTTAGCCCCCTGCTCCTGCCACACTCCCACAGATTCTGCATTTAGCACCTCTTCGCTTATCATGTATCCAGCATTTCAATATTCCCATACATTTTAATCAGGAAGTTGTAGAATAGTGGAGCAATTTTTTGGGGGGTGGGGGGAGGGATTGGGTGGAATTGTCCCTTTAACTACAATGAAGATGGGTTTAAAGATATTTAAATTTTTTTTATAAAATCAATGATTGGGATTATTAGTAAACATTTCTGTATATGTTCTACTGCTTTCGGCATAATCACCAACATATTGTGATATGGAATTAAGAATTATTAATTCTAGTGATTATTAAATTTAGTCAACTTGTTCCTTATTGTTTTTTTTTTGTTGTTGTTTGTTTTTTAACATTTTCCAGACATTTCAGAAGTTATCACAAGGGATAAAGACACCTTCATTAATGACCTGAATGATTATAATTGGTATTATAATTATTACACCTACCTGTACAAGTGCAATCAATCGCTTTTGTACGGATTGAGAAGAGCCCTGGTCATATCACCTGCTGAAAGTTTAATTCTGGTTTTGAATGGAGGTTCTATGGTCGATTACACCAACACTTCTCTCTTAAATGAAATCTACAGTTTAATAGACGAAAAACAATCCCAGGTACAATGCATAGTACTAGTAACCAGTGCTTTATCCTCATAGTCGGATTATTGTGTGACTTCCTAACTGACTAATATTGGATGGGAATTATTTAGCGAAACAAATATTATGAAATATTAAAGGAGAAGTAAATGAGAAAATAATCCTGAAAAAGAAAACAATCATTCATGAATTACTAATTATAACATTATATTATTTAATATCCAGTCCCTATGAAATCATTTATATCTAGGTTACCTTGTATTGTTATCTTCCAACACCAAGTTCTTTGGATTGTTTAGCTTACAAGTAAAAGTCTATTTGGCTCCATTTCAGATATTCCAAGTCCAGGTATACTGTTATGGTTCATACACAAGTGCGATGACAGACGCTGACCCATGATGCACGATGTGTATGAATATCAGTTTCGGCCAGCGATCATGCAGTGTATGGGCACTTTTGTCAGCTGATCGTTCGGTCGTGGATCTGTTAAGGAGGCACACACATGTTGAGGATTTACTAACTCACCTCCAAAGTAGAATGCAAAGTGGTTTGACAAGACAAAAAAAGAGACATAGGGCTAGGCCACACTAGCGCGTTTTTCGCACACGTTTCGCGGGAAATCGCGGGAATGCGAAAATTCTCGCTATTTCCGATGCGCGTGCGATTGCGCGTCTGTTCGCGTTTTGGTAAGGCATGCATTCACCATTTTTGGTGCATTAATGCATGCGTTTCCACAACGCAAAATGGCCAAAATGCGAACGCAAAACGCACAAGAATCGTGCACACAATCGCATGCAATAACGCTCGCGATTTTGGTGCGCAATTCCTGTGCGTTGCAGTGTGGCCTCACCCTAACAAGCTTAAACAGCTTAAATTATTTATTGAACCTTACTTGGTTCTTCCGTGAGTTTAAAGAACAAAATAAGACTCATACCACCACCCTTTTATAGGTCGATATCCGAATTACATGAAGCAAGCTCCATCTAGTGGGGATAGCACATAATATAAGAAACAAGGAAATTCTCATAGGTCACAATCAGTTACTTAAACAAAATAACACATAATACTTAACTTAAATACAGAAGTATTTCTATAAAAAGAGAAAAAAAGTAGTAACCACTTGTAAATGAACCATAGCTTAAAGGGCATGTCCAACCCCTAAACAAAAATTTAACCTACTACTGGCCCCACTGTGTAGTGTTAAAAAATCATTACCTTACATCTCTGCTACTAATGGTTCTTCTGCAGTGTATTTTCAAAGTCCCAGAAAGTGAAGAGTAGAAGCTGTCTGTCACCCGGCCCCTGCTATATCCTTGTCCTCCTGGAGGATTCTTGCATGTCTCAGTGTTTATTAAAGGGCAAGTCATCCCCCAAAAAATATAATTTAATATGTTATTGCCCATGACTGTAGCTTTAAAATAAGCCTTCCCCCATTAAAATCCGTCCAGCCAAACTGAAGATGCATATGTTTTTATAAATATAAAGATTAGGGACAGACCTAAAGCAGGACCCCCATAACAAGCACTCTATCCCTTGAAACCCAAAAATAATGAACCATCAGTCACATAGTCCCCATATGGAAGTAAACAGGAAAAGAGCGGATCTACTATAGTCCATATAAAAAACACCTTTATTAATACATATATACCATAAACACATGATAAAACCTCGGGCATCCCCGATCTGTGGCTAAACTATAATATTATCCCATCCTAAATGCTGAGCCTCAGAACCAATGATATATGACTCCTAACAAAGTAGAGCCCAAACTCGTGTAGATATGTCTATAGATGTACTTCGACTCCGTGTGGAAGGATCCTATTAACGTTTGTAATTATCCAATTCGCAGTCACCCTATATTAGTGATGTGTGATATAATGAAAAAATCCAAACGTTCGGACCTCAACCAAATCGACAATCTTCCTCCTCCAACCAGACACAGCCCAATCTCCCAATGGACAACGTTCATGAAGATTGCATGACAGTATAAAGTCAGTAAATATCACAATAAATGATCTGCAAGTTCCCAGTATATATAATAGGCTAACCGGGGGATAATCGGGACTTAACTAGGCATGCAGTATAAACCGTCGTTTCCACAATCCGCTATGTACATATTTCTCAACACAGCCAATATACTTGCCACTTAACCGTCTAGCACTTTTGCATCCTGCAGCCTCTTCACCCGAATAGCCTCTCTTTATCCAGGAGTGTCCATGTTGGCATGCGCATAGAAGACAAGGTCCGTCGGGACCTGTCAGACTACGCGCCGGGGGAGCGAGCGAGCAGGTAAGTTCTTACCTTCTCTCCTGGCTCCTGTGTGTTCTATTGAAGAACGGAAGGTAAGGCACAGCTCCTTTACCTCCCGTTCTTCAATAGAACTGGATTACGAAAACTTAGAAAAACGAGTGGAGATACCCTTTAAATAGGTATAATAGACATTTAACTTGCGGATTCGATATTTACTCTTGAATAGGTATAATAGACATTTAACTTGCGGATTCGATATTTACTCTTGAATAGGTATAATAGACATTTTACTTGCGGATTCGATACTTGCGTATAGGTATAATAGACATTTTGCTTGCGGATTCGATATTTACTCTTGAATAGGTATAATAGACATAATAGGTATAATAGACATTTTACTGGCAGATTTGATACTCGTGTATAGGTATAATAGACATTTTGCTTGCGGATTCGATATTTACTCGCGTATAGGTATAATAGACATTTTACTTGTGGATTCGATACTCGTGTATAGGTATAATAGACATTTTACTTGCGGATTCAATATTTACTTGTGTATTGGTATCATAGACATTTTACTCACATATTTGCACTCCTCGAACGTTCGAACATTCAATAATTATCAAAAGTCCGGACAATGACGAAAGTCCGCGAAATCCGGGTCCGGGATTGTTCGAGAAGTCCAAGTCCATTCGAACTCAAAAAGTTCGGCTCAAACTAGGGTTCCAATTCTAGTCCATCTCTAGTCACCCATCTAACCTAATGTTATAACTACAGGAGAACATTTTTCAGAGCAATGAAAGAGTGAAGCTGTAGCTGTGTGGGGGGGGAGAGGGGGGGAGGGAAAATATGCAGCATGGACAGTCCTGTGTCTAAACATAACCCCACCCAATGAGGTCTGGGCTCATATATGACATCTGACTTTTCCGCCTAGCAAATAGTACTGTAAAGCGATTTGCTCCAGAGTTTTATGCACAAAACTTATATATCAGAAGTGGACCATCGCATATCGCATCGCATATCGCATCGCATAGGCAGGGTGTTGCTGAACTACCACTCCAGGTAGAATGCAATAAATGGGTGTTAGTGGTTCTTGAACTTAAATAGTATCTTATTTATTAACAGAACAATATTAATGAGGCATTGCAATTAGCACGATAGAGGTGACATGGCATGGCACAGATATCATATCAATACTCACAAACCAGAGGAATCAGAAACAGTATAAATAACAATCAGATTGTTAGTGCCACCCCAGCTGTCAGATCACTGTAGTGGAATCTTCTACCCCTATGTCTGGCACTATGTCCCTATTCTTGGATGGTATACCCAGGACTCTAATCTGTACTAAATGTCCTTATTGGAGCTCAGACTGCTCACTAGCTACCCTACTCTTATCTATCACTTCTGGAGTGATCTGTAAGAGAATCAAATCTCACATTAACTGGGCCTACCTGTTATCTAAGGTCCCAGGCTCTCCCCTATCCTCTGGGGAAACTCCAGTAAGTTAGAAAGAAAGAGCACATGCCTGATCTCCCTTTAATACTTTTACACAGTGACACCTACTGGCCAAATCCTGCCAGAACAAAAAGACTTAAGGGGAACTAGTTTACCAGTTCCCTACAGTACTTTTTATGACTGGCTAAAATGGACACGTGTTTTCAAGATGTTCAAAACTGTTGAGCTTCGTTCCGTTTTCGAATCTTCGAGTTTCGATTTTCAAAAATCGTCTACTTTCAATTTTTGAAAATCTACTTTTGATTTTAGATTTTCGATAATCATCTACTTTCGATTTTCAATAATCGTCTACTTTAGATTTTCGATAAAATCAGAAAATTCGAAAAATCCGGGTTCCGTGAAATTCGGGAGTTTTTGGAAGTTTGTTGGGACTTCGAAACCCTCAGTTTCGATTCGAAACTGGGTTCTATTCGAACACACATTACATCTCTAGATGAAACCTAATACACCTTAACGCTTCCTAACATGTTAATTGGTTAAACAAACAGGCAGTGTTGACTGGAAGGTGGGTATAAGACCTTTCATTTTGGCTATTTTAATTTAAGTATGGGTAGCAGCTAAGTTAGTACTTTTACAACTTTACATCATTTTTGTTGTAGCTGATATAACCCACTAATATACTTTATATAAACCTATTTATGCATAGGGATGGACTAGAACTCGAACTCGAGCCCAAGTTCGAGCCAAACTTTCTGAGTTCGGACGAACTCAAACTATTTGAATTAGTTTGGGCTCGAACTAGTTTGTTTTTCAGACTCGCAGCTATATTTTTGATAATTATCGAAAATTTGATAATTATCGAATTTACGGTCCGTTCGCTAACCATAGAATGTACCATTCGTTTTCGCTAACCCTAGAATGTACCATTCGTTTTCGCTAACCCTTGAATGTACCATTCGCTAAGCCAGGAAGGATTGTTCATTCGATAATCATTGAATGTAAGGTCGCTAATACAGGAAGGATCGATCGTTCATTTGATAATCCTCGAATGTACCGTTCGTGATTGTTCGTTCGATAATCATCAAATGTACCGTTCGCTAATACAGGAAGGATCGTTCGTTCGTTTTTGCAAGCCTTCGAATGTACCGTTTGCTAACCCTAGTAATATAATAACCATATACTAACCTAGTAATATAATAACCATATAATAACAAAGTAATATAATAATCATAGAATAACCTTGTCATATAATAACCTAGTAATATAATAACCATATAATAACCTAGTAATATAATAACCATATAATAACAAAGTAATATAATAATCATATAATAACCTTGTCATATAATAACCTAGTAATATAATAACCATATAATAACCTAGTAATTATAACCATATATAATCTATCTTAAATAACCATATATACTATTAATATAATCCATATACTAACCTAGTAATATAATAACCATATAATAACCAGTAATATAATAAAACCAATAAAACCTAGTAATATAATAACCATATAATAAAAGTAATATAATATCAATAATAACCTAGTCATATAAAACCATATAATACCTAGTCATATAATAACCATATAATAACCTGTCATAAATAAACATAAATTAACCATATAATAACCTAGTATATAATAACCATATAATACCTGTAATATAATAACCATATAATACCAAAGTAATATAATAATCATAGAATACCTTGTCATATAATAACCTAGTAATATAATAACCATATAATAACCTAGTATATAATAACCTATAAATCCTAGTCATATAAATAACCTATAATAACCTAGTAATATAATAACCATATAACCTAGTAATATATAACCATAATAATAACCTAGTAATATAATAACCATATAATAACCTAGTAATATAATAACCATATAATACAAAGTATATAATAATCATATAATAACCTAGTCATATAAAAACCATATAATAACCTAGTCATATAATAACCATATAATAACCTAGTCATAGAATAAACATAAATTAACCATATAATAACTTAGTCATATAATAACCATATAATTACCTAGTAATATAATAACCATATAATAACCTAGTCATATAATAACCATATAACAACCTAGTAATATAATAACCATATAATAACCTAGTCATATAATAACCATATAATAACCTAGTCATAAAATAACCATATAATGACCTAGTCATAATAACCATATAATGACCTTTTCATATAATAACCATATAATAACCTAGTCATATAATAGCCATATAATAACCATATAATAACCTAGTCATATAATAACCCAGTAATATAATAACCATATAATAACCATATAGCTCGAGCCAAACTAACCCTTGAATGTACTGTTCGCCAACCCAGGAAAGATTGTTCGTTCAATAATCATCCAATGTACCGTTCGCGATCGTTCGTTCATTCAATAATCTTCGAATGTATCGTCCAATGTAGCTTGCGCCAAACCCGACAATTGCCTGCCTGACTTCAGGAAGTGTTTTAACAAGTTTTGGTGATAGGGACATGTTCCCCAGACCATTTCCCAAGTGCCACAGCCAGTAAGTTACCACTGTTATTTTAGCTGTAAATCACTCGGACTTTTCAAACTCCCATAGACTTGAATGGGTCCGAATTTGAACTTTCAAACTTTCTCTGAAGTTCAAAAGTTCGAAAATGGACCGAACTTTATATAGTTCGGCCATCTCTATTTATGCACATATACGTGACAATAATAACAATTGACGCACATAAATATATATCTCATTGTAAGCTCCTAAAAACTTCATGCAATCTTATCTTAGCAATCTTAGCAATATACTAAGAGATGAGTACTATAGGATAAGGTGATACCTTTTTATTATGGACCAACAGTTCATTTTTTTACAGACAAGTCTGTAAAAATGTATCCTCATCTCTTAGTATATGCTAATGGATTAATACGGCTAAAACCATTTTACTATAAACTTAAATAGGAAGGATATATAAATATATCTAATGAATGCAATTATGCAGCAATGTAAACTAGTGATAGACAATGTATACTAAACCCCATTGTTTATATGTTCCCCGTGAATGATCTACGGTTCTCTAAAACACAAAGTGTTCAATAGCCAAGCTATCAACTCTGCTCTATAGACGGATAACGCAAGGAAGTTCACGGAACTTTTTACATTTGTATGGAGCATTCAGATATTATAAACCTTTACCTTTCATACCCTATGCAATGTACTGCTTAATTATGTATCTATATATTTATCAATTGTTATTCCTAATAAATACTTAAAGGGCATGTCCACTCCCAAAACTATAATTCCCCCTCTACTGGCCCCACTCTGTAGTGTAGTAAAATCTTTACCTTACATCCCAGCTCCAAATGGTTCTCCTGCAACCCCCCCAAGTCCAAAAAAATGGCCACCAGGAGGATAGCAGAGTGCATATAGGACTCTGCCTCCTGTCTCCCCTCCGAGAGAAGTTTGGCATGCGCACTGCAGGTCCCACCCCCCTCCTGTCCCTCCCGTTTTGGTCTCCCTCCCCTAGTGTAAAACCCTTTTAGTATGTGATAGGCAATGCTTCCCCAGCCCCAACCGCTATAATATTAATGGCAGAAAGTCCCCCGATCATTACTTACCTTACCTCTCTCCTTTGTTGTTCTAAACTGCCGGCAGCCACGTCCGTGATTGGCTGCCTTTCAGCCAATCACAGATGCGGCTGCGACTCCTGCCCCCTGCTTGCAGTTCCATGCAAGAAGAGGGCCGGGAGTGTGCGGCGAAGGAGAGCGGGAAGGTAAGTAATGATCGGGGGGACTTTCTGGCAATAATATTATAGCGTTTGGGGCAGGGGAAGAGTTTCCTATCACATACTAAAAGTTGTATTAAAGGGTGGACATGCCCTTTAAAGGAATAGTTCACTGAGAAAGTGAACTCTTCAAATAATGTATTTATTGAAGAATGGGAGGTGAGGAGCTATATTTGCATGCAAGGTAAATCTCGAAAGCTTCGTTCCTGGCTCCTGTAAAATTAATTGAAGAACGGGAGGTAAGGCATAGCTGGCTCTCACAATTTCCTGTTAACATACTAATCATTTATTACCCAACAGTTTACTGAAAGAACCCTAGTATTGTAAAGTATGAATAAGCTTTGTTGACCATGTATTTTGCGTTCTAGGTTTTCTTTATGACATTCCAAACATGTGGAATTAGCAGTGAACAGGAAAATATCTATTATGAAATATCATCTCGTAGCTTTGGACAGTTTTTATATGTTCCATACTACAACTTATACCAGGTAAATAAAAATCGAATGTAATCTTAATAGTTAAAACAATGCCCCAATATTTTTATTTACATGGAAGAATATTCTTTTATGCAGACAGTGATTGTTTATGTGGTGAGAAGATAGATATTACTCATCTGGAAATCAATAAGGAAGAACTGGTTGACATGGATTTTTCTAGTACAGTTCCCTTCATCTTTGAACAGGGTTGCCAGATTCTGGCTGCTGCAGAGCATGAGGGGGCGGAGGAGGGTGTGGAATGGGGCAGAGATTGGATGTGTCAGGACAGAGACAGAGTTTGGGGCGGGATAGCGTGCCAGGGCATCCCACAGTCAGAAGCCAGGATTTTAACCCTGACAGTTGTCCCTACAGTCGAGGAAATCCTATCCAAATTCAGGACATCTGCAACCCTGTCTATGAATATAGGGCAGGATTAAGGTCATTAGAGTACCCTGTAATAAAAGGGTTACTCCGGAGCTCCCCTTGCCTCCTTAGCATAGCACGTGGCTGCGGTAGTATTTCTGAAATCACTACCCTTGAGGTCCTTGCTTTTAACTTGGCCCCTAATTCTCGGAAATCATTTTTAAGGACCTCACCTCCACCTCTAACTTTGTCATTGGCACCAATGTGAACCAAGACCGCCGGGTCACTCCCAGCCCCACCCAATAATCTGTCTACACGGTCCACCACATGTCAAACCCTAGCATCAGGCAGACAACACACTGTTCGGCATGTAGGGTCTTGGCGATAGCTTACCCTATCTAACCCTAGCACCAGGCAGACAACACACTGTTTGGCATGTAGGGTCTTGGTGACAGATTACCCTATCTACCCTTCTAATAATGGAGTCCCCTACCACTATTACCTGCTTATCCTTCCTAGCCCCCAATTCTTCCTCCCTTGTACTGGAGATGGCCATCCCCTGGGTGCTCAAAGGAACGGCCCGCTCCATACATGCTACTTCTGAGCCATCGTCCTCCACATTTTCACCTAACATGGCAAATCTGTTGGGATCGACCAACTGGGAAGAAGCGACCCTAATCTTCCATCCCCTACTTTCCCTGGTGACCCTTACAAATCTATCTTCCTTTACCTCCTTATCTGCCCTATTTCACCCCCCCCTCTTTACTGGACCCTGCCAGTACCTGCGTTTCCCCCAGATTTGTCAAGCCCTGCAATGCTGCAAGTTTAGATTCTGGACTCCGATTCCAAATGGGCAACTCACTCACATCTGACACATACATAGGTCCCTTGGGGTGGCTGCTCCAAGATCCCATACATGCAGCAGGATGCACATTGCATGGCCCCAACAAAACTGTCCATACTAAATAGCAATACACGCAAGAAAAATGCAGTCTTGTTCTTCGAATCTGAGGGTTTCGAAGTCACAACAAAATTTTCGGGACTCCCGGAATTCACGGAACCCAGATTTTTAGAATTTTCTATTTTTATCCAAAATCGAAAGTAGACGATTATTGAAAATCGAAAGTAGAAGATTATCGAAAATCAATAGTAGACGATTATCGAGAATCGAAAGTAGATAATTATCGAAAATCGAAAGTAGATGATTATCGAAAATCGAAAGTAGAACATTTTTCGAAAATCGAATCCTCGAAAGTAATGATCCTCGAAAATAATGATAGATTTTGGTAACTCTTGAAAATAGAATGCGGAAGCTTGAAAACAGCCTGATCGTGAGGAAAGATAGTTTTAAAATAAGTTTTGGTTATACTTACGGGTTCCCCAGACCATTCCCCAGGTCTCTGTGTCATTTACAGTAACCTACTATTACTATTTGTCCTCAAAAAGGGATAGAAACTTAAAAAAAAAAAATTCCCCATAGACTTCTATGGGTCCATTTTCGAATTCTCTGGAAAATTCGAAAACGAAACGAAACTCAACAGTTTCGAACATCTCTATCAGGAAGTGGTTCAGTCCCTAGAGGGGTGTGTCTGCCCTCTACCTGGAAGGTGTATCCTGTACTTTTGGATGGAAGATTTAATCTATATTTTCCCTCCAGTCTATGCTATGTTTATCATGCATATCACATACAAAATATTACCAGGTTTGTAATTGGCTATTTTTACAAAATTCAGAGATACCAAACGTGATATGTATGGTACTTCGTATGACCAAAATGTGAAATATCTCCTTGTGAAGCTGACCTATAAAATATAGGTGTGCCTTAATTCACCCATCAGCTGACATTATTTGGAAAATATATATCCTATATATCCTTCCCTTGATTTAATATGAAATATAAATTGTATGGGGAACTGACATCTGTTTTTAGCTTTGCTTAAATCTGGGGTCCCTGCTGCTACCGTGCCGAGCATTACAGAATGTTTGCATAATATAGGAAGGTGGCATTTTCAATCTTTTTTTTTTTTTTGTGGTATATTTTGTATGAGAGTCTGTATGAAGGACTTTTCCTCATGTCTTAAAGGGGTTTTTGTTTTGCCTTTCAAGTATCCTGAAACGTGGAGTTAAAGTCCTAACCCTGTACCTCTTTGATGTTTTACAGCCAATCTCTGGCCTGCATTTGTTACTGTCTAAACCACTGAATT
This sequence comes from Hymenochirus boettgeri, assembly GCA_019447015.1. Lineage (NCBI taxonomy): Eukaryota > Metazoa > Chordata > Amphibia > Anura > Pipidae > Hymenochirus > Hymenochirus boettgeri. Next base: position 35,031,961 of record CM033477.1, on the reverse strand, counting down.
CCTCATTGCGCATCCTGAATGAACAAGTCTATATCTATGGTCAATACACACAACAGTTTAATGTCACAAGATCCTTACCCTACATGTTAATAACCACAAACTTAAATTGGAACCTCAATATAAATGACCCTACAGGTAAACATGAACTCACTCAATATAATGATTTTTAAAAAAAATATGGCAAGTACAGTAAAAGTAATTTACATTCTATATCTGTCCTTCTATGTATCTGTCCATCATGTCTGTCTGTATTGTTTGTCATCTATCTATCCTTAATTAATCTTTAGTCTATCCTAGTGATGTTTGCTTGTTTGTGGGTGGAAATGCATTAACATTTTCCATTGATTTACACTGATTTATATTTAAATTTAATATCCCCATAAACACTGTGTGCTGTACAGTATATACAGTCTATTAGATATAAACAACTTATATTTATAGTACATCCAGAGAGTGGGTTTAATGTTTTAATAATGTTTTGTCTCCTAGGATCAAATCAAACATTTGAGAAAAAAACATCTCTTTACTCTGGTGGATCCTATCTTGTAAAAAATCCAACTAATGGGACCTGGACATTTAATGTATTTGGTTATGGAAACATTTCTGTCAAAATAATGGGATTCTATGGTAAGCTGCTAGACCATGGTGAGAAAAAGAGGGGACTCCTGTCAGCCATTTCAAGTACCTGAGTTAAGGTTTAATGACGTTACCAAATTGACATATATATTAAATTAAGACACAGAGTCAACTTTTTTGCGTAAACTGTCAGCAACGGCTTTAATTTATAACTTATTTACATATGCACCGTAGCATATACCCACCACTGTACATCCTTGCATACCATAATCATACATATTATTAAACACATAAGCCGTAGATCTCAGCTTGAATGCCAACCTCTGTGTTACCAGAGGGCATGTAACTGCTCCATGAATATAACCAGCAAGGATGTTCCCATCTGTGATGTGGCTGCAACAAACTTCATAAAACATTCAAAATACAAACAGGGATGGGAGGGATCATTTGTTCCCCCGGTCACCAGCAAACAGAAAGTGGCACTGGTGACTGCATAGAGACTTTTAAGGGACACGATGCAAACGCAATGACATCATCACACCCAACGTCATGATTTGCAAGACTCCCTGGCCTGGGAGGCTGCTCTCCACTCCCCTGAGGCTACATATTATATTGCTACTCCCGCCACAGTCCCATCCCCTATGGTTGTCGGGGCTCACAGAATGCAAAATATTTCTGGACTAAGTAAAATTTTAAAAATGGCCCCCAGAATGACTATATTAATGGATTTAGATCTTCCATTCTTCCTTTATAAGGCCAGTAGTGCAGAGGTTGTAAACAAATAAGTGAAGGAACCAAAATTTGGAATCCAAATCTTCAGACCTGCAACCCAATTTAACACACACAGTTCACATCCCATATATTGTCTTATCAGTACCTGCACATAGAGTCCTGCGCAGGTCTAATTTTTCACCCACCCACAAAACCCTTATTTGCATACGTATTGCTGGTGGGTTCCATAACCACACCTGACTTGCAAGTATTCAGCCTCACAATCTGACCTGCAGTTAAACAGCCCTGCAACCAGAACTGCACCTGCTACCTGACTGAAACAACACTTGCAGCTTTCTACCCAAACCAAACCCCTTCCATGCACTGCAGTTTACCCAAACCCGACCCGCAAATTGAGTAACATGTAAGTACCCAACCTGGTGCAAGGATCTACATGCTGGTAAAAACTTAATACAGTATTGCACAGTATTGCACCTTACAAACTTTTGTTTGAAAAATTTGAAATCCAAATCTTCAGTTTTGCAACCCAACTAAACACACACAGTTCACACCCCACACATTGCCTAATTGGTACCTACAGGTAGAGCCTTGTGCAAGTTTAATTTAACCCACAAAAAACACTACCAGTACCACACCTGCTTTGCTGGTGAGTTCCACAACCGCAACCGACCTGCAAGTAGTTAGACCCGCAACCGGACCCAAAATAAAACAGACCTGCAACCTGACCGGCACCTGCTACCCGACCCAGACTTGCAGCTTTCTTCCCAAACCAAACCTGACCCGCAACCCATTCAGCTCACTGAGGTTTACCCAAACCCGACCTGCAAATCGGGTAACCCAATACAGTTTTTTTTAATCTCATCCAGCAATTATCCTAAGCTCTTCTCTGTAACTTCAGGGGTCTAAGCAAAAACATGTGGGAGTTTTCTTTAAATGTCCAAACCCAAAGCAAAATTTCCAACCCTGAATCTTAAATACTCACAATTGCCTTATCTTCGTAAATACTCGCTCTACTTCAGAACTACGAGGACTGCCTACAATATTGGGCTGGTGAGGATGGATCCAGATAGTTGGAGGGAGGGGGGAAAGGGCTCCCCTGCGCATGTCAGAAACAACTAAGAGGATAGAACAATAATTACCCAACCAAAGAATGCTAATCAAGGATTTATTTATTTACCTCATTTCTAAAAAGAAATAGAGACCCACTATGAAAAATATTAATTGCTAGTCGTATACTAAGAAAAAAAGCGGAGGATAGAGGGCTACATTTTCTTTCAATATGTAGATATAAAAACTAGAAGGTCTATAAAAGACCAGAAGGAATAGGGAAAAACCTAACTCCAAAAGATGCTAAGGAAACTAGAGCAAAATGCATATTATGATCCTTTTACTAGGATACAGATACACCATACTTCTACACCCAGCCACCTGTTATTACACAAATATGATAATTACCTACAGTACATAAAGGATCCTAAACTCTAAAAGATAGACCTAAAACAGTGTAGAAAACAGTGTAGAAAACAGCGTAGAAATTAATACGATCATCCTACTGTTTAATGGTTAAATTTTTATCCTCCCCATTCAAATTGTATTCACCATCTCATAATCTTTTTTGATGGCTTTATCCAATTCTTTACTAGCATAGCCTCTGGCTAGAAATCTTTGTTTCATTTCATGTACTTGCTTAATTGCCCTCTCTGAATTTGTTTTATTTCTAATCGTCAGTAAAATTTGGCTACATAGAATAACTCTTTTTAACAGCTCTGGATGACAGCTTTTTCGATGCAAAAAAGTATTCTTATCCGTTAGCTTCCTGAAGAGTGTCGTATTGAGTAGGTTATAACATTTAGAGATTCGGAGATCTAAAAAAATCAACTGTTTCACCACTAATCACTGCTGAGAGTTGTATCAGATTATGTTTGAACTGTATTTACCCACTATATTATCCAGTTCAAATCTCTCCATATACAAATTGGCAAATGATAGGTCCACATTTGAACCCATCACTGTGCCCGCTCCATTGGCGATAATATTTTTTGCCAAAACTAAAAATATTGTGAGACAGGATATATTGAAGTAGATCCACTACACATTCGACTGGTCTACCCTGTGGTTTATACTTTGTGAGAGTTTCTCTGCATATGTTGATGCCCTCATCTTGAGGGTGACAGGGTGACCGAGTTGGCGGCTATCACAAAGAAACAAATGTAATTTACTTACTCCTATTTGTAAGAATGAGTCAATGAATTATGCCACTGTAATGAATCGAGTCCCGAAGGGATGAAGTTCACTGTACCTTTTAGGAGGAGTTCAGACTGTAGGCCAGGTTGAGTGTAACTAGCGGGAACGAACTGGTCACTGGTGATCATAGATACTGGACCCAAGGGAGCTGTTACTAAGGAGCAGGATTCAAAGGAGCAAGATGCAATGGCTGGATACAATGTGGCCGGAACTATGGAGTTGAAACAATGATGCTGGATACAACGTCTGGATACGATGTGGCAGGAATAGTGGAGTTGAAACAATGAAGCTGGATACAATGACTGGATACAAGATGGCTGGAACAATGGAGTTGAAACAATGAAGCTGGATACAAGATGGCTGGAACAGTGGCAGGATACAATAGCTGGAACAATGGCTGGAGACACTGAAGAAGAGGAAATGAAGCAGGAGACAATATGGCTGGGAACACTGGCAGGAAACAAAGGCTGGATACTAGATAGCAGGTAAGGAGCTCTACAGACTGACAACCCTACAGTCTGGTAGCGAGGTCTACGAATAGGCACTCGCTCCCTCTGCGAGTGCCTATTTGAATCTTCGTGCCGGCCTGCGTCTGGACGTGGTGATGTCACGACGCCGACGACCGGCGCCGGTGACGTCACCAGTCCAGGAACATCGAGGGAGCGTGGCAGGTAAGATCCTTACAGCCACTGGTTGAAACAATGACCCCACTGCTGACATTATGGGGCAACAAGGGAGATATTTTAGGGACTTATGAATTTTTGGGACAGTGTATATGATCGGGCACATTGGATTATTGGTAGTCAACTCATTCTTATTGATCCAGCTCATTTGTAATGCTTCTTTGAGCTTGGCATCCAACTCTTGTTTGTATAGGTTAGTAGGATCATGATCCAATAATTCATAAGGGCGCTCATCACTTAATTGGTTAGTAAGTTCATTGATATAGTCTTGCTTATCAAGGACCACCACTGCTCCACCTTTATCAGCTGGACTAATAATCAATGAATCATTGTGAGACAGAGTTCAGCGCTTTTCTCTCCTCTCTAGTAATATATCATAGATCTTACTTTAGTCCAGTTTAAAGTCGCTATCGCTCTCTATTGCCCCCTTTAGGCAATGCACTGAGCTGATAGTGGCTTTCAGTGCATTGCTAATGGAGTTTTCCCTTTTGCGAATCTTTAACACCAGCTATCTGCTGGTGTTAGTGATTACGTCTTAAAAACCCATTAACGGCTTAGTACATTGGCTGCGGCAGTTGCGACGTTACGAAAATTTTGTGTCTTAAAGTCACGTTAACGCTTGGTATATTGGTTAACGTGACTTTAAGACACAAATAGCCGGTAGCGGCCCTTGGTACATAGCACTGATAGTCTCTTGAGACATTAAATTGGTGGTGGTCCTTGTGGATCTGAAGTAGAGCAAATATTTAGCAAATTAAGGTAATGTAGATCCTGGCCTTGCAATTCCTCCTGTAAACTGCTAACGTTCTGTCCCCAATGTTCATATAAGGTAAATGAATTATGGTTTGCAGGAACAGGAACACAAGACTTTCTGTGGAAATCTTTCCAATGCTCAGTTTTATTCACATCACATGTTTCGGGTTGAACAACCCTTTCTCAAATGTATCAATGTGAATAAAACTGAGCATTGGAAAGATTTCCACAGAGAGTCTTGTGTTCCTGTTCCTGCAAACCATACTTCATTTAGCACCTGGGCATGAGTCCAGTTTCTGTTTGGCTCATACATTACCAGCTTCTCTCTCTCTCTCTCTCTCTCTATATATATATATATAAGTCCTACAGTTATGGTCACACCCACGAGGGGGGTTTAAGGGACACCTTTAAAAGTTTGCCACGGGTGCCAAAAAATCTACAAACTCCCCTGTCAGCATCATGTGATGAATGTACATGACACATGCACCATGTATCCATAGCTTTTGGAGACTTGCACTCCTTCAATCAGTCCTTAATTCTGCTGCCAGGCTCATTCACCTCTCTTCCCACTTCTCACATGCTGCCCCTTTCTGTCAATCTTCCCACTGGCTTCCTTTTTAGCATTGTAGGCTAACCTTATCCTAAAAGGCTCTCTCCTATACACCCCTCCCCCCCTTTACATCTCTGATCTGATAAACAGATACTACCCGAGGCATATCCTCCTATCTGCTAATAATCTCCCTTTCCCATGCCTATATTCAGGACTTTTCTTCTGCTGCCCCTCTGGTCTGCAACTTCCTTCCTCACTATATACATCACTCGCCATCACTTTATATATTCAAACGCAACCTCAAAACTCACCTCTTTAGGCAAGCTTACAGTCTGGACCTGGACGCTCTTACCTGTCTTACTGACCCATCTTTGACCTGCTAGTTATAATCCACTGACAACTTAGTTACAGCTACTAATCTGCTTCACCTTCATCCCCAGGGCCCTCCATCCTATTGTACCCCCCAGGGCCCTCCATCCTATTGTACCACAGTAATGCTGTAACTTACCACACTGAATACTGCTCGACCAGCAATTGAATTATTTGCACTTTGTATTACTTGCACTACTCTGCTATGGAAGATGTTGGCGCTATATAAATCTACAATTATAATAATACTTCCAACCTGTTCATGCACTTTACATATGTAGTGCACATTAAACATGTAATTTAATAAAACAGGCATTGTAATCTACATAACTGATTTTTTGATTGGTTGTGCCAATTGTCTATGTTACTGGTGTGCTACTTACTATAATTTTAAATGTAATGTTTTATAGAAGTTATCCTGATATGCCACATAACTATTTCTTTCTATTACTCTATTTACAGATTTAGAGTCACAAGGTGAGTTGATATTTACTTGCAAAGACTAAAAAGTTTAAATAATTCACAGTTTTTGTTCTCTGTATTAACACATTTGTTTTAATTCCAGGAAAGTGCTCAGACTCTGATTGTAATCCAAATGCAACCTGTAAAGAGTTTGGAGGTTACCAGCAGTGCACGTGTAAACTTGGATTTGCTGGAGATGGATACTATTGTTATGATATAAATGAATGTGACGATTACTACCTGAACTATTGTAATTATGGTTATTGTGTGAATACTGTTGGATCCTACACCTGTGCCTGCTCTTACGGATTTGCATACACAGATTATGGATGCACTGACATAGATGAATGCTCACAGGCTAATGATTGCAGTCCTTATGCTGTTTGCACCAATTACTATGGCTCATATAGCTGCAGTTGTCCTTATGGGTATATTGGTAATGGAACATACTGTGAGATTAATGAATGCCAACAAGGAATACCATGTGGCCATAATAAAGAATGTACAAAGGTCATTGGGTCATACAGTTGTACTGATCCATGTTCTAACTACACAATTCTCAATGACCCTTGGCGTAGTACTTTTAATAGGTTTGAAAACTATGCTGAAGTACAGGCCTACTTAAATTATTATGGGTATTGGTGGTATTATTATTATTATGGATATTATACAAACTACTATTCATATTATTACAACTACTATTATAACTTTGTTCATTGTGATTACAATCTGCAAGGCTGGTATCGATTTAAGGGGGAAAACAATGTGCAGATGTTTGACCATCCTGTAGCAGAAAACAGCTGTGGAACACAATATCCAATGACTCTGAATGGGTCACATCCTAATGTAGGGGATGGAATAGTGAATCGCAATGCCTGTCCATATCGGGATAATTATGATTGCTGGTGGAATCCTACCAACGTGTCAATAAAAGCTTGTCCTGGAGGGTTCTATGTGTACAAGTTGAGTGGGACACCAGGCTGCAATTTTGCTTATTGTACCAGTAAGTGTTATAGAATAACTTAATGTCATATCACTATCTGTTTAAAGATATTTTCATACTAATGATTCAACTTATCCAATCAGATTCCAATGCCTTCTGTTCCGGCACTGACTGTGCTTCTGATGAAGAATGTAGAAATAATGATGGAAAATCCAAATGTTATTGTAAAAATTCAACTCTTGCTGACAATGGAGTTCAATCAAGCAATCTAAATAGTAAGAACATTATTATAAAGTATTTTGTTTATAAATATGGGGGGGGGGATCTAATTATTAAATCATGTACTTTATCTGTCAATGGATATTTAGACTGTGGTAGTCACTATGAAGTAAAGAAGTATCAAGGAGAAGATATTCCATTTATCATCACCTCATATAATGCATAGTATAAACAAGTAGTAAATATACTATTAGGAAAGATTGGTATCTATTGAAAGGGGATCCCGATTTAACTTCCATAGTATTAATAGGCCCCAAATTCACTGCAAGAAAATCTTGATCAGTACATAATATTACAGCCAATAGAAGCAGGTTTCAGGGAAAAAATGTTGGAGATCAACCAACTGTGGATATCAAAGGCAACTTTAAAGAAGAACTAAACTTATTTTATTTTTTAATCCTAACGTTAAAGCTTTTCTCCCCAGAACACCTGTACAGTATAAGATATTTCTCTGGTAAGTGGCATTTATATACATGTAGGAAGTATTTGCTGTAACTAAAAGGGCTTCCATGTTGTTGCCATCACAGCTAAGAGCCCTGTGAGCATGTGCTCACCCTGACCCCAGAGTATTTTCTATACAGATGTCTCGACACCATTATAGAAGTCCCTGATAAGACTTTGAAAGCTGCTTGGTATTCTGCAGTTTATTTTCCAGATAGCATTCATTGCTTATTGTCTTCCAGGGACAATACAAAATAGCTGATTTACTAAAAATTTTTATTTTCTGTTCCTAACAAAAATTTCAAATTATAAATGTACCTGTCATCTCATCATGCTAATAATTTGTTAACATTGTGGGGCGGTTTTGTGGTTCAAAAGAGTTTGTCATAATCAAATGTAATATTGTTTTCCTCTATTTGATTTTCTCTTTTAACTTTCAGGTCTTCTCACACCAACACTGACATGTGATTTATATCAGATCAAAATTTCCTATAGCAAATGCTTATTAGAGCAGATGGGTCTTAACTCATCATACATCCACTTGATTGACAATAACTGTACAAACTTTATTGAAAGAAACAATCAAAGCTTTGCAACTCTCATCACATTGCCAAAAGCTGGTTACTGTGGAGGACAATTACTAGTAAGTACTGTATCACAGGGCAAACTATTTAGGTGATCCACGGAAAATACGGGTGGTTAAAATGAACAAGTGTGAAAAAATGTATTTTAAATGTAATTTAAATGGTCACTGTAATCATTCAAACAACTTTACATTATATGATTATTTCCAACATTACATGCCCACCCCCAAAACTATATTTTAACCCACTACTGCCCCACTGTGTAGTGTAATGAAATCCTTACCTCACATCCCTGCTCCAAATGGCTTCCCTGCTATGCAACTCCAAAATCCCTGGTCACCAGGTGCCTGTCTCTCCCCCCCCCCCCCCCCCCCCTGGCTGAAGCCAGAAGAGTCCGTTGGTTTGGGAGATGTTTGGCGGCACAGACTGAGGAGCGACTCCGTGGGAGTATTGGAACATAGGACATCGGGTGAAGAGTGTGGTCCGCCCCGACCTGGTGAGTAGGCAGGTCCTGGCTTCTCACGTAAGTCCCGAGTGGTATTCAAGTATTGTCTCACGCATGTATTGAGTAGGAGCGAAGTTGGAGCGGAGTGTCTATATTTCTGCTACTGATCTTCTTGTTCAAGATGGAGCTGTGTTTGCCGTAGTGAATTGCTATCTGTGTATACTACTCTGCTATTTACCCGGACAGTGAACTCGGTTTCGTGCTGGACTTTGATTGGTGTTTTGGGGATGCCCAGAATCACCTTTGATATATATGTAATTTATTGGGATAGTGTATTGTTCCACTTGTTGCACTTGTCTTCTGCTATAGTCTTTTTAGAGGGGGTTTATTTATTGGGGTTTTGTATATCAGGATGTGATTAAATGGTGTTTGCATTTTTTTACTTAGTAGTGGATGTGCCTTTTGTATGGGGGTCTTTTTCTTAAGAGAGCTCCCTTGTAGCCCTCTCTTTACATCTTCTTGTAGTGTCTGCGAAACTTATAAGCTCTGCACAGCCTCACCATGGACACTGCTCTGATTACACATCTCTCCCTCCTTCCCCCCTTTCTTCTTTATTTCTTTTAATTCTCTTAATTGTTGCAGAATGTGTGCTGGCAGGCAGGCAAAGATCCTAGTTAGGGGTCAGAAATAGGAATTATAATTTCTGCCTCTGGAGTGACAGGTCTTTCCCTGTAAATGCTGTGATTTCAAATGATGATTTCTCAGGATTTACAGCTCAGATTTAAAATCAGAAAAAAGTTTTGGAACAGTGGTATCTGTATCTAAAGGTATTTTTTGAAAATTAGATTATTTAGAGTATAGATACCCTTTAAAGGGCATGTCCACCCCTTTTTTAAACTTTTAATATGTTATACATATTGATCCCCCAGCCCCAACCGCCTGAGAGGCAGCCAATCAGGGACGCAGCTGCTGGCTGCTCAGAACGCTGGAGGATAGAGGGAAGGTAAGTAACTATCGGGGCACTTTCTATGAAATCTGTTACGGCGGTTGGGGCTGGGGGATCAATATATATAATATATAATGGGGATTTTACACTAGGTGGAGGGAGAAAAAAAACGTGAGGGAGAGGGAGGGGGGGAGGACTGGGATGAGTCACTGGCAGCTTCTACACTGCAATTTTCCTGGCTTTGGAGGGGCACAGCATGGCAACCATAAGGAGCTGGGATTTTTGTACACTACAGAGTGGGGCCAGTATGGGGTTAAATTTGAGTTTTGGGGGTGGACATGCCCTTTAATTTAACTTTAATTGTCGCTTACTGTACATATTAATTTATTGTTTTATTGAACTTTATTATGAAGGTTATTTTGAGAATGTCCTGTTTTCTCCAAATTATTGGATTTATATAGCACGGGGCACTTCCGTGGCATTTTACAGTTGCATTAATATATATGAGGAAAACATATATGTTACATACAAGGGTAGTGCTAATTAAAGTGCTGATCCAGCAGCATTCAGTGTGGTAAATTACAGCATTACTGTGGTTCAATAATATGGAGGGCCCTGCCCAAAATAGCTTACAGTCTAGTAGTTGTCAGTGGATTATAACTAGCAGGTCTGCGATGAGTCAGTAAAAGGGGTAGAAGTGTCCTGGTCAGCAGAGTTAAGGATTGATTAAGGGGGTAAACTACATAGGAGGGTGTTACAGTAGTCCAGCCAAGAGATGATAAGAGTATGAAATAGAATTTTGGTAGCGTTTTGTGAAAGGAATGCATGAGATGTTCTTGAGTTGTAAGCGACAGCAATTAGGCTGGGTATTAATGCGGTGTTTAAAAGAAAGTCAAAGGTTACTCCCAGGCATTGCACGTAAAGTGTTGGGGAGATTGGTGTGTCAATGATGTTGATAGTAGTGTTAGGTGGGAAAGTGACTAGTTTGGTCATATCTATGTTCAGTTTGAGGAAGCGGGAGGACATATATGCAGAGATAGCATTTAGGTAGTCAGGGACACGGGATGTCAGAGTAACGAGGACAGGGTGCGGAGATGTAAATTTGGGTATAATCAGTATACAGGTGGGATTGAAATCCAAATTAACTAATGAGCTGACCAAGCCCAAAGGTGTAAGCCTGAGCTTTGTGGTACCCCCACAGGGAAGGGAGAGTGATGGAGTTGGAGCATGCATGGTGTCCTACCTGAGAGGTAGGACCGCCAAGAGAGCAGCAGAACCCTATATACCTAGGGAGGATAAGATGTGAAGCAGTAAATGGTGATCAGCTGTATCAAATGCTGAAGACAAAGGCTGAAGGTCAAGCATAATAAGTAGGGAAAAGTGGCCATTAGATTTAGCGTATGTAGATTGCTAGTAACTTTGAGAGCTGTTTCAGGAGTCCTAATCCCCCTTCATTAGGCTGGATATTACAGAAGAAACAGAGAAATCACAAATGTATATACACATCAAACACTAATGATAAATTGAACAGATGACCAGGTACAAATGCAGACTGAGGAGGGGGGTGGGAAAACATAGTGAAGATGTGGGCACAAGTCAATTGCTGTAAAAATGTGAGAATAGTGTCCTTTGAAATGAATAAGGCAGTACAAGACAGTGTCCTAGTGAGTGAGTTTAGTCTGGGTGGTAATGTAAAAGTTAATATCTGGCCATAAAACTCATGTCCCTATTTAGTCCACAGTTTAGGGAATTACATTTCTGAATAGACTTGTATTCCCATTCCTTCCACTGTTTTTGATTATGAAAATTGCCCATAAAAATGGTGATCTGGAGGTCTTTAATGCTGTGGCCTCTTTTAAAAAAGTGCTCTGCCACTGGGACATCCGTTTATGCGTGGTGAATCTATGAGAGTTCATCCATTTGAGCAGTTTGTCCTGTTTCTCCCACATAGAAACCTGTGGTAGGGCACTTCATGCACATTATTAGATACACCACATTTGAAGAACCACAGGAGAAAGACCCTTTAATTTGATGAGATTGTTTACAATATGGCATATATATCCGATCTGTTGTGTGGATGTGTGCGCAGATTTCACATCTAGGTTGTTGGCTGGGGGAAGTGCCATTGATGGTTGTTTTGCCCAGGGAGATGTGTACCAGTAGGCGTTTCAATTTGGGAGGCTGTATGCAAGGAGTGCAGGCACTGAGAATATGTTTTTTAATCTTTCATCCCTTTGTAGTGTGGGCTGGAGTACTTTTATGATTTGGCGTAAGATCTCCTGGTGTGGACTGTAAGTGACCGGTTGCAGTTTCCTTTATGTTTGTATCTCAATAGTTTTTGTCTGGGCATAGATATGGCCCTTTGGCTTTCCTTGTCCATTGTTTTGGGATTGTACCCCTGTTTATTGAACTCTCTCTTTGAGTTTATTGAGAACTGGGCAGACTTTGCTGTCGGCTACAGGCTCTTTAGTAGGTATGGGTTGCACCTCACTGATGGTGGTGCAGCTATTTTAGGGGAGAAGATGGCTAGAGGGTTGGAGGAGATTTTAAACTAGGTTTGGGGGGGAGGGTATTAGCAGTCTCACTGGGATAGATAGTCCAGGAGGAAAGCAGGGTGTAGATAGGCCAGTGGTGGGCGGAAAGGGGGGTGGGGCTAGCATAGGGGATAGGGAGGAATGTGTATTAAAGTGTACGAATAAATTACAGGATCATAATCTAAAATGTATGTTTGCAAATGCGAGAAGCCTGGCTGACAAGATGGGTGAATTGGAAATGATGGCATTGAATGAAAAGTATGATGTAATAGGTATAGCAGAAACGTGGTTGAACAGTTCTCACGACTTAGCTGTAAATAGAGAAGGATATGCCTTGTTTAGGCAGGACAGAAAAAAAAGGAAAGGGGGAGGAGTATGTGTTTATGTTAAAAAAGAATTGAAGCCAAATTTAAAAGAAGAGATAACTGGTGATATGGATGATAAAGTGGAGGCAATATGGGTGGAATTAGGCAACAGGAAAGGGGGTAATGTCATTGTTGGTGTCTGCTATAAGCCGCCAAATGCTAGCAGAGAGGAGGTGAGTCAACTTCATATGCAGTTGGCAAGGGCTGCAAGTTTGGGGAGTGTGCTCATTATGGGGGACTTCAATTACCCTGACATTGATTGGTGTGGTGGAACTGCCTTCACAGAAAAAGGCGATGAGTTCCTGAATTTGCTGCAGGATCATTTTCTCTCACAGGTGGTTGAGGTTCCTACTAGAAAAGGAGCTCTGTTGGATCTGGTAATATCTAACATTATGGAGCGCATTATAGATATAAAGGTAACTGGAGGCTTAGGGAATAGTGACCATGAAATAGTGGCATTTGGACTTTGTTATCGAAAGGAAAAGTGCGCTGGGTTAACAAAGACATTTAATTTCAGGAAAGCAAATTTTCCCAGGTTAAAAGCAGCTCTTCAGAATGTCAACTGGGATAATGTATTATCAGGTAAAGGTACTGAACAGAAGTGGACTGTGTTCAAGGGATTTTAAGCCAGTTCACATCTAAATTTATACCCTTGGGAAATAAATGTAATAAAAATAAATCCGTGCCCATGTGGCTGAATTCTGGTGTAAAGAGGCAAATGGAAAGGAAGAAAAAGGCATTTAAAACCTTTAGAAAATGTTATTCTCCCTCTTTACAAAGCATTGGTAAGGCCTCATTTGGAATATGCAGTGCAATTTTGGAATCCTGTGTACAAAAAGGACATCTTTGAAATGGAAAGGGTTCAGAGAAGGGCAACTAAATTAATAAGGGGATTGGGGGAGCTTGAATATGAAGAGAGACTGGAAAAGTTACAATTATGTACGCTGGAGAAAAGGCGCTTGCGTGGGGATATGATTACTGTGTATAAATACATTAACGGGCCATACAATAAACTATCTGGGGCATTGTTCACCAATAGAACATGTCAAAGGACACGAGGACATCCCTTAAGACTTGAAGAAAAAAGGTTTAGGCTTCAAGCTCGGAAAGGGTTTTTTACTGTGAGAACGGTAAAGCTATGGAACCGTCTTCCAGTGGACGTTGTAATGGCAGGTTCATTGGTCAGTTTAAAAAAAAAAGCTGGATGAGTTTCTGCAAACAAGGAATGTTGCAAGTTAAGTACAAGGAGCCGGGAGGTAGCAAACGCTACTATCAGGTACCGGGTCCAGGAGGACGCTGTTTTTTAAATCTTCGCGCCGCCTGGTGTGTCGGCGTTGTGACGTCATGCTGTCTACGACGCCGCTCACCCGGAAGTGCAGTGCAGCGCGAGACCGGAGCAGCAGGTAAGTTCGTGACAATGGTAACGTATTGCTTGTCTGAAAATGACCGAGTGTTTAGGGTGGAAGCTGTCATTCCCAAGGTGTGTGCATCTGTCTGTAGGTTTATGGTATATCAAGGTCACTAGGATGTTCCCTTGCATTTTAATTGTGGTGTCCACAAAGTTGATTTGATTTTTGGAGTAGTCAAGTTTAAGTTTAATGGTGGGGTGGAAGTTGTAATTCCTATGGAAGGAAATCAGTTCTTCCTCGCTTTCAGTTCAGATTATGAGTATATCATATATCGAAGGTAAGTCATTGGTTTAGTGTTACAGGAAGATAGGAAATCCTTCTCCAATTTGGCTATTAACAGGTTGGCGTACTGTGGTGCGAAGCGACAACCCATGGCAGTCCCCATCTGTGGTAGATAGATATCCTGATTGAATGAGAATGTGTTGTGTATGAGGGTGATGTGTATCATGTTAAAAACTGCTTCTATGTGTGTGTGTTCCTTCCTCCTGTAAAAAGGATTTACATGCTGCAATGCCATCTTCATGAGGGATATTTTTATATAGCTCTTCCACATCCATTGTGGCCAAAATTGCATTACAATTGAGAAAGGTTAAGGGAGGATGTAAGCAAAAATTTTTTGGAGTTAGCAGAGTTGTTGGCCTCAATGGAGATGTTCAAATCACCAAAAATTACAGTGGGGATGTCAGTGGAAAGGAGGTGAGAAAGCCATGCAGAGATGGTTGAAAAAAACTAGTGGTTGGGCCAGGAGGCCAATAAATGACAGAAATCCCTAGGTGTGTGGAACAATAAATATGAGGAGTGAGACTCAAAAGAAAGATGGGACAGGCAGGTAAAGATGTAATAAGTTTAAAACTATAGCGCTTAGACAGAAGAATGCCGCATGTTTGATTCTAGGCTTTGAAGTGTGGCTAAAGTGTAGGCGTCCACATGACACATGTGCAGCAGGTGAGACCATGTCAGAGGGAGACAGCCATGTAGACAGAATTAGACAGAAATGGAGGATATCAGTGATGTAATGAATATGGCTTGAAAACCCAAATTGCTGTTCTTTCTGTTTCTTATTTTTTATTCTTCCCATTTTTGGTGTGTATCTCCTCACACGCTTTTCAAGTCAGAGAAACAAAACTCGAAAGTATAAACATGCGGGACATAAAAGCCCACCTACCACTTTTTTAACTAATGCAATCCGGTTTACCACTTGTTGTTATGTACATCTGATTGGAGGCTAGAAAGGAACTAAAATTGGTGAACCTATTGTTCATAAAATCCCAAAATCCAATTTGGAAATTTGAAAATTTTCAAATTGGATTTTCGAGTATTATACAGCAATTTTCAGTTTTCTAGTATTCAGTTCAAGGAAAAATCCAACTTTTTTATTGACAGATTTTCAAAACCACCAGTTTCGAACTGAAAACAGGTTAATTTTTAAAAACTTAATTTAGCACTTTTGGCGACATATTCAAGTCTGAACACCTTTCTTGATTGAATACATCTGATCAGAATGTGTCTCTCTCTCTGACACATGCATTAACCCCCCCCCCCTCACACACACACACACACAAACACACACACACACACATAGATGCAATTTCAAAATAGAGTATAAAAATACTATATAATTATAAAACTAGAAAGGAAAGTTTAAGTAAACTTTAAATTTGTCTTGAAAGGCTGCATTTTGGAAGGAAATGTGTGTCAGTACTGCAGGTTTTAAACTCAATAAACTTACTATGGTAATGAAAATGTCATAATCCTTCCAGTTAGGCTCCTTTACATGGTATGGGCATGAACCCTGCCAAGAGACCTCACCCACAGCACACTTTCTAGGCTGGTATTGTTTGGATGGAAAGGTAGCCACACTAATATATCATGGTGCTGGTCAAAAATCAATTCACATAGTACAAGATTATTGAGTTGTACTGAAATGTAAACTGTTGGTAAAGTAAATGTTGAATAAGATTTTTCCCTGTTATAGATATATAGCTATGTAATTACCAAAAATTAGTTGTTGGCACAGTTTCAAAAAACACACACAATTGCACAAGGTGTTCCTTGTGCATTGCATTGGGGCCTTAGCCTAATACAGAATTGGTACCTAGGGAGAAGACAACGAAATGTAATTAATGGGAGTGTGTGTACCAAACAAAGTGAAGAGTGAATTTGGAATGAACTCTATTAGAAGAAAAAAAATAGAATTGGGAAACAAATTGAGGTTGTCAAACACAGAAAAATTTCAATTTTTAATAAGAATCTTAAACTTATCAGATTTATCACAAACAATTTTACTGTCCCAGTTCTGTTTTGGGAATATATAGAATACCCAATACTATATAATAGTTATCATTTTGAGTTTTAAAGAACAAAAGTTAAAGAGAATTTCCAGACTAACTAACCACCTTTGTGTTTCAGGTGAATGATACATACATCACTTATATTAACACAATGTATCTTGAAAAGAAATCTGATGGTTTGATTGTAAGAGATCCTTATGCTGTAAACTTCTATTGCGCATTTCAAAAAAACATGGAAACCAGTTTGTCTACAGCTATAAGCCCATTTGCCAGGTATGAAATTTCACATTAAAAAGATATATCTTTCCCTTTAGTCTGGACAAATGTTTTATCTCCCTTTATTTCTTAGTTGTGACTGTGGGCAAAATACTTGGAATGAGAACTTGAGTGGATCCTTTAGTAATTAGAATCTCTTAACAAGAGCCAAAACTGAATCAGGCAGATCATTTTTCATATTCTCAATATTTAAACCAACCATTCACATAGATACAGAATTTAACAGTTCACTTATATATTCAGTGCTGTTTTTGAGGTTCTCCTGAAAAACCATGATCTAACTATTTTCACAAAATTGATGGACATTTTTTTTTAATTACAGTGTTGGTAACTTTACTGTTGGTGCAATGGTAACCTATTTGGTAAAGATGGGACTGTTCACCAATTTCGATTTCTCTACCCAATATCAAGAAGCAGAAGTGTCTCTTGACTCAAAATCCATGTTGTATGTTGGATTACTTGTGGAAGATGCTAAAGATACAAATTTCCTTTTGGTACTGAGGAACTGCTATGCAACGCCAACTGCAGTGAGTTCGGATCCTGTGAAATATTACATTATCAGGGAAAGGTAAGGTTTCCTGATTACACAAAAATTTTTGCAAACTTTGTGCTTAATACCATCGTTATGCCCTGCAAAAAAAAAAAAAATACTTTTTCAGCAGGGCTACAACAACCAAACATGGCTAGTTAGGGAGGTTTCTAAACCTTTTGTCACCTGAAACAAATATTTAAAGCTGGCTCCTGTATCCTCCTGTGGCACGTTTTATGCACTGCTGAAGTGTGTGTGGCTAGTGGAGGTGGGTTTGGTGGGCTGACTAACACTGGTTAGTGAACTGAAGAGCTGAGTTAACACTGGCTGGTGAAATGTAGGGCTGAATTAACACTGGCTGGTGAAATGTAGGGCTGAATTAACACTGGCTGGTGAAATGTAGGGCTGAATTAACACTGGCTGGTAGACTGGAGGGTTGACTTGGAGGGTTGACACAGGTTAATGAAGTGGAGGGCTGGCTTAACATTGGCTGGTAAATACAAGTGCCCATAAAACAGACTGGTAAATATAAGATGCCTACACAAACTGGTAAATATAAGATGTCCACACAGACTGGTAAACATAAGATGCCCACACAGTCTTGTTACCATATATATACTGTATAAAGATGACTATTTTTAAATTTAAATAATTGCAATAAAGTACACTCAAGCACACCTCTTTGGCATGGCCTTCAATTGATAGGGGCAATCCTCCCAGCCCTCCACCTCAAGGGCCACAGCAATACGGCAATGCAAAATAAGTTGGAGGAGCACACTACTTCATTTTAGTGTTTTATTGAGCAAAAAGCAACATAAAACGTTTCAGGGGATATTACTACCTGAGGAAGGGGAAGTCATATCCCCTGAAACGTTGTATATTGATTTTTGCTCAATAAAACCCTGAAAATGAAGTAGCGTGCTCCTACAACTTATTTGCATTGCCCTATTTTTAAATTTACACACACGTTTAAAATACAGTCGTGTCTGTATTTCAGACTCCAACAAAATGGCTGCTGGGAGTGGAAATGTTTTCTGCTCCTTGTGCCTCTATTATTATTAAAATTATAATTTGTAAATGCACAGATAATGAACTTTATAATGTACCCTCTAATGGGTCTCTATGAGACCCAACTATATGATAATATCGTTATAATAGTCACGTTACTACGTAGTAGTGTGTCGATTATCACAATCAGGAACTGTACTAACCGTTTCCCCGCCACTCGAGCTTGTTCCTTCCCGTGCCATCCCGGCACTGCAGTTACTCTTGCGTGACCACTCTTGTACTGCAGGAAGTACGGACCTACTTATAGTTTCCAGGTTGCGCAATAGCTGCTGACTTCCTTCAATACTGCAACAGAGGCAAAGACAACAGACATTAGCACTGTGGCAAATTGTTTTTATTCCAATGATGTTTCGTTTAGTGTAGCTGTATAGAGTTTTTCCCTGTGTTTGTCTGTGTTTTCTTTGGATGCTTTGGTTCCCACCACAGTCATAAAGACCTACAAACATGTATAAAATGTAATAAACATGTAAAAAATGTGCGTCAGATAAAGTGCCTGGTTTGTAAGGGTCTGATTTGAATGTATAAAAGTTTTTTTTTATTTACTATCATTGTGTTTCTTCAGCTGTCCCAATGTAAACGACCCAACCATCACTGTCCATGAGAACGGAGTCTCCAATCAAGGAAGGTTTTCTGTTCAGATCTTTAAATTCATTGGAAACTTTCCACAAATCTATTTGCACTGCCAGGTCACATTGTGTGATAAGACTTTGGGAACCTGTAACCCTGTGAGTACCTTCTACTTTCAAAAATGCAATGTAATGATTGTAATACAGTCCAAGAGACACTCCAGCACACTGCTGTTGGCTGTTTGCCAGACAAATAGGTAGGTGCAATCCCCATGCCCTCCAGGGGCCAGAAGATTCTTTAGCACAAGAAGATGTAGAGGAGCACACTACAATGATGAATCCAAAATTGCTTTATTCAACAACAGATACAACGTTTTGGGGTGACCTTACCTGAGGAAGGGACAGGGCATCCCCGAAATGTTGTATCTGTTGTTGAATAAAGCATTTTTGGATTCACTATTCTAGTGGGCTCCACTACAACTTCTTGTGCTAAAGAATGAAATGATTGTACAATCATCAGTATTAGGGTTAAATGTGAAGCTGATCATCTATACTATGGAAATAATATATCATGGATTTTTAATTATTCAGACAGTTCAGTTCTCCCTGAGTGTCAGAAAACACATAGAAATCAAATTATCTTTAAAATGAATAATAAACATGTAAACGGTTCTTTAAATGTACTGCAAACAACAACAAAAAAAGCCAATAGTATGAATAAAATATTTTATGAACTAACCTTGTCTGCTTTCTGAGGTATTCTGGTGTCTTCTGCCTCTGTGTCATTGTAGACCCCATTGTCTCTGAGCCCACATTAGGAGATTGGGGCCATCTGACTAGGCATAGAGTTTCTCTTCTGTTGGTGAAAGAGCAGAATTCCCTGTTAAAAAGAGGAAAAGAGTATAATGCAGAAATAAAAAGGGTTGTGCCTTCAGGAAACAGGCACAAAAATTCCATAAACTATAATTTAAACTATCAGGGAGATTTAATAAAAGTTCTTATCGTTTAAAATGGTGCTAATTTTGCCCCAACTAATCAGATCTTATTTAACATTTGAAAGCAAACATCTGAATGTTTGGGGCAAAATTAGCACCATTTTTACTGATAAGAACTTTATTGAATAACCCTGTATATGTGCATACATTATGTATACTTTTTTGTATAGTTGTCCTTTAATTTATTTAGCACTTTTTTAGGAAAACAATAGTTTATACCACATTAATTTAAAAGTGAACAAGATTTGAAATACAGATAATGTAGCAAGTTATTTCTGGACACAGTGTAAATGAGGGCATGTAAGTAGCTTTCTTAACTAAACTAACATAATGTTTGGGGGTGGGCTAGGGTACCCCACACTACAGAAAAAAAAAACATTTTCCAGGGTGGAGATACCCTTTAATATAATTATTTCTGTTCTCCTTTATAGCATGTTTCTTTATTTTTACATTGGGTTCATACTGTAGAGGAAAACTATATTGTAAAAACTTTTTAAAAATGGAAAGTACCTGAGGCAGGGAGGTAGGATTGATTATTCCTACCTCCCAATATTGAGTAGCTACAGCACAGTTTATGCCAGGTTAGTGTTCTGGGCTATCCTGTCATAAAGTTAGTTTTAAAACACCTGGCCGACATTTTCTTTTTGCTTCCACTCCTCATAGAAATGTTATTGGGAGGTAGAAAGTACCAATCCTACTTCCCTGCCCCAGGTACTTTTCATTTTAGCTGTTTTTGAAAAAACTTTAGTTCTCCCTTAAATGTCATATTATGGAATGACATTGGAAGTTCTGTGAGTCTCTGTGGAAATCTTATACCATGTAATTCTTACTTACATATTTATGTGCTGGTTAGTAAATCAATATTACACAGAGATGTGCAAATAACATGGCTAATGAGCAACTTTAGGAAAAATAATGACTTTCTATTTGCAACTAACCCTATGCACATTGTATTAACAGTGGTGTGCCGGGATGAGAGCTGCTAATACAAATAATGATGCAAAGAGTCAAATACTCTCCAGGGGACCCATTAAACAACAAACCTCAACAGGTAATAAAATATACATGCAGTTATAGTTATAGGATACTCCTACACGGGAACCAGGAATGTAAGTTCCGTGCTCCTCACTGCATCTCCCTTTAAGAAGTTAGTATTTTCCTCCTGCTCTTGCTTTGGGTTCATTCAAGTTTTTCCATTATTGATAAAGACTAGAGGAATGAAACTAGTGAGTTTCGTTTTGACAGCGGTTTAATAGAACCTATTTTCTGAAATTACGATTCAAACTCAAATGAATCGGAATTTTAGATTTTTTTCTAGTTTTTACCCAATTTGATTAAAACATTTTCAAAAGTATTTTCAATTTAATTTACAAATTTCACATTTTCTGATATTCGATTTTCGATGATAAGTTAAGAGTTTCGAAAATGTAATTAAGAAAATTCCACCAGATCAACAGATTTTAGAATCCGGAACCACTCCCCAAGATATTCCAATGCATTAAATCATTTGCGCCTGTCTACTGGTGTTAAAACTTCTGCTATTCCTGTTAGAGTTGAAAATCTAAAAACTGAGAGACAATATCCATGCAATTTTCAGGTTGGCCAGTGGTGACATTATGATTGTCTATATATATTTATTGGGCATGGTATTAAAGCCTTACTGTAAGGCCAATATATGAGACTAAGACAAAACTATTCTACTTTGGATGATTTTAATGTAGCTGTATGACACTTAGATTTCTAGAAAAGGGTTATAACCAGACAGCCCTTAGTCAAGCATATGAGTAAGCTGTTTTTTTCAGATAGGACAGAACTCTTGTAGGGAACCTCTAGGAAGAGGGAATCAAATTTGGCTATAAAACAGATAGGATTATTTTTGACAACTAGATACAGCCCCCAATATAACAATATAAACTACCCCTGTAGTGTATTTCTATGGAAGGAACTGTAAGATTATAGCCTTAGAATCTTATAGTTCCAGGAGGAGAAGAAAACCAGAAGCCACAAAGGGGTAGGTTATAATAAATAATGCACCCCGAACTGTAAATTAAAGGGATATTAGAAGTCACCTTCTATATCCCTCTAATATCCGTATAATTTACAGTTGGGGGTGCATTATCCACTATATTATTAGCATTATTAAAACATAACATATGGGGGGGGTGTAATTTTGTTCCTAGGAGGGCAAACCAGACAATACAATGGGTGACGTTGGTTTAATACTGATTTGGCCACTTGGCATTGCCCTGTGTATGTATTAATACCAGTAATTTTCAATATTTCTGAATTTTTAGAAATGGATCCAGACTATCTTTTATCCAGCTCAATTCATTCTAATTGTAAAGAAACATTTCCTAAACTAAAGATCAAACTTCTTCTAATCTTAAAGGGTTGTCTAGGAGTCCTATGATATGACCTGTTAGTGAACAATGCACCAGAAAGTTTATTATATGGCCTTTAAAATATTTGTATACACCCCTAACTTGTCTAATCTGTCCGTATAGTCAAGTCCCTCTATTCTCCTTATTAATTAGTTACCCTCTGAACTCTTTCCATTTCTAAACTGTCCATTTTATACACCCATCTTTATACAAGACACTATCTTGCTAGCTCTAGACATTGCAACCTGTCACTGTTTGCTACAGTCAACTTTAATTCTTTAATTACAATCTGAATTCCTGAACTTCAGTTCTCTGATATTGCTTTATATATTGCATGTGAAGTCTTTATGCACAACCATCATTTACATAATATATATATAACTGAAAGAATATTTTTACTTTGTTTACAGATAAACCAGTGTATGAACCTGTGTATAACCTGCCATCTGCAGCGAAAGGTATTTCTTGTAATATTTTTTTTAAGTATAAATGTCAACATAACCACCTAAATAATTTATTAAATAATTGTTAACAAACCAAATGTTATTTAAAGGGTATCTCCACCATTAATAAAAACGGATATGTGATAGGGCAACCCTGCCCATCCCCAACCGCTATATTAGTTTGCTAAAAAAAGATTCAGATGTCACACTACTTCCCAGAGGCAAGACCAGAGGCAGAGACCTTTACATAGGTAGACACCTCCTCCTCTTTAGTTTCTTGGACTTTGGACAAGCATTGCAGGAGAACCATAAGGAGCTGAGATGTAAGGTAAGGATTTTTTAACATTACATAGTGGGGCCAGTAGTGGGTTAAATTTTAGTTTTGGGGGGTGGACATGCCCTTTAATGCTGGATATACCTCAAATAGATATAAAGTTGATTTGATACCCAGCCTTTTAAACAATCTCATACATATAATACTTTGGCTGTATATCCTCTTGAGTCTTGACACTCCTGCAACATTCCCTACTTTACCTATTCATTCATTATTATGCCAGGTAGTTGAAAGAATGTAAGTCACGTTGTATATTGCCATCCTTAGACAGTCTCCCTTAAAAATATTATCTTAATTCATGTCCCTAGGGACCAAATAGTCCAAATTGAATGTAACCCGCTACAAAATAGAAAAGGTTTAATGTAGATTTATATAGCGCCAACATCTTCCATCACTATCTGTCACTTTTCTATTATGGCAATGTAATCGCCAGCTATTAGCTGCCATATAAAGTCCTGCAATAGAATGCTGCTTTCGGTATATAACATCACAAGGAAGGAGTTTAAGTCACGCTAATTGATATAACAAACAGGGGCATTGCCCTGTAGGTGTTTGCATAATTTTAATATGTCAATTCAATTAATTATAATTATGATAAATAATTATCAGCTGGGTAGTTTGTCTGCATGTAACATATACATTTTTATAGATATTTACAGTTTTCCATGTTTTTCTTTCAGCTGTTGCAGCAGCCATGGAAGCACTGATATCTGCTCTATTATTGTTCTTAATTATCTAAATACATCTGTATATTGTATGTGGAGAGGAGGTGGAGAGCAAACACAATATAGAAATATTTCATCTCTTTGTGCTCACTAAGATTCTCCTATGATCTTATATATTATTATAGATTATATAAATAAATGCTGTTAATGAATAGGAAATCACAGGGTTTAATAGAGTGCCTAGTGTGAAAAGAGATATGTTTAACATAGCACTAAACAAAGAAAAACACAGGGAGATTCAATAAAAGTTCTTGTCTTTAAAATTTTGCACTAACCAATCAGATCTTATTTAACATTTGAAAGATATCATCCGATTGGTTGGGGCAAAATAAGTTCTATTTTTAATAATAAGAACTTTTATTGAATAACCCTGACAATATGATGTACAACAGTATGTTAAAGAAAGTTAAAGCTGTTGTATAGTGACCCAATACTTTTACCTCACACATAACAGAAACCATCAGAAATTCCAGAAAAATGACTCCAACTAAAAACTCTACCAGCCCTAAAATTGTATGTAAGATTTGTAAGTTTTAATCATGTGGAATGATTTGATTTATGGTGAAAAGAAACATAAAGGTTTTGTTTTTTAATGAATAGACAGTGAAAATTCCATACTGACATAACAAAAACAAACATATTTCTACATATTTACATAAAAGGTTACTTACCACAGCAGATCAGCTCCACCAATATAAAAAGACACTATAGGTGGCTGGTCACAGCACAATGGCCTTTTCATATAGCTTATCGCCAGTACTACCTTCTCTAACACTGATACTCTTGTAATCTGTGCTGAACCTGCATAACTTTGGTTGTCCCTTTAGCCTAACATATTAATGATATCCTAAATATAGTGTGTACCCTGGACTTGTAACAGCTCACTTTTCATTGACTGACATTACCTTTAGGCCTGCTACACACAGGCAGGCTTAGGCCTTTTCAATTGTTATGTGTATTTAGATATATTCTATTGAGTAGTTTACAAGCACCACCAAAAAAAATATCTTCAGGCTGAAATATTGGCCAGTGTTTACCTTTTCAAAATCTCTAAATATACAAGAACCAAGGACTGGTACACATACTGTAAGTTATATATATATTGATTGATTGATATATAAGTCTAAATTGATTTGACATGGCTAATATTTGGGCACAACTAGTTTTGCATGATCAACCAAAATGTAATAAAAAATCCAATCATTGTTCTTGACCATTGACTAAAACAAAGTGCAAAATATATCAGTCGGGGTTGGAAGGAGGGAACTGACAATTGACATTTTGTTTTTAGTTTTAAAGGGGGAACACACCCTTTTAATTTCCATTGATGGTATCATACAGTATAGGCAAAAATGAAAAAGCCTTACTAATTTATTTATAAATTAAATAAGATAGGGAGAGAATTAGGCTTCACAGCTCCACTTCAGTATATGCAATTAAAGAACAGAGTCTTCTGGGTAATTTCCATGTTTCCTTGGTAGCTCTTACAAAATGCTTCATGTAATAAAAGGTTTTCACAGCATTCCACAAGCTAAATGCAAAACCAGAGAGCAAACCATAGACCGGTTTCGGCTTTATTGAGCCATCAGTGTAGTGTAAACCTCTGGTTTTGTGTGAAGCGCCTATAGACAGACGTCACAAATAAATTAAATAGGATAGGGAGAGAATTAGGCTTTGCAGCTCACCAGAGAATAAAACAAGATGGAAGAACTTGATTTCTTAATGCTATTGGATGAAAAGAAGCAATAGATCCTTGAAAAAGGGTGTCCATCAGTGTTCCAGAGTTATTGGATCTAAAATTAAATCCAAGGTATGAGGGTAAAAGAGAGTTTCCATTTTTGTTTCAAGGACATTTTTATTCTTCTGGGCAGGAGTGTAACCATTTATCCACAACTATCACAGAAAGGAATGGTTTTAATAAGAGGAGTGTTACACACTCCAAGCAGTCTCTCTGACACACCAACTGGTATTTTTCCTGTGTGTACTATGTGTTAATGTGGATACCAACAGTTTACTTAATTATGTGTAGCCAGACAGGTTGAAAGGATGTCCTGTGTGCCCAGTTGTCTGTATTAAATAGGTGCTAAACAAACTCTAGACTCCTACTCAACAAAAGGTAATTAGTGATACTGCAGTTGATTTCCATCCTACAGTAGGTCTACTACACAACAAAACAAAACTAGCATTCACCGGAACCCATAGGGAAACATATCCACATCATTCGATACATGTAATTAAAAATGTAACTTTGTTAAACAAAGCCTGATGTGTTTCTGACTTCCATTAGTCCTTAGTTGTATCTATGACTAAGGACTGATTGAGGTCCAAAACCTGTCAAGCTTAATTTAATAAAGTTACCTTTTTAAATACATATATCGAGTGGCTGCTGGATGTCTTGCTTTCAACAAAGGGACAGGTTATGTTTAGACAGTGTCCTGAATTTCAGAACTGCTAAACGCTTAAGTGTCCCTTAGTTGAGAGAGAAAGGTCTAGCAGTAAACTCTACAGGAGTAAGCAGACCAAGAAACCCCAACAGAAGCCCAGAAGATTGGACCTAGATAAGTTTGAAAGTGGGAGGCATCTTGCACTGAGGCAATAATTTTAGAAAGGATACATAGGGGCATATTTATAAATGAGCGTTATCTTTTCGTGGCCGCTTTTCCAGACATTTTTGCCAAAATCGTGATTACCACCATTTATAAATGGCCGGAAAGCAGCCGTGAAAAGTTAACAGCTTGTTAACGTTTTGCACCTACCGGAACAGCTACCGCCGCTTCTATTTACCGCACTAATCTCGGGCATTTCACTTCGCCACCTTGAGGGTGGCAAAAACGGCAGAGATTACAGGGGGCTGGGAGGGGATGCCGGGAATGGTGGTCGCATTCCTCAGAGGGGTGTGGTGGGGTGGTACCAGGGGCAGGCGTGGCGAGGGCAGGGTGGTATGCCCATCCCGCCCTGGACCTTCGTGGCGGATGCGACCACCCACCGCGACCCCTTCCCAGCAGCCCCTCCCAGCCCCCCGCCCCGTACTCTCGCGGGGAGGGAAGGGCCCGCTGGGGGGGTGGAGGGACCCTCCAGCGGGGGCACTTAAAAGTGCCTTTTGGGGCTTAAGGGGTCTCGCAGCTCGAGACGGGACCCTCCTTCCGACCCCCGAGAGGTACCCCGGTGGGCGCTAGCAGCCTCAACGAGGCTGATGTTGCCGGCATTTTGATCCGTCGCGACGTCTTCTGGGTAGCGACACCAACCCCACCGAGGTCGCCGATGCAAGCCCAATCAGATTTCCTTAAATTTCTGATTGGTTAATGTAAAACATGTAAACCAAGCATTAAAAAATTGGATTAGGGGTTTCTGCAAACTTACATAAAGAGGTGCTTCGCTGAGGCCGTCTGTGCCAGCGGGCTCACTGGCGGCCGCAGTGAGCCTGCCTGGCATCGGCGACCTCAGTGGGGTTGGTGTCGCCAGTCTGAAGACGTCACGACAAATCAAGACGCCGGCAACATCGGCCTTCGTGTCGAATCTCTATCCCATCTCTAATTATGATTTATATTTTTTCCTTTGATTAGTTTATTGTATACACTCTGATTTTAGGAATATTTCTGTCTCCCTCTATGAAAATGTACTGGAGAAACTAATGCGATGTATCATGTTTTTGTGTCATGTGATATATTTGTGTCATTTGCCGCAGCTGTGCAAATGACATCCGAGCAGCTGTCATAAGCTATACACATTACATTTTTCTAGCATTCTTAATATCTCTGTTGGTGGAATTGGGTTTAATGTAAAGATTAGTGATCCAAACCTGGATTTGGTTTGGAACCGCAGGTTATGAAAATCTGCAGGTCCTGTGGAATTTTTGAAACCCAAAAATGATAAAGATCAAATACTAGAAAATTTTATATTCAGGAATGACAAATATTAAAAAACACCTGGTGGAAAGGCTGCAAGTTTATTCAGTAGTCAGAGATTAACCACATATTAATTACTTTATAACTGTATAACTTTTAAAACCGATTAACAATATTACCTGCCACAATAGCCCGGGAATGGTTATATATAAAATTAACTATCCACCCATATGGGCGACCTTATACCCCACGGCGATTATTGTTGGACCCATCCGACAAGGATGGCACCCCACCAGCTCCCCGGCTCTTTCCACCATAGTCATAAAATCATTGTTAAAAATGTTGAGACCAATGTTAGATAGTAGGTGCACCTGGTATGACCGATAAGGGCCTGGACAACCTCCTTTGAGGTCCGAGTGCCTGAAAGAGAAAACTCCCAACAGAGGTATTTGCAGACGGCCCTATTAACCTTGCGCCACAGTTTTTCCAGTGATTGGCACAAGTATTGAGAATACAATAACCACATTGGAAAAACTTAATCTTATCTGAGTCCATTCACGTTTCATGCAAAAGATTAAATCAATTAATCAGACTGTCATTACCTTCTAAATGTGATTATGATATAAATTGAGAATCGGCTGATCTCACTGCTTTCAAAAGGTGAAACCACCTCATGCCCCTCTGACCAAACCAGAAAACTTGAAGGAGGGAGGAATCAAGCAAATTCTCAGCATATGGGCGGTGAGCGGCTCTGTCTTGTGCCCAAAAAATAAGAGTGAATGAAAATCCAGACAACCCTCCCCCAGGAGTCTGTGAAACAAGGAAATTACTCGGTCATGAACCAAATTTGGGCGGATATACAGTTTAAATCTATTGAATTCCTATCTGCCCACTCTCTGAATTTCCGCATCGGATAAGCCTAATCTAGAGGCCTCCGTGGCCACCTCAATTCGGAATGAGTGAAAAGTAATCCTAACATGGCTCATGTCAGGAATTTGAGGCATTTAGCTAAAATTGCATTAAATTGGAAACGTGGAACTGAGGAATGATCAAGGTGAACAAAGAAAGATCTGGAAAACACAGGCCGAATGGCCAGATACCTTGCGACTGCCTGAATACGTCATAAGTCTGCCTCGTCCATCCTAAACAAACACACGGTGTTACCTATTCCTTCTGGCTCTGTGTTAGATCTACGAATAGTTATCATAACTTTGTGAAAATAACTGAATGGCATCTCGTAACAATGTAGATGACTAGTATTGATTAGGATAGACTAATTCTCCCAAACGAAGGGCCCCAGAAGGCTAGATAAACAAGTTCATATGGGTTAGAGCACACTGATGCAATGGCCTAACTAACTTGCCTAAGAGTGAAAAGGTTACTGGATGTCGGGTATTCAACAGAATTGTAAACATTTAAAGCCCTTGAGTACCTATTTACAAGAAAGAGACTGTTAATGGGAGATTCTCCTAACAGTTTTTGAAAGAATGACACCCCTGCTATGACTTTTTGGACACTGCTCTAGGCTAGATTTTTTGCAATTAGGCTAAACACAAAAATGACTGACTCTCAATTCAGAATGACTTGTACAAGAATCTGTGGCATTTATGTACCCTGGAAAATCCCAATTAGCATATTACAGCCAAGTGTTAAGGGTGTCCTTAACACTTGGCTGTGATATGTTAATTGGGATTTTCCAAGGTACATAATTGCCACAGATTCTTGTACAAGTCATTCTGATTGAGAAAGCCGTCGTATACCTAGCAAAACGTCTTCAAGAACTAAACTTCAAGTCCAGTTAATCTAATTGAATACAACAGATCTACAGAATACTCTACCCATAGGTAAAATGCGAGTTGCAAAGGCAAGCAAACCTAATAAGGATTGGAGAGAGCGTGATGTCACTTTGGGAGACCGTATCATCAAATTTATAGCTCTCTTAAGTTTAGCTAGTTTATCCGATGAGAGTCAAAACTCCATCTGCACTAAAGAGAAACACCAAAACGAGAATGGAACTGAAGGAAAGTGGAAAGAAGATAATGACATTGGTTAGAGTCAGATGGACCTACAAATACAAAATCATCTAAATTGTGCATTAATAATTGACAACCAGCCTCAAAACAGTTTAGAAAGGTTGAAAAGGTTTTAAAATACAAGCAGGATAAAGCACAGTCCATAGGAAGGCAACGATCATAATAGTATTTTTTTTCAAACTGAAAACCTAGTGAGCTAAAAGCCTCCAGATGGACTGGCAAAAGTCTGATTGCAAATTGAATGTCAGCATTAGCTAACAAGGCTATTCTTGCCAACATTTCCAGACCAAAGCAAAAGCGTCATCAAACGTAGCATAGGAGACCAAACAGGAATCATTATCAATTTGATCATTAAGCGATGATCCTTTTGGAAAGGAGAGATAATGAATAATTCTAAATTCACCATTTTCCTTTTTGGAACTATGCCTATTAGCGATAATCGAAAGTTGTTATATGGAGGCTAATCAAATGGACCCGCTATTCTATTTAATGATTCTTTTTTAAGCTTTTGAGCCACTACCCGTTGGTGGGTAGACAACGAAGAAAGGTTATCCACCCAAAAAACACCTTTCCCTAGAAAAGGGGGGAGACGAAAGCCTTCTATAAAACCAAGTATAAGAAATTGTGCCTTATCTTTTTCAGGGTAAAGGTTTAAGTAGGTTGCCATCTTTAGTGGATCCACTGGACTCCAACAGGCTTATTTATTCAGAGCTGCTGTTGCTCTGAGTAAATGTTCCCTCCGCGGTTCAATATCGCAACAGCGAATGTGGGTAAATCCCGGTAAGGATTTACCCACTGCGGGATTACAATGCCAGCTATTTGCTGGCATTAAAATCCTGCGCTAAAACAAGTGCAAACCCGATATTGAATTGCGAGCGTCGGATGCGCGGGTGATTTTTGCGTATTTCTTTTTGTAAATACCTTTGCACCGTTTTTGTTTTTCTTTTATTCTTTTATTAAACAATATTTTATAAAATCGTCAAGCTCATAATGCTCTAATGGAACTAAGTAAGTATCCCGTCCTTTAAGGAAGCTACATATTACAGTCATCTTATTTTGTATTTATCCTATTGTCTGGTATTCTTCCTGCCTGTGTGTGGCAGTGAGTGATACAGATATTCAGTATTATTTCAGATTTATAGCCATTAAGGCTGGTATCGATTCCCACGGCTGTTAGTAAGTGGGTTTTGGCAGTAGTTTATATACTTGGTAAATGGTATATGTGACGGCAGCCCTCAACCTGGTTTTGACCCAGTGAGCTGGGAAACCTCTGTTTGGTTTGAGGTTGAGAGTTGTAGTATCGTTACACCATGAGTCTTTAATTTTTGCTTGATAATTGAATATACTTATGTGGGGGGGGGGGGGGGCAGGTGGGTATGTGGACTAGGGAAGGTTATGGGGAAATTGTGTTTAATTATTCAAATTCAAATAAAATCTTATCTGTTTTCCTTTCAGTAAATGTCTGGAGTCCATGTAGTTGATATGATTTTAATTTTTGGATTTCGTCTGTCTTTGTAATCTGTTCTCCTTTTCCCAGGTGAATCTCAAGAGGTTTTTCCATGTTTGTGAATTAAGTTGTGGTTGTGGGATTGGTGCCCATTCTGGTAGATAAACTGTGGGTATATTCAGGTTCTGGCGAAAATCTTTTAGTTCCTCAGGATACTGTAGTGTTGTCGGGCTGCTAGATGGAAAGGGGAACCCCAGCGGTGAGTTTTTGTAAAAATTGATAAAAGTTTTTTGACATACATTATTGGTGTCGTTGAGGCCATCAGGGATTTCCATTCTCCCATATTATTCTCAGTTTTGGACACAGGAGTAGATATATAATATGATGTCTGCTACGGCTTTTGATATCTTCTTGTTGAGTACTGTATATTGTTTGTTTTAGGTCATTTACATCTTTTTACTGTCTGTTGGAACTCTAGAGTTTTCTAGAGTTTCCACTCTAACAGTCCTTTTAGGTCTTCTCTTGCTATGGAGATTTCTGACCTGCAGACTTCAATTCCACAATATTATCTTTTGTGGGGAGGTTTTGGAGATTTTGTAAGAGATATTGTGTGTTTATTGATGTTTGTTGTTGTGGGAGTCCAGCATACCTGTCCCTGGGTGTCCTTTTAGATCCTGCAGTTTTGGTTCCTGGCTCATTGGGTTAATGGGTGTAGATAGGAATCGCTAGCAGGCCCCCCCACCAAAAGGGTCCCCCTCTGTGTGTTCTGAGTCTTCCTACACCTCTGAGCTCCCTGACTCCCATATTGGAGACACCCCTACACATGTGTTTGTAGGTATGTACTCACTGTGTCCTTGCCTTGGTGGCAGGGCTTTGTAGCTAAATGTCTCCGAGTATGCTTTTGGGGTGGGAGACATATCTGTTGGAGGTGGTGAGTTTGGCTCAATCACAGCTGTAGGTCCAAGCTGTTGGATTTGGGCCTGGTGATGGATTTGCTTTCAGCGGGGAAGAAACTTGCTAATTATTTGTGCTGGGGTTGACGCTTCCCCTCTCTACTTATTGCATTTTCCCATTTTTTATTGTATTGAGCTTTTACCTGTTTCAGTGGGCAGAATTCCACCCTGCTTCTCGATGATTTATTCATATTGACTTACATTTCATCCAGGTGGTGCGACTATGGATGACATCAAATAAAAACATATTACACATTTCCAATTTTCGCCCATTGCTCTAGGACTGTGGTGACAATATAGAGGAAAATGTATTGATTGCAATGATTGTCTTTACATTTTTAATAGAAGTATTTTTGGTATATATCCTTCTGGGTCATTTGCTCTTTGTTATAAAAGCAGAGTGAGTGATCTACATAGCTATCGCGGTAACACAGGGGAACATCACACTTGCCATGTAATGCCTGCATAGCAATGGGATGCGGTACCACATAAAACCTCTGCATGCCTTGCATTTTGACAGTTCAATCTTTGGCTACCATAAACCTGTGTTGGAGACGGATATGGGAAGATAGTTCATCACAGCTATCATAACTATCACCCACTTTCATAATAGAAGTGACATAAGCTAAGTACCATGTAGAAGTTTTCACCATTTGATGTCCAGTTGCCTATCGGCTGACGAATGGAGAATTCATCCGATAACAGCTGTGTAAGGGCAATACTTCTTTGGATTTTTGGTGATCCCTCCTACCAGATCATCTAAAGGCTGATAAATTATCTGCCTCCTTATGGCCAAGTTGATCTTTCTACTGCAGTTGCAATTGGTCTGCGATCACTTTACATATAGTTTCTGATATTTATTAGCAGATACAAACACATTCATATATTTCTCTTAATCTTTTCATCATGTGCATTTGCACTGTGTCCTTGTACCTTTATATAGACAAAGAATTCCTCAATGACTTCTAATATCCTTATAATTTATAGGATTTACAATTTTACCCAGAGTTCCCTGTATAACTCAGCCTGTGTCCTTGTACCTTTATATGGACACAGAACTCCTCAGTGACTTCTAATATCCTCATTATTTACAGTAGAGGACACATTATCCCTTATAATACATGAGTGGTACCCAGAGTTCCCTGTCCTGTATTACTCAGTTTGTGTCCTTGTACCTTTATATAGGCACAGAACTCCTCAGTGACTTCTAATATCATTGTAATTTACAGTAGGTGATACATTATCCCTTACTGTATAATACACTAGACATTAAGCCTGTTACAATAATGGGCGCTAGAAGCCCAGAGTGCCCCCTTAGTGTCCCAAGGCCATAGCCCCACCCTCCATGTCCCAAGGCCATAGCCCCCCTCATACATGTCCCTAGGCCAGAGTTCCCTCTTAGTGTCCCAAGGCCAGAGTCCCCTCCAAATCTAGAGCCCCCCTCTATCCCAAGCTACCGGTGTAATCTCTGTGAAAATGCTGTTTTCTGCCTTGCTTATTTCCTGTGTTTCTCCCTCTAGTGGTGAGTCAATAGGAACTGCAGAGACAATCTTACCATCTCTCTCTAGTGGTGAGTCCATAGGAACTGCAGTGACACACACAGTTTCAAAAAGAGGGAGATAGGGCACTATGCATATTTTGAGTGTATCTTATGTAGAGCAGAGGTGCAAAAAAACCTAGAGATATGTAAATATTCAACAGAGCTAAAGAAGTCAAAAAAAGAACATATAGGCTGCAACACTCTATATCTCGTATCAAAACTAAAAGTCCTTTATTTTCAGAAGGGATATCATTAAAAACATTTTTTAAAAAAATGAATAAAAAAAAAAAAAACAGGGTTAACACCTAATTATAGTACCAAAGTTGTGGTATGCACAGACATAGATATTAAGACCTTAATATAGCAGTAAGTAAACTGTGATCAGTATAGCTTCCAGTCTTATAGTCATATCGGTCAGTGCCATCTATGTGGTGAAAGGTAGGTGAATCCTGTGGAAACAGAACAGGTAGGACTCGTTTCGCTCCTCCTTTCAAGGTGTGGGAGCTTTCTCAGCCATGCTGCCCTTGTCCCCCACTAACTGTCTATTTATCTAGGCTGCAAACGCCGAGTTTCGCAAGGCCGGAGTGACGTCACTCCGCACATTACGCGGCACGATCTTATATGCGCGTCATACACACACACAGTATCACATTATTAGGGATTTTATATATATAGATAAGGAGTGATACCCAGAGTTCCCTGTCCTGTGTAACTCAGTCTGTGTCCTTGTGCCTTTATTTAGACACAGATCTCCTCCGTTACTTCTAATATCCTTTTAATTTAAGGTAGGGGATACATTGTCCTTTATAATGCATTGAATGCTAACCAGGGCTCCCTGACCTGTATAACTCAGCCAGGGGCATAACTGCAGGGGTCTGATTCCCCTCCGCTCTCCAGAAGAAGTTTAAATACTTCCGCCAGTTCTTTAAAACAATATGATTACATCTGATTGGTGTAGATTAATAGTGCAGACAATTTTTATCTAGAGATGTGATTTAGGTTTTATTTTGAAGGTATGATGGAAGGCTTTTTATATAATTCTTACGAGTTTGGATGAATTGGAGACCATAGTTACCCTTTAAGAATGAATATGCATATGCATAAATCGATACATTTCTATGGGCATTAACCCTTTTATGAGTTAAGTTTGTTCTTCTTAGTCACTCCTATTTGTATATATCTGCTTTCCCCTATATCATATAAATAGTCCTGGTGTGTAATCTTTATTCATACCCCTTGGCCATAAAGTATCTAATTGGTTTGTAATTTCTTTACCCTTTTACCTCCCCTCCTACTTGATCAATCACTTGATCAATTTTTTTTTTAGTATAAATTATGTATCACTATGCACTTTAAGGAAGAAAGTTATAAATAGATATTCGCACTTTTTGAAGGAACTTTATAAAGAGAAGTATTGCGCAGTGCACAATATCACTTTAAACTGATGCATTTTGATGCCTGAGACACTAATTGTTTAATTGAATAATTGAGGGGTGGAACCCTGTGCACTGAAGAGTATAAACGTTTGATTTGTTTGGTCACTTGTTTGAGGCTTAAGAAAGGGAAGAGATTTGCCCAAAACGTTGCCTTTTTTTTTATAAAGATGGGTGAATAAAAAGTTAATTTTCACAATTGCAACTATAGCTCCCAACTGTTTTTTTTGGAAAGGATTAATGATAAATATTAGTAACATTAGCTTGTCATACGGAAATCCTTCATCATGTAACACTAAACACATACAGTATGTTTGTAATAGATGTGCATGTATAGAAAAGACACAGGGAGCAATATACTGTACACGATTCCAAAACTACACTGCACACTCCAAATGAGGCCTTACCAGTGCCTTGTAAAGAGGGAGAATAATATCTTTCTCTCTTGAATCTATTACCCTCTTTATACTAGACAATACCTTGCTAGCTCTAGCCGTGGCTGCCTGGCATTGTTTTCTACAGCTACTGTCTGTTAGTCTGTTATCTACTAGAACCTCTAAATCTGTTTTCATTACCGATTTACTTAGCACAGAGTTATTTATGGTGTAGGTGGCACAATGATTGTTAAACGCCAAATACATAACCTTACATTTATCAACAGCTTTAGGTTCAGCTCCCTCCCAAAACCCATTTTACTGGATCTTTTCAGGGAAAACTTTGTGGAAATTAAGTATAGCAAAATTTAGGCTTGGGGTGCTGAACCTAAAGCTGAAATTTCATTTCATGGCTGGACATGCCCTTTAAGAAAATATTTTATTTACATTATTCACCCATCAGTGTTATTAATTCTGCAGTTTAATAAGGAGTAATTTTTATTGGTTCCAACTTGAATATGTAAGAATGTCATCCTGGATTCCTCATATCCCACATGGTCAGAAATAATGACCAGACCCTGATAGAAACATTGTAACGAGATTAAGGCCTCTGAACCCTGATGATCGGGTCTAGTGAGGGATGGAAATTTTTCTACCAATTCTCACAGCCCATAAGTTTTATTTCCTTCTCGGTCTATCACACCTGTCAGGCACATCAACTAATTCCTCTTCCTAAACACAGTTTGGTTACTTACCTTGTTTCTTCCACAGCAGGTTAGTCGGAGGGTGTTGATTTCCCCCCCACCATGGCTGTGGTCTATGCTGCCTGGGGTTTGCATGGTCTCCACAGGATTCATGTCAAACTGGTAACACAAATATTCATTATATTGGTTCAGGCTGTGTGTATAGAAAGAGGGAGTGGTCCTTCATTAATTCAGGGTTTTATGGCAATCAGATTGGTTGAGATATCTTACTGTGTAATAACTTGGCAGGACTCTTGGTGCCAGAAAACACTATGCTGGTAGATTGGACTGTGTATTGTCCATTGAATGACATGGTAATGTGACACGGTTTATGCTTTTATCATTATTAATAACATATGTCAAGTACACAGCATTGTAACAATTGCTACTGCCAGCAAGATATTGTCTTGTACAGAGAGGGGAATAGATTCAAGTGAAGAATCAGATAAACGAAGCATGGACAGGGGCAATTCCGCGGATCCTCCCTGTTTCAGGCTATTTAACCAGAGGTTATTATCTATGGTGAAATCTCCATTGCGGGATGGAAACATGTCAGGAACACATGTGTCTGATTAATTAGACGATGATGTTTTGGCTATGATTAGAGACTCATTGTCTCCTGTTTTTCTCACTTTATTGTAAGACCTTATCAAGGAATCAGATCTCTGGGCAGGAGAAAGTTGTCCACAGATAGTGGCTGTTTATAAAGCAGGTCTAGGGTCTCCTAGTCTAACATTCATTCTTATGGTATTCTAATTCAGAAGGAATTAACCCTTACTATGCACCCAGTAGACAGGATGGCATATGTTTCACATTCTTTTTACAGATTTTTCCCAGAGAATGGGGGGTCACATATGAGAATGTGAAATCTACGAATGAACCAAAGGGGAATTCAAACTGCACCATCTCAAGGAATCGGCTGTAGGGTAAGAATGTCATTGCCTGGCATCAACCGTAGCCTTGGTATTGAATTGTGATGGAGTCAGTGTAGAATGGAACAGCACTCCTATCACTGGCCAATAAAGGTCACAGGTCAATAACATGAGAATGACTAATAAGGAATCCATATGTATATATTAATCATTCTTCTCTGAATGAGTCACTCAATTCCATTGGTTAATATGGTACAGAGCTGTCAGAAATAATTCATGTTCCTGGTGGGCGCAGTTTAAGCAGGTTAGAGGGGCACTAACATTATAGGTGGAAAACATTTAGGTTGATGGATTTTGTGCTGATTTGCTGTTTCTATTTTCCTCTGGTCTTTGTATTAGTCCCTTCCCCCTGGACCTGACAATTAAAGGCCTTACTAACGTTACAAACTCTACAAAGCTCATTGACCTGAACAAACCCGTTTTCAAAGGTGGCTGTGTGCGCAAGTGTTTTAAATATTGTTTTTGTGTCCCTTTATCATGTCATTTTCAATGCCTAATTATTCCTTAGTCTTTCCATTTTCCCATCCCATCTGGTTCCCTAATAGTTATGGGCTATGTTCTCCTCCTCATTCCTCTAAGTCCAGGTTTAATTCTTACTTTGTTTTTTTTTATTGGGATCCTCTTTGGTCACTCTAAATGCATTGCTGCCTTTCTACTGATTATGTGCCTTGCTGGGAGTGAACCTTGGATTGTCATCATATTGTGAGTAGAACCATTGGAGACATTGGACACATTGTATCCAGTGATACAGGTCATCTGGAACAAATTAGACATTAGGGAGACAAGCAGGGAGTTGACAGGGAGAGGGATCACATGGGATATCATGGACTACATACGCCACTTACAACACTGGGCATTGAAAAGCTCAACCCATAATCATTAATATTCCCAGGTGCCTATTTGTCCAATCTGTAGACAGGCAATGGGATGTGTTCTCCATGGAAAGTAGATGATACATGCTCAACAGAGGAACAAGAACAGAATTAACACCTGGAGAGTAATGATTGGGACAGTTGAATGGATAAAGTGAATTCAAAACTTTAAGATTTCTCTTTTATCAAAGACATTTATTCACCTGTGGGAAGAATGCCCTCTACCTACCCTCTCAGTCTTGTTTCTTTCATATAGTGGGAAGTTTTGTAGGTTTTTTGACTTGTAATGTGCCACTGGATTGAAAAAAACAATGTCATACCAATATTCAGAAAAGGTAGTTCCCAGCCTGTTAACTATAGACATGTAATCATAACATCAGTGGTAGGGAAGGTGCTGGAAACTTTGTTACAGGATCATATTCTGGACTTTGTCTCCAGAACTGATCTTATTAGTAGTAGTCAGACGTTAACTTGCTAGGGTTTTATGATGAAATGAGTAAGAGTTTAGATTCAGGCATAGCAGTGGATATAGTATACCTGGATTTTGATAAAGCTCTTTATACTGTGCCACATAGGTAACTTATATATAAACTGAAGACTGTTGTCTTAGAAAAAAAAACAAAACACAAAAGGTTTGGGGACTCTAATAGAGGCTAACAGGAAACAGCTAACAGGCTTAGCTGTGGCAAACAATGCCAGAAAGCCATGGCTAGAGCTACTGTAGCAAGATATTGTCTTGTATAAAGAGGGGGAAAATTTTAAGCTGAAAAATATTATTCTCCATCTTTACAATTTACACTGGAGAA
Organism: Hymenochirus boettgeri; assembly: GCA_019447015.1. Classification (NCBI taxonomy): domain Eukaryota; kingdom Metazoa; phylum Chordata; class Amphibia; order Anura; family Pipidae; genus Hymenochirus; species Hymenochirus boettgeri. The sequence goes on along the minus strand of CM033477.1, from coordinate 34,993,060 downwards.
GCACAGGATATGGTCCCTCCTGATTCTATATTGTTTTGTTTTTATTGTTTTTAGACAATAATCACATATAGTAAATTACCCCCATGCCTCGGCACTACAACTCCCAGCATGCTTAAGTTGCTGGGAGTTGTAGTTTTCAAACATCTGCAGGGATTACTGTGGAGCTGCCGGATTACTAAAAAGGTAAGTGGTTGACCCGAGTATAAATCGAGCTCCAGTTTTCAGGCTATTTTGAAAGCCTGAAAACCTTGGTTTATATTCAAGTATATACGGTAATCAATTAATATGAAGATTTTATGGAGTACTGTACAGGTCTAACATTAATGGGCTAGTCAGGGGCAGACAAGGGGTTGCATATGGCTCCTGTGCCTTACTTTGCCCAGGCCTGCTATAAAGGTAAGACTAGATGGACATATGTCTTAATACAACCTCCAAAACTATCTTACTATGTAACTGTTAGACAGACATTATGGGTAGTGTATAAAGGTTGGACTTGATGGACATACGTCTTTATGCAACCTCCAATAAGATCTTGCTACTGTATGTAAACTGTTAGACAGACATTATGTGTAGGGTATAAAGGTTGGACTAGATGTATGTATGTCTACATCTAGTCCAACCTTCCATACTATGTTACTGCGCATGTTAAGAAGGCTTGTCTTGTGTTTATGTTCTTTTCAGTTTCATAGGTGTTCCAAATCCATGGTAATATGGGTGACAAACGGGAACAACTACAGAAAGACCATCATGTCTTGAATGCCGCTCTACTGACCACCATTCAAAAGGGGAAACATGACCTTCCAGGGAAGGAGGAGAACCTGCAGAAGACAAGGGCAGTACTGGAGCTCATACAAAACCTAAATGAAAGTGAGAAGAGTAATAAACCTAGGAGCATCTGCCAGACTTTAAAATCTAAAAAACAATCTTAAAAATGGCGGAAATGGGTGTCTACATGTGGTTTAGGCCTATTGTGTTCCAGGTATATTTGCTCAATGACATTTGGATATGAAACAAAGAGTCCCAGAACTTGATTATGTATTTGTAAATATGTATCAGACACGGGGGGGAAACTCATATAAAACAGGAACCTTGTTTATTTGATGAGCACAGGAAAAACAGAAAATGATGACAGAATCTTAAAGTCTTCCCTTTAGGAAAAAATTGAGGAACTGAAAAAAGCCAAACAAACCTTGACTGTGACACAGAATGAATTGTGGAGGCTTAAGGTTCTCCAGGACCAGACCCAGAGAAAGTTGTTCGAAATCCAGAAAAGAGGGAAACTAAAAGGAAAATCTGGATAATGTACGTCAGTGCATCTCTACCACGTGTGAGTGGTTAGTTATTAATTCTGCTGATTCACCATAGTCATAGAAGTTCAACAGCAAATATTAGCCATGTCACATTAATTTAGACTTTATCAATATAAATAAATGGCAGAATGGTGGGTCAGTGGTTAGCACTGAAGTCCTGAGTTCGATTCCACCCTTGGACCCCTTTGCAAGTATGTTCTCCCGTGTTTCCGTGGGTTTCCTCCAGACACTCCTGTTTCTCCCACATTCATAAAGACATACTGATAGATTGTATGTGTCAATAACATGTGCTTAGATTGTAAGCTATTCAGGACAGGGCCTGATGTGAATGTATACATGTAATTGTAAAGCGCCACGTAAGTTGTTGGTGCTATATAAATCCACAATAATAATAAAAAAAATAAAAACTTCCTCCTCCTCCTTTCTCCCTGGATCGGGGAACTGCAAACTTGCAACTTCTGATACCGTTCCCCATGGGCATTAGTCCGGCCAAGCCGAGAGACACTCCCCCTCTCCTCCTCCTCTCCCCCCGGATCGGGGAACTGCAAACTCACAATTTCTGATACTGTTCCCCATGCGCATTAGTCAAAGCCGAGAGACACTCCCCCTCTTAGACATCGCATGTGTAGTAGAAAAGCCACACACAGATTCATGGACACAGGTTTAGCCTTTTATTATATAGGATATATGAAAAGTTCAGAAAGGTCCAGTGCACATAGGGATTTTTCTAAAGATATTAAACTTGGGAAAGTGAGAACTTTGTCTCCAAATATAGAGCATTTATATTGGAAATGCTAGATCTGGCAGTACATCTTAACTTCTTTCGTTTTGAAAAAACATTTTATTTACAGGTGTCCAGGGACGGCTATGGGCGCTTGCTAGAGATGTAATGTGGGTTCCATTAGAACCCAGTTTCGAATCGAATCTGAAGGTTTCGAAGTCCCGATGAAACTTTCGGAACTCCTGAACCTCACGGAACCCGAATTTTTTATATTTATATCGAAAATCGAAAGTAAATAATTATCCGAAAATTTCAAAAATTCGAAAATGACACGAAACTTAACACTTTCGAACATCTCTAGCGCCTGCATATGTCAATATTTTCATGCAATACTATGAACAAGCATTTATGGTGTCCAAATTTTCAAGTAACCGCCCACCAGCCCTTAAGAAATCTCTCCCTCTGTCACAATTCTGCCTTGTTATCAGAAATAGTTGAAGGGATGATATTAAACAACAGCAGATTGATGAGATAAGGCAGAGATTCAAAAATAGGGGGTACAGTGATATATGCTTACAAAAAGCACTGTCTAGAGCAGTTAATAAGATACCAACTACTTCCAAAGAGGGGACTCTAAATGATAAATTTATCTGCTCTACTAAATCCACCACAATATCGGGAGAAGTACAGAAAATATTACTTAATAATTGGAATATTCTACGAGGGGACACAAAATTAAAAAAACTTCTTCCCGAAAGGCCTATGGTAGGGTTTAGTAGGGGCAAGAACCTTCGGGATCTTTTGGTTTGTACTGATCCAGTTAAAAGTTATATTCCTCTGAACACATAGATCCCCAGTAAAAGGGGAGGGAGCTATAAGTGTTCCAAATGTACATCCTGTAAATATATAAACGCAGGAACTTCTTTTAAAGACCCTCATACTGGGAAGGAAATACAAATAAGAACAGCCATCACCTGCTCAACAACACATGTGATTTACATGGTGACTTGCCCCTGCAGACTGTCTTATATTGGTAAGACTGACTTAACTTTGCGATTACGCATTGACGGACACAGTTCCTCTATTAATACAGCAATTAGGGATAAAAAAACTAATAAACCGGTTAAAAACATTTTGTGGAGGTTGGGCATGAGGTATCTTCATTTCAATATATGGCTATTGATCACATTCCATTGCCTCGCAACAGATCTAAACTACTACTGAGATCTGAGAAGAGAGGCATACTGGATAAAACGTTTGGACACTATGAGCCCCAAAGGCCTTAACCAACAATGTCCTCTTTGATGCTTCCTTGATGAAAGATAAGACTGTCCGTAATGTGTACTAATTTAAAAAAATCCCTTGCTTTCTTCGATATAGTGTTACTTTGGTCTATCATCTAATCTTGCTTAGCCCCTATCTAGAATGTACTAATATAGTGGAATATGAGTAATCATGTATCTTTACAGTATGTACTTTCTATGCCTTTACATTCTTAAAGTATCAATGTTGATTTTACGACTCATCGAGTTTATTTTGGTTACTAGTTAACAAGTTAGAGGGCAATGCACCAACGGGCGCATCGATCCTGTTTTGGAGTTGAAGTCACGCTAACTGATGTTATATCAGTTAGCGTGACTTAAACTCCTTCCTTGCGGCAGCTGCGTGACTAACGCAAAAGTTAACAACGCAGATGCCGCAAGCAATGTTATATGCCGAAATCTGCATTTTATTGTGGCACTTTCAATGCCAGCTAATAACTGCCGTTGAAAGTGCCGGAATAGAACAGCGCCAAGTAGCGTTGTTCTGAGCGCCGCTATCGGCATATAACATCGCTGGTCTGTTTGCACCGGGTTGCCGATAACGGCGCTCGGTGCATGTCCCTGATAGTATTTAAACTTCAGGCGTATGCTTAGCTTATCCTCCAGCAGTACTCAGCCACCTAGATTTTCTAGATTTCCTCTTTTTAATGTACTGTAGTAGTTTTTTACATATACCCGCTATTTTTCAGCCTAGATGTAACTTGTATTTTTAAATTTTATGAATTCAGCATGTATTTTTATACACTTTCTATCTAGTATCATGTATTTATGCAAATTCACTTCTATAATGTATTTTTTCATCATGGATTTTAAACACTAGTATGCACTATTTGTATGAATTTATATATTTATATACTTTTGCACTTTTTGCAATTTACGCATATATATTTTTGGATCACATGTTTAAATTCTGATGATGTCACTATAACGGGAGGAGCTTACCTCACTTTTAAATTGGTTCTACAGGTGTGTGTTTGTTTGCACTGGCTTGAGAAAGGCTCTAGAAACGAGCCAAAAATTTTTGCCTTTATGTAACAAAATAAAAGTTTAATATCATTAGAGTGCAATGGACTTTTATGAACTTTTTATTTACTTTATCTTCTAGTAGCACCAGGGTGTTTTGTCTCTTTATATTCACCCTGGAAGTTGTGTGCCTACCATCCTTCCTTTATATAAAATTATTTTCCATTTTGTGGAGATTGCATTGAGTTTTTAGACTGTACTATGTAGGTGGGGGTAGGCTAAAATAATATTATACATAGTTAAAGTGTATATTGTAATGTAAAAGGTATAACATTAATTAGTTTATTAATATGTACAAAATAAAGATATATAAGTGTGTAACAGTGTGTAAATGGCATATGAAATAAAAAATAAAAAATTACTAACATACAGAATCTCCCCACGTTTGAATGGACTGGTCAAAATGGGAGCTATAGACACACCTTTCAAATTTATTAAATTCTGCATGGAAGTTTGCTGTCATTTCCTTATTGTCCTTATTATCCAATAGGTGTGCTTCTTGTAGCTACTGCAGCACTACATCACATCCTGACGCAATGCATGCTTTACAGTAACATCCTTTAGCTTTGCATTGTGGTAGAGACTTACTGAGCATGTGCGAGTTAATGGCCAATCAAAAGAAAGTGTTTGCTTTCCCAGTAAGTGTAGATGAATATCCAGTCTGTATTGCATTTGGGGAGAGACTTACTGAGCATGTGCGAGTTAATGGCCAATCAAAAGAAAGTTTGCTTTCCCAGTAAGTGTAGATGATATCCAGCTGTATTGCATTGTGGGAGAGACTTACTGAGCATGTGCGAGTTAATGGCCAATCAAAAGAAAGTTTGCTTTCCCAGTAAGTGTAGATGATATCCAGCTGTATTGCATTGTGGGAGAGAGCTTCACACTCCTGATGTAATGTGTAGTGGGGTGGGGTGGGCGTGACCAATCGACACTGCTTAACTGAAGACTTCCCTGAAGGGAAGTTTCCTTCTTATTGCTGGTAAGTGTCTAAGTGTTATTGTTTTTTTGCTTTAGTGAACAGTCCTCTGTGTCTCTCTGTTTCCTCTCTCTCCTCTCTCTCTCAGTTTCTCCTCCCTGTCTGTCTCTTCCTCTGTCTGTCTCTCTCTGTCTTCTCTCTCTCTCTCTCTGTCTGTCTCTCTCTGTCTCTGTGTCTCTCTCTGTTTGTCCTCCCTCTGTCTGTCCTGTCTGTCTGTCTGTCTCTCTCTCTCTGTCTCTCTATGTCAATTTCTCTCTCTCTGTCTCTTTCTCCTGTCCTGTTAGCAGCAGTGTCACAATGATCAGCTTCCAGGTAGTAACCCTTACTGCCCATGTGTGTAAACTACAGCATCTAACAAAGCCTTCCACATTGGTCGTAATCCAGGTAAAACCAATAGTGTTCCGTTTAACTGGGAGAGAAGGCATTGCCTATAGAAATGGTGGGCGATCCCTGCTGTTGCTAGGTATTGAGACGCTGCCTGTTCCTGCTTGAGAGCCCTGGGGATTATCTGGAGGAAGGAGTTAATGTGTGACAGTATTGTATGTATACAACTTGACAGCACCTGGTCTGGGGCTCCAAGTGCTGATGGAAGCCCCGCGGAGCTTCCAACACTCGCGGCAGGGCCGGGAGCCTGGTTTTCAGCCGCGAACAACTGCAAACACCCCCTGGAAGACAGAACTACCGGTAAAGCTCCAAGTGCCGCGGAGCCCCCAACACTCGCGGCAGGGCCTGGGAGCCTGGTTTTCGGCCGCGAACAACCGCAAACACCCCCGGAAGTTAGAACTACCAGGAAGAGCTCCAAGTGGCGCGGGAAGTTATCATTAGGTAAACACGCATCTTAAACAAATAGTTACACTACAAAATAACAGCATTATTACTAATATATGTCATTCTTAGATAGTACTACCCTAATATGGAGGGCCTTGTAAGTGGCGGGTAGCTTACACAATATTTTATCAATATATGTAACTAACACTCCAGCAAATTAAACTATATAAATTAACACATAAAAACCCACTGTGCACCAACGGGCACACTTTTGCTAGTATATAATATAACTACAGAATGTGTACCAGTCCTTGTATATTTAGAGATTTTAAAAAGGTAAACACTGGCCTATTTTTTTTTTAGGTGGTGCTTGTAAATTTCAGTCAATAGAATATATCTAAATACACAGAAACATTGGAAAGACCTAAGCCTGCCTGTGTGTAGCAGGCCTAAAGGTGTTGTCAGTCAATCATTAAAGGACAACAATATCAATATCAGGGTACAGATCATAAAACAACAATATAAAAAACCAACATCACCCCCATTACATGTCCACACTTCCAGCAGCTGAAATCACAGACTCACATTTACAGCTGTGCTGCCCTCCCTAGTATCACAGAGCAAAGATGAGTGCTAAAAGACTCCTCCTAGACGGCCCAAAGACATGGTTAACTTAACACTTGTCATTGGCTGGTGGGAATGTCTGTTACAACCTTTCTCCTCCACCTCTGCCAATCAAACAAACTTGAAATGTCCTGTTGCTAGGATACAGCCTACATAATCAAGCTGATCAATGGTGGGTGTTTCTCGCATGCAAGCTTTGAGTGACAGAGGCAGACAGAATTGTTACGCCCCCTTCACAGCATGGCTAATTGAAGGGAAATGGAGGCTCGAAATCAGGAAAAATAATGCATGGGGAGGGCTGCACACAATTACTCTTTCTAAAGCAATCAATGCATTGGGGCAATACAGTTATCTTTAATGTGTTAGGGTAAAGGGGCACCAAAGGTTATGCAGGGTTAGCACAGAACAATCTGAGTATCAGTGTTAGAGAAGGTAGTACTGGCAATAAGCTATATAAAAAGGCCATTGTGCTGTGACCAGCCACCTATAGTGTCCTTCTGTATAGGTGGAGCTGATCTGCTGTGTGTAAGTAACCTGTTTGTAATATGTAGAAACTCTCTCTTTCACCAGACTATTTAATTTTATTTCACACTAAAAACCCTGTGATTTCCTATTCATTAACAGCATTTATTATATAATCTTATAATATATATAATATAGGAGAATCTTAGTGAGCACAAAGAGATGAATATTTCTATATTTGTTTGCTCTCCACCTCCTCTCCACATACAATATACAGATGTATTTAAGATAATTAAGAACAATAATAGAGCAGATATCAGTGCTTCCATGGCTGCTGCAACAGCTGAAAAAAACATGGAACACTGTAAATATTTAATTGTAAAAATATTGATATGTTACATGCAGATATACCACCCCTGTAATTAAGATCACATTACATTGACATATTAAAATGGTGCATACATTTACTGTATAACTAAAATAAATGAACTGAACATTTTAGATACGCGTAGTCTACCCTAACAAAAATCATCCACAGAACATATAATCTTACTTACATATAATCTACTGAATGTGTATTAGTGTCCAAAATTTTATGTCCAATGCTACTTGTATGTACAAGACAACCTAGGATTGTACATTTTTTATAAAATTGATTGCTGGTGCACTTGTTGATAGCAGAAATGATCTATGTAAAATATATAGTGCTGTCCCAAATAATCAGCTGAAGAATACAGGTTAGTGAGAAGTACAGCCTCTAGACTGTAAGCTCCCGGCAGGGCCCTCCATCCTATTGTACCACAGTAATGCTGTAACTTACCACACTGAATGCTGCTGGACCAGCACTTGAATTATTGCACTTGTATTAATTGCACTACCCTGGTATGTAACATGTATGTTTCTTATGTATATTAAGCAACTGTAAAGCGCCATGGAAGATGTTGGCGCTATATAAATCTACAATAAAAATTAGAGAGCCAAAGCACTTGTTCTCCTATAAAGAACATTTGGTAAGATCCATCTATCCAGCTATCTACCTACCTTTTCTATTTTTGTTTGTCCATAGTGGCGGATTACATTAAATTTGGACTATTTGGTCCCTAGGACATGAATTAAGATAATATTTTTAGGAAGACTGTCTAAGGATGGCAACATACAATGTGACTTCCTCCCAACATTCATTCAACACAACTGCGTAGGACAATCATTTTCAATTGCAAAATAATAGGCCAGAGTAGAGAACGTTGCAGGAGTGTCAGGAGGATACACAGCCAGAATATTAGATTGCTAAAAGACTGGGAATCAAACCAACTTATATCTATCTGAGGTAAATCCAGCTTTAACTATTAATTGTCTTGTTAACAATTAAATGTATTTAGGTGGTTATGTAGACAATTTTTCTCCTTTTATACTTAAATAATATTACAAGAAATCCTTTCGCTGGAGATGGCACATTAGTTTCATACACTGGTTTATCTGTAAACAAAGTACAAATATTCTTTCAGTTATATATATTATGTAAATGATGGTTGTGCATAAAGACTTACATGCAATATATAAAGCAATATCAGAGAACTGAATGTTCAGGAATTCAGATTGTAATTAAAGAATTAAAGTTGGTTGTAGCAAACAGTGACAGGTTGCAATGTCTAGAGCTAGCAAGATAGTGCTTTGTATAAAGATTGGAAAGAGATTGGAAAGGTTCAGAGAAGGGCACCTAAATTATAAGGGGAATATAGGGACTTGACTATACAGACAGATTAGACAAGCTAGGGCTGTTTACACTGGAAAACAGTGATTGTGCAGAAATATGATCACTTTATAAAATATAATAAAGGCCATATAATGACCTCTGGTGCATTATTCACCATAGGTCATATCATAGGACTTCTAGACAACCCTTTAAGATTAGAAGAAAAGAAGTTTCATCTTCGGGTTAGAAAAGGTTTCTTTACAATTAGAATTAATTAATAGCTGGATAAAAGAGAGTCTGGATACATTTCTGAAAAATTCAGAAATATTGAAAATTTCTGGTATTAATACATACACAGGGCAATGCCAAGTGGCCAAATCAGTATTAAACCAACATCACCCAATGTATTATCTGGTTAGCATGGGTTTAAACACTGATTTTGAGCTGCCAAAACCTTTTTTAAATAATGTGGTATGGCCTATTTCATATAGGCTAAGTTTTGTGCTACCATATCCTGCAGAAAGAGCCACAAGTGGAACTGAATAGTTTGTGTTGGGACTGAATAGCAGAAATCCCACCCTGCCATAGGAGGCTTCTGGGCAGGGTAGAAAAAAGGCGGCATAGTGAGGGGGTGTGCTTGTTGTACGTGATGTCGGTGAATCATCTAGGCTGGGTGGAGTCAGAGCTAAGACCAAAGGGTTGGATGGAGGTGGAGTTAGTGCCATAACGTGGGCCAAGGTAAGGGGCATTCCAGGGGAGGGACTGCCATTCTTTGAAGTACCGGGAGTTTGGGGTGGTCTCACGAGAGTGTGGGAGACCACTCCAGAATTCATGAGACTCCCGTGACTTCCGGAAGGGGGGTGGGATACCTGGAATACCTTGTGCGCAGCCACCAAGTGAGGGGTAAACTAGCACTAATTGGTATTGAATAGGTTGTGGCAGGCGGTCTAATTAAGTAATCACCCTCTTCAATCAGTGAAGAAAACAAAAGGTGCCTTGTTATTTCTATAGCAAACTGACTTTCAAATTAAAATACAGGTGTACCCATAGTTATTTAAAAAACCCCAGTGGCTAAAGTTTTACTAAATAACCACCACCAACTTATTCTAGTAGTAAGAAATAAAGTGTTTATATTGAATCACAGTACACTCAGGCATCAATCCAAATGAAACCGTGACTATATTTAAATCATTCACACGGTAAGTACAACCAACAATTGCTTGATTTTTAAAAAAAAAGATATAGTAATGAATTTAATAAAAAAAACAAAGGCAGGTTTATTATGGTGTGATCTCATTACAAAACTGTATCACCTGAACTGAGTTATAATGGATTTTAACACCATACCCAATAAATATATATAGACAATCATGTGACTATTGACCAACCTGAAACTTGCATGGATATTGTCTCTCAGTTTTTAGATTTAGCAGTAAATGACAGGACCAAATGATTTAATGTATTGGAATATCTTGGAGGGTGGTTCCAGTTACACTAATACGTTGATCTGGTGGAATTTTCTAAATTACATTCTCAAAAAAACGTAACTTATTATCTAAATCGAATATTAGAAAAAATTTCATTTGTAAATAGATTGAAAAGGTTTCCGAAAATTTCAATCATATTGGGTAAAAATTTTTGAAATTTTTTCAAATTCTGATTGAATTGGGGTTGAATCGGAATTTTCCAAATAGGTTCCATGGAACCGCTGTCAGAACGAAATTCACTAGTTTCGTTCCTGCTGTCAGAACGAAATTCGCTAGTTTCATTCCTGCTGTCAGAATGAAATTCGCTTGTTTCTTTCCTCCCTATTTTTACCAATAATGGAAAAACTTAAATGAACCCAAAGCAAGAGCTGGAGGGGTAATACTAAACTAATACTTGGGGTAGATGCAGTGAGGAGCAGGAACTTCTTATACCTTCCTGGTTCCTGCGATGGAGTCGATTTGTAACTTTGCTACAGTTTACTACATTACTAAATAAGATGCGCCAACTTATTACTAAGCCCCCTTTGGATTTGTTTGTGGTACATAATAACATGAAATATTTTTTCATCAGGTGCCCGGCACTAATGGGAAAGAATGCAGTCTCTCCTAGTTAAATACACGTCAACCTGATATAGATTAAGTATCATGGGTTTTATTCTTATTGTGTATAACACACTCATTACAACCCCCCTCCTTGTGTATGTAGTATTAATACCTTGTTATTATTTAAACAAATGTAGCCATCAGAATGAATAAGGATGCTATTTAATAACTGCTATTTTATTACCTGTTGAGGTTTGTTGTTTTTGGGTCCCCTGGAGAGTATTTGACTCTTTGTATCATAATTTGTTTAGCAGCTCTCATCCCGGCACACCACTGTTAATACAATGTGCATAGGTTAGTTGCAAATAGAAAGTCATTATTTTTCCTAAAGTTGCTCATTAGCCATGTTATTGTCACATCTCTGTGTAATATTGATTTACTTACCAGCACATAAATATGTAAGTAAGAATAACTCCCTATAACATTTCTATGTGGATGGCACACAAAGAAAACTGCTTCGGCCAGGCTTCCTTAGTGTTTCACACACACTACCTTTATTATAAAGGGCAGAGAGCACTAAACTGGTAGAGGAAACTGTGCTGTAGCTCCTCAATGAAACTATATATTGGGAGGTAGGATTAATCAATCCTTCCTCCCTGCCCCAGGTACTTTTTATTTTAAAAGTATTTTTTTACAGTTATGAACCTGATGTAAAAGTAGAGAAACATGTTCTAAAGTAAAACATACCTAATTATATGAATTTTTATGAAAGATGAGGCAACCTGGATCTTTTTTCTTTATTGGCTTGCCACCCCCACCCCCCTCCAAACCCAAAAACTTACCTGTGTTTCCACGTCCTTAAAGGGCATGACCACCCCGCATAAACAAATCTGCTTTCTGCCTCTTCTCTAGCCTCTGGGAGGTTCTGTGACATGCGCAGGGGAGCACTTCCCCCGCCCTCCCTTCCACCCTCTGGATCCCTCCATGGCTGCCCTTCCACCTAGCATTAAAAGTTTTTTCCGTAGAGTAGGGCACCCCTGCCCACCCCAACCGCCATGTTAGATTACTAAAGAAAAAACAGCAGAAGCCCTTTACTCCAGCAGTGCGCTTTATTGCCGGCAGCCGCGCCTGTGATTGCTGCCCCTCAGCCAATCACAGACACAGCTGCTGGTCCAGCCCTGCACAGGAGAGAAGGGCTGTAAGTAGATTTCTGCTGCTTTTTTTTAGTTATCTAACATGGCAGTTGGGGTGGGCAGGGTGCCCTACAATATTAAAAAACTTTTTTAAGGGTGGAGATACCCTTTATAGAATGTTATTCCTCTATACCTCTGGCACAGTTTTATGCCACTTCTGTGAGCTTAAAAATCTCTTAAAGAGGTCATGCAATTACAGAGGCGGTGGCTATAAGTCATTGGCTTTGACTGACAGCTGCTACCAGGTAAGAAGATCAGCGAAGATTGAGAGAAATAATTTGCTTAATGGTTCAAATGCACATTCAAAGCAGTGAGTGCTAAACTGCTCCTTTAAAACCCTTAAGCTGGGTACACAATACAGATAAAGCCCCAATACGTCGGATCCAACAGTATCGGGCCTTATCTTGTCTTTCCAAAGCCTGTGCAGACACAGAGGCAGCAGACTAGAACTTCTGTACCTGCTATATCTTCAAAATAGAGAAAATAAAAGCAGACAGTCACTAAATATTTTCAGGGTTATTCAATAAAAGTTCTTATCTTTTAAAATGTTGCTAATTTTGCCCCAAAAATCAGATGTTAGCTTTCAAATGTTGAATAAGATCTGATTGGTTGGGCAAAATTAGCACCATTTTAAGTGATAAAACTTTTATTGAAACACCCTGTTTATTTTTCTATTGGCTTTTTGCATTACATTTCCTTTAAAGAATTGTTTACATGTGTAGTACATTTTAAATGGTAAAAAAAAGGGGGGGAGATGCATAAGCAAACCAGTGTCTATGGGGAGGCTGTGCAGAACTTATAAGTGTCGCAGACACTATAAGAAGGCAGTGAGTAAGGGAGTGTGGGAGAATTAGGAGTACTCCACTAAACTTAATAATTTAATGACAAAGCAAGCACAGATAAATATGAGTTAGCACCATTTACTTGTGCTTCAGTGAGTATTGTGACTCTTTAAAGGGAGAGTTCACTGGAAAAATGAACTATTCCTTTAATGCATTGATTGAAGAACTGAAGGCATGTTTCACCTTTAACCCTAATACTGATGACTATACATTAGATACATTTTTAAAATCATTGTATTTCCATGTGCTTTCTGGCGAAGTGTCTAAGTAGTGAAATATCCATGATATATTATTTCCATGGTATAGATGATCAGTTTCACCTTAAACCCTAACATTGATGAGTGTACAATCATTTCATTACATGTTTGAAAGTAGAAGGTACTCACAGGGTTACAGGTTCCCAAAGTCTTATCACACAATGTGACCTGGCAGTGCAAATAGATTTGTGGAAAGTTTCCAATGAATTTAAAGACCTGAACAGAAAACCGTCCCTGATTGAGACTCCGTTCTCATGACAGTGATGGTTGGGTCGTTTACATTGGGGCAGCTGAAGAAACACAATAATAGTAAATAAATATAAGTATATATGACCCTTACAAATTACACTTTATCTGACGCACATAACCTGTCAGTAGGTCTTTATAATTATGGGGGAATCAAAGCATCCAAAGAAAACCCAGACAAGTGCAGGGAGAAAATCTATACTACTACATTACAAACATCATTGGGAAAAAAAACATTTTCCCAGAGTGCTACTGTTTTTGCCTCTTCATAACTCCACTTGTTACATATAACATAGTAGGTGAGGCGGGCTGTTGGTATATGTTGGGTTTCAATCCACCATCCAGGGGATATTCCAATCCTCCCCTTACATATCTATAGTCCAAACATAAAGGGTATGGAGAAACCAAACTAAGGCACAGACTGTGCTGTGAAAACCTCGTGTTTATTCATGTTTATTATCTGTGTGAAATAACACGAGTTTTTCACAGCACAGTCTGTGCCTAGTTTGGTTTCTCCATACCCTTTATGTTTCCACTTACATTTTGGGGTTCCACTTCTGATATTTACCATCTTCCCTTGGCAGGAATCTACATAACCCAGACACAGTCTGGGAATGAGACACCTTACTGCTGAGCCGTCATAAGATAAGTCTGAATCCACTGCTGGTAGCTATCTTTGGTGTAATCCTCAGATGTTCTGTCCCAGAACATTTGGTAATGAAAAATACAGTAGAAGATTAGGTACCTAAAGGATGTACACAACTCAAACTGAAATTGCTAGAGTATTTATTTTACACAACACATATTTTGGAAAAGGTCCTTTCTCAAATGTACCTGTTGCGTTAAAGGGAATCTATAGTGGGAAATATATTTGTGTTGTGTATAGTGTTCTATAATTCCTCCAACCCCCAGAGTACCTTTAGTTTCTTCCATTTCCTCCCTGTTCCAAGATATATATGGTAAGTTAAAAGAAGTCAAAATTTCAATACACCACTCATGCTTGAGCTGTCAATCAAATCCCCCTAACAGCATGCTGGTGTAGTGTGTAGGCTTACACAAGTTTTACAGCAGTCTCCCAATGACTCCTTCCTGCTCACTAAAATGCTTGCAAATACTGGGTTAAAAAACAGAAGTAAGGGAAGGAAAAAGGTTTCACCAATTTATTGCCTGTCAAAGGAGAATCGGGCTGCGTGATAAGGCAGAGGACTCTGGTCTCTCCTAATTACTCACCCCCTCCCACTGTGCAAGTGTCTCCAGAACACCACAGGCTTAAATCCGAGGGTTTTTTCTGTTTACAAAGGTTAGCGTGACCAAAGTAGAGTGATGTTAGGAGCATTAAAGTGCATTAGTGGCTGGGTTCACAGGCTTGACTCCGGCCAGACTACTTGAACAGGTGAATGACCAGAGAGTGAGGGGGAGTGGGAGCTCTGCAGTAAACAGACAGTGTGCAAACACGAGCCACAGAGGAAGGTAAGAATAAGGCAGAATACACTTTTTTTTATTTTGATTGGAGCAATGTATAATTTCACTATAGATGCCCTTTAAGTTCTTTAGGTACCTCAACCTTTTACTGTATTTTTCATTACTTGCCTATGATGCCTTACACACACACCTATCGGCCAGTATAAAAAATAAATCATGTCAGAAAAGCCAGGATAATAAAGTTCATTATCTGTGCATGTAAGGATTATAATTTTATAATAATAAAGGCACAAGGATCAAACAATTATTAAAAAACAAAATTAATTCCAATATTTTTCCAATATATTTCTAATATAGGGAGAGCTGACAGATAAAGTACAGAAAGACAGACATGGCTGTATATTAATCTTGTGTGTAAATTAACACACCAGTCTGTGTAGGCATCTTTTATTTTTCTGTGTGTGTTGTGGGCACTTATATTTATATTTAAAAAAATGTCTGTTTTGTGGGTTCTTGTATTTTCCAATTAACCAGCTAATGTTAAGCCAGCCCTCCACTTCTGAAACAAGTGTTAGGTCAGTCCTTCAGTCCACCAGCCAGTGTTATGTCAGCCCTTCAGTTCATTGCCAGTGTTAGTCAGCCCACAACCCACCTACACAAGCCATCATACTTGTTTGTTTGGTCTAGAAATGCCCCTGCCTATCCATAATTGGTTGTTGAGCCCTGCTGACCCAAGTTCATTTCTTTTCTGTGCAGGGTAGAGATGGACTTGACTTTAGATATTTTCCAGACTTTCGTAAATATTCGAATCTGCAAGTAAAATGTCTATTATACCTATACGCGAGTATCTAATCTGCGAGTAAAATGTCTATTATACCTATTCGCGAGTAAATATTGAATCCGCGAGTAAAATGTCTATTATACCTATTCATGAGTAATATTGAATCCATGAGTAAAATGTCTATCATACCTATACGCGAGTATCGAATCCGCAAATAATATGTCTATTATACCTATTCGCGAGAGGATTTCTCGAAAAATGCGGGAAAATACGTATTTTCTAAAATTTACAAAACTACGAGGATTTCACGTATTTTTGAAGAATTTTTCATTTTAATGGGTCCGCTCGCGAATTTTCGAATTTTTCCGAAAATTCGAGAATCCTCGAGTGGACCGGATTTTGCGAAGTTCGGACATCTCTATTAGCGAGTAAATATCCCATCCTAGTAAAATGTCTATTATACCTATACGCGGGTATCGAATCCGCGAGTAAATGTCTATTATACCTATTCGCGAGTAAATATTGAATCCGCGTAAAATGTCTATTATACCTATTCACGAGTAAATATTGAATCCGTGAGTAAAATTTCTATCATACCTATACGCGAGTATCGAATCCGCAAATAATATGTCTATTATACCTATTCGCGAGTAAATATCGAATCCGCGAGTAAAATGTCTATTATACCTATACCAGTAAATATCGAATATCGAATCCGTGAGTCGTTCATGGGATAATTATAGATTAATCGATTTTCAAAAGTCCTGGATATTCAACATGTTCCCCAGACATTTCCCAGGTCCCACACCATTTACATTGAGTTTTAATTGTTTTCATTCGAACTTTTCGAACTATTTGACTCCCATTGACTTTAATGGGTCCGTTTTCGAACTTTTGAACTTTCCATGTGTATCAAGAAACCTTACCTTTCCCTGATAATGTAAGAATTTCACAGGATCCGAACTCACTGCAGTTGGCGTCGCGTAGCAGTTCTCAGTACCAAAAGGAAATTTGTATCTTCAGCGTCTTCCACTATTAATCCACATACAACATGATTTTGAGTCAAGAGACACTTCTGCTTCTTGATATTGGGTGGAGAAATCGAAATTGGGAACCAGTCCCATCTTTACCAGATAGGTTACCATAGCACAACAGTAAAGTTACCAACACTGTAATAAAAAAAATGTCCATCAATTTTTTAAAAATGTCAGATTGGTGTTTAACATGCAAGCATAAAAACAGAGCTGGATAGTGTTATCCGTTAAATTCATATCGTATTCTGTGTATACTGCTGGTTTAAATATTGGGAATTTGAAAAATTATCTGCCTGATTCAGTTTGGCTCTTGTTAAGAGATCTAATTACTAAAGGATCCATGAAGTTCCAAAAGTATTTTGCCCACATTCACAACTAAGAAATAGAGATGTACTCTGGGTTCTAATAGAACTCAGTTTCGAATCAAATCCGAGGGTTTCGAAGTCCCGACAAAACTGTCGGAACTCCAGGAATTTACGAAACCCGAATTTTCATATTGAAATTGAAAAGTATAATTATCGAAAGTAGGCAATTTGAAACAAGAGTAGACAATTTTGAAAATAAAAATCAAAAGTATTTTCAAAAATCGAAACTCGAACTTTCGAAATTTACGAAAAATGTGAAATTTTAAAACCAAACGAAACTCAACGGTTTCTAACATCTCTACTAAAAATAATGGGAGGTAAAACATTTGTCCAGACTAAAAGGAAAGATAATTATTTTATAAAATTTCATACCTGGCAAATGGGCTTATAGCTGTAGACAAAACGGTTTCCATATTTTTCTGAAATGCGCAATAGAAGTTTACAGCATAAGGATCTCTTACAATCAAACCATCAGATTTCTTTTCAAGATATATTGTGTTAATATAAGTGATGTATGTATCATTCACCTGAAACACAAAGGTGGTTAGTTAGTCTGGAAATTTTTTAGAACTCAAACAACATAACGATAACTATAATGTAGTATTGGGTAATTCTAATTATGTGAATAAATGTTGACATATAAAAAGCTTTTTCCCTTTATAGAGGTATAGCTGTGTAACTAGCACAAACTAGTTGCTTGCACGGACGGATTTAAACTGCATACACTATTGCACATCTGTTCCTTGCTGCATTGGGGCCTAATCCTAAACAGAATGGCTCTGGGGGAGAAACAATGACTTTAATTAATGGGTGTTGTGCACCAAACAAAGTGAAGAGAAAAAAGTGAATAAGTAGAAAAACACGTTAATAATGGAAACAAATAAGGTTGTCAACACAGAAAAATGTAATTTTTCAGTAAGTAATCAGAATCTCAATCTTATCAGGTTTATCACAAAAGATCATTTTTACTGTTTGGGTAAACTGTTATTTTGCATTTTGAAATAGTAGGTGCAGGAGTATTGCATCTTGGTCTCTATTAAGAGTTTTGCAATAAATGTTTGGGTTGGGGGGGGGGGGGGGGGTGCGCCAGGTGGCAGGGGCTTGGGTATTGTTGGTGTGCTTGCTTTACCACAATTATGGATGAGAAGCTTTCCCTTCTAAATATTTCTTTGGTAGGTTCTCCACAAAACAGGCTGGCTCAGAACCCTCAGCCTTCTCCGGTAGCCCCACAAACATGAGGTTGCATCTGTGGAGTCTATTCTCCATGTCCTCTTGTCTTGCAAACAGTGTGGCTATGAGGCTTGATGAGAATCTTTGCGCTGTTGCAGTAAAGGATAACGGTCTTCTAGCGTGTAGTTCTAGTTTCTGCCTCTGACCCTCCACCGTAATTTTGCATTTCCTGGCGAAGTAGTAAAATGTCTAGTTTTACTTGGTCAATTTTAGTTGTTAGTGTGGTGGTAGACCGGGGGATCGCCTCTAGGACTTAGCTGTGTCTATTTAAGGAGCATATCACTTGCTTGTGGTGGTTGGTCTTTAAGTTCTGGTATGCCTTTTTGGCGCCATCTTTGTCAGCTCTTTGGAACCTCTGCAACTTTGCTGCCACCTCCTTGCTTTCTTTGGTGGCGACATTGCGGAAGGTAATCAGGCAGTGACTTGGGAATTAGGTAAGTCTTCCCCAGTGTTGCTTCCTGGGAATAGTTGCCCAAAAGGATGAGTTGCAGGATAGCTTGGAGAGCAGTTTCCGTCTTGCATTCTACCACGTGCTGCGCTTAGCCACGTCCCCATCTAATAGTATTTTTATTTACCCGAACTATGAACTTTCGGTTTTTCTGAACTTGCAAACATATTTTCAATAATTATGTTTTTGATATTATATTTTTGACTTTTTGCTTTTTTTAAGATTACACAGCAGTTAGGTAGGGTTGGGCAGGGGGAGCTATCATAAACTAAAATTGATGTCACGCCAGGTGCAACGGCTACAGAGGATGGATCGGATGGTGGAAGAGAGGGTGAAAGGGCTCCACTGCCTCTTGCCACTGTCTTTCAGAGGACAAGGAGGAGACGGAAACCTTTCACACAGGAAGACACCCTTCTACTCTCAGTTTCCATGGTCTCTGGACAAGCACGCTGGGAAACCATAAGGAATAGAGATGTACGGTAAGGATTTTTTTAACTACACAGTGGGCCAGTAGTGGTTTAATTAGTTTGGGGGGGTGACATGCCTTTTAATTAAAAAGGTGGTAGGTGAAAAACTTTTGAGTTTTGTGTCTCTGACTTGAAAACTGTGAAGATACATGGGAAAAGAAGTAGAAAGAACAGCAAGAAATAAAAAAAAGAACTCTCCAAGCCAAATTCATTACAATCACTGGCGTTCCCCATTTCTGTCTACTGTCCTATTGCAGAAAACAGGACATACGCAAAATAAGGATTAGGCTAATTGCCCCCCAAAACCTTGAAACTTGCAAGGTTCTTAGTTTTCTAAGGTGCTGCTAAACCTACATACCAGCCTAGCTGGTGCTTAGCTTCCATGTCTTTTCTGTGCATGGAAACTGCCCTCGCGAGGTTGAGGTTTAAGGGCAATTAGCCATCTATCTATCTATCTATCTCTGATATTTATCTTTCTATCTATCTATCTATCTCTGATATTTATCTATCTATCTATCTATCTATCTATCTATCTATCTATCTATCTATCTATGGTATCTATCTATGGTATCTATCTATCTATCTATGGTATCTATCTATCTATCTATCTATGGTATCTATCTATCTATCTATGGTATCTATGGTATCTATCTATGGTATCTATGGTATCTATCTATCTATCTATGGTATCTATCTATCTATGGTATCTATCTATCTATCTATCTATCTATCTATCTATCTATCTATCTATCTATCTATCTATCTATCTATGGTATCTATCTATCTATCTATCTATCTATCTATCTATCTATGGTATCTAAAACATTCAGATTATTTTTGGCTATGAAACGTGTTACGAGATGAGTAGGCTTGGCCACCGTGTTGCCCAGCTGTCCCCTGTCCCTCTCGGAAGTGGCTTCATTGCCAAAAAAACTTCTTCAGACGTCAATTATCTAAAAAAAAAGTGCTTAGCTCTGATTAAATAACTTTATATAGATCCACATCTTAACAAGACTGTTTTGTCCTCCTTGTCCTATGTAAAGGCCTGTCATGCCATTCCCAGATGCAAAAGCGAAGAGAGTTTATCTTCTGGAAGGTTGTTTTGTTGCTAAAAAGCCTTTTGGTGTGTGTCATCCTAAAGGTAATTTAAACAGACATAGCTCGATCGTGAAAGTATGTTTCTGTTAGTGTCCTCTTTACTACCCTTAAAAAAATTGGTACAAAAGTCATGGTGAACAAAACTAATGTACCATTTAGCCCTTATGCACCGTAATTTTATATAAATACTTTATTGGTGTAGACAGTTTCACTTGAAAGGACTGTCCACATGAAACTATCGTTTGTCCTAAGGTAGTAACAGCTGCCCACCCCCAACCCGCCATAATACTATTCTATTTAAAAAAAAGCTCTCAGATCTTTACTACAGAGCATTCTCTGCCCACAACGCCTCCGATCGGTTCCCTGCTTGGAATTGCAGCAGGGGCCCGGACTGCAGCCGATCTGTGATGGTTAAGACGCGGCGTCCAATCACAGACGTTGACCATCATTGAAGACGCCGCAGGAAAGAAGCGCAACAGGCATTTTAAATGCTGATATGTGATTATTATTATATAGTGAAATTATGATGTCATGAAATTTGTAGAGAATACATGCTACTGTCAAGAAAAGCCCTTTCACAAATTGCGTAACTTATTAACTTACTACTCAAAAATGAATTAAATCATTTATTTCTTCGTTACTGCCAAGGGAAAGGCTACAATGCTGTACCATTTAAATCAATTTCCCCTGTGGTGGAGTGGGATATGATTGCTGGTGTAGGCTTCTGTGCTTACTCTCACCGATATTTGTTCTTTTCAAGCACTGACTATCTAATCATGATCTGCTTCGCCATTAGCAGGGGATAATGGATTTCACAGTACTAAGTGTATTGTGTAACCCTGAAAGTACATTTTAGGTGAGTGTCATGTGTCAGAGTAACCTAGCAAAGAAATTCCCACAGTGCCACTCAAGAAAAAATTTAAAATTTACCACTCAATAGTACTTAAGTAGAAGTATATCATGCAGTAACTGACTCTTATTCTAATCCTACCTCTACCAGTCATTCACTGCAATTTTTCATCTCTGACCTTGGAGACCATATGTTAGTGTCACAGAAGGCTTTTCATTCATGTGATCCAGTAAATATACTAAAACCCTTTGTTTATAAAGTATGCAAGTGTGCAGATAATATGATCTATGTAGGGGCCTAGGAATGTGTATTGATTATACCTTCTAGTTTGTATAAATGTTTGACCAGATCAGTGCACTTCCGTCAAATGTAGTTGTAAATTAGCTAATGGAGTGCTTCCACATTCTTGTATTGTATTATTTATTGCGGGAGGCTTGGCCAGCCTCCATGTGTAATGCACCCACCCCCAACACGCCCCTTGTAAGAGGGACCACCCGGCTAGCTCTAATGCTTAATATAAAGCACTGGATAGGCCTTTCCCATCATTGGAAAAAGCAAAGGGCGGAGGGAGGGAAAGAAAAAAAAGAGAGCCGTGTGATGATGGATCCAGGGTAGGGAATGGAAATCGCAAAAGTGCTAATGTAATTGAAGTAAAAGAAATTGAAAGGTGAGACGTTAGGACCTTCCAGATGGGGTTACCTTGACGTGGTTGGAAGGCTTTTCATTCATGTGGATCACAGTAAGTATATACTAAAACCCTTGTGTTTATAAGTATGCAGTGTGCAGATACATATGATATTGTATGGGGCCTAGGAAGTTCTAGTGTTTGTATAAATGTTTGCCGATGCATAACAGTAGCACTTCCGCTAAAATTAGTTGTAAATTACTAATTGGAGTGCTTCCACAATTCTTGTAATTGTACATATGTTATTGTCATTACGATAAAAATCACCTTTAAACACAACAGCCTTCCAACGTCTAGACCCATTATTTTGCTATCACAAGTCAAAGCAGAACGTTTATACTCCTGCAGTGCAGTAACTGTAAGGATGATTACAAGGATGTAATACAGAATAAGTGTCACATTGCCATTATCGCCAGTCTTGTTATAAGCTTTAACACATTACGATATTAGCAGCGCCACGATCCCTGAGCCGCGTTCACCGTCACCACAACGGCCATTTGGATGAGTAATCGACATTGCATGCGTTTCACTCAGGGGTCTTTTGTCAACGCCAGGCCGGACAACAACCCCCCCTGTCCGAAGCATACACACGTGCGATTTCGCTCAAAATAGTGCAGTTAGTTCGTAGTTCAGGGTAGATGCTAACATCGTACATGGTGTAGAGCTTAAGAAAAGCGTGATCTCATTGCACGATCAAGAAACCAACCTGATTTTTAGCACAGGCCGTCTGCAGTTTTTCCTTACTGAGAAAAGGCGAAAGGTAATGAACGATTATGACAAGGTTAAAGTATCTATTTCCGAGCACTGTTAGCTACTGTCACATCCGCCAGTGTACGACAGTCAAAAAACAAAGTTAATAAATACTGCGCGCTATTACTTAATCGCATAAGGCTTTGTAAACTGGTTAAACCGCAGTAACAAAAATATTATTGCAACCAGTAGATTCTTCATATCACAGACGGCTTCTTTCCTGTCTGGCCCTCTGTTTAACTAACACTAACACAAGGTTATCATTTGCGTATCACTACTGCTATGAGATTACATGGAATCGAAAACGGGTCCATCAGTGGGGCTCTGGTTAGATAAATGATGAAAGGTTACAGAATCAAAGCTTTTCTGGAACCTTCGTTTGTTATCAGTGCATCAATGGTATTACAGGAAGCTTCCCCAGGAGGTCAGGGGAAAAGGAAAATCAACACAGTTCTACGACATTGTGTCTAGTGATTTTTTGAAGAAAACGCTACAACTAGTTAGAGCACGAATTAGACTTTTCTAATTCTAGTTTGTTTCAGAACTTCAACTCCAGCATGCTTAGTTATTGTAACACTAAACCACAGACTACATATATTATTTATATTATATTTGAAAAGCTTTATCTATATGGAATGGGTAATGACTGAGGTTTCAAGGAGTCTGTACATATATAAGGTGGAAACCGATTGGTCCTTGGGACAAATGAAGTGTTAGTAGGGCAAACTTTTGTGAACTAATCAAATGACCTTTTACTGATTTACTGCCGATAGAAAAATCTGGTAACGCATCTAAAATGGCAATATTCCCTCTTACTTTGTATTTTGGTTATGTGTAAAGATAGAATCATTGGGTGTCCACAAAATCAAAATGTGTCCTCTAACTTACCACGGACCATATTCACATTACTTCTTGTAAAACTAAAAAAACGTCCAGTACTGCGGGTTTATCGGTAAAATATGGCGCTAATACGGTAGCTACATTTTCTGAACGTTCGTTCGTGCAACAACTGTGCGCAGTAAACACCTCATAGTAACTGTATTAACCACCATACTAATTACCACGAGATTGTGTGTAAAGGTATGATTGCAGTTACGATCATTAAAGCCACGATATCTCATCACAGCCCCTATAAATACGCCCACACTTACCTATTATTAGCCAGATATTTGTAGGCACTCTACACACCGCGACCGCAGAGTTATGTGTACACACAATACATACACATGCTGTTTATTTGATGGGATTTGCCTAATATTGCTAAGATGAAGGGGCCGACTTATCGCCTTTGACATCATGGTTGGTCGGGACCTATGAAAATTTTCATTGGTTTGATATATTTCCCTTACTTCAGTGTAGAAGAGGGACTAGGTGATTGGCTTGTTTATGGGCACATGTCCGGACCAATCCCCAAACCACATAAAATATGCGGTTACTCATGTTGCTACAGATTCCAATGTAATCTGATTGTAATTGTCCGTGTATGCAAAACAAAAAGAGGAACCAGAACCTACTCAGATGAACGGTAATAAAAGGGGGAAACCCCTATAGTTGTATGTATGTATGTATGTATGTATATTTATTTTATAAGCGCCACTTTTGGACGTAGCGCTTTACAGTACAAAATACAATGAGTGCTATAATAAAAGTTTGTTTTCAACACAAGCAAGGGTGGATACACCCCCTAAACTTTGGATTGCTTTATGTCTGAATAAACTATAGGGGTTCCCCCTTTTATCACTGTTCATCCAGTAGCGTTGTGGTTCCTTTTGTTCTGCAGTGACGATTGGCCCTTTGGAATGGGGTTAGAAACAGATAACAACCGGTATAACTAGCAGTGTGTGATTTTGCCATACCATTATTGTTTTAGACTCTATTATTGCCCATGTATGGCTACCTTTAGAGAGAGCATTGCTGACATTTTGCATCTCCTATGTAACAACTGATTCAATATTTAGTATTTACTGAGTATCAGTTTTATTTTACCTTTGGCCTAATTCAAACTCACGTCTACTAAGAAATCCCCCACCCCAATAATGATTTTTTCCACGGGGGGGAGAATTGTGGGCAACAACTATTTCTTAGCAGCAGCCTGTCCATATTAATATATAAATAGATTAAAAGTACCTTGTCCTTTAAAATACTTTTTACCTAATGTGAAGTGATCTCAATTGGCATAAATATCTTTATGTTTGAACTCCCTCAGAACCTGTTGATTGCACCTTTAACATCGGTCATGTTCTCAGTGCCCACACAGTCCACTCTTTATGGGAAAACCATAGACGTGGGTGTATCTGTAACTGGATAAAGAAAGTCACTATGTAGATAATAAAGCCCATTTACTGAATCAGTGTAATTGTCCACTGTGTTCGTTCAGGAAATCAAGGAATAATAGTTTATTGCTATAAGTCACGTTATGCTCTACAAGGAGTCTAAATATTCCTATCCATAAAAATGGTGCTAATTTTCTCCACCAATCAATTTTAGCTTTTAAATATTAAATAACTTCTTCCTGACAGAATCTACTCCAAGGTTTTGTCCTGAAATATAACAACCTCATAATAATATTGCACGGGTCTATATTTATCAAGTCCTCCCCCCTCCACAAATATCACAGTCACCAAAGCTGTGTCTGCAGACATTACAACCAATGATTGACTACGTTTTTCCCCTTATGCCTCCTCTGCACATGCTCAAGCTTATGAAAAGCTCATTGAGCAGAAGGGAGAGGCGGTACTTTTGCCTGAAAGTTGTCACGATGGTCTTAATTTGTGCCCTAAATTACACCTGCAATGATGTTGTAACTGTAAATTTTTTTTAAGCACACAACCAGGGGCTGAGATGCAACTATTGGGTTACACGCTTTAAATTGCATCTGATTGGTTGCTGCAGTCCTTGCACCTATAATTACACTCAGCCCCAAACTTTATTTTCTTTAAACAATTTAAAGCACTATTCCACGCTGTTTTACTACACACGGTAAAGAAATTCAAAAGGATTAACTACATCAGAACAAAAATGTTTTAATCATTAAAAATAACAGTTTAAGGCTGGGTACCCGCAAAGGGATTTTTTTGTCCCGACCGAGAGTTTCCTACTAGCGAGCACACGGACGGGAGAATCAGTGCCGGTGTGGCACTTGCAGCCGCAGCGAATGGCCAATCTGCAGTCTCCCAGGGAACCGCGCGAACGGATTTACCAGCATGCCGTATTGGAAGAATGGGCGAGTACCGACTGAAAACCAGCACAGATTTTTTCAGCCTGACTGACCAATACCCGGTAATATCGGTCGATTCGCTAAAAGTCTGCCGTGTGTACCCGCCTTATAATTTTCTCCATTTCAGATGCCTTTAGATTGTGGGAACAACCAAGAAAACCATATAGACACAGGAAGATCATTCACACAACCTTGGACTATCTATTAAGACATTTTGGTGTAATCAAAATGCCCAATCCACTCTCCCAGAATGCCCAAACCCTACCTCCAGTGGAAAAATGTGATGTTTCTGGATGCCAGTGTGGTCCTTTCATATCTAAGGTCTGTCACAGCAAAACCAATAGTTGAAGTATGATAATAATGTACTTAGACCTAACACCTTTATCAACCCAAACTAGGCCATTCACCATAACACACTTTAACGGGCGTGACCATTATATAATCAGATCTATCCAGACCAATGATCAGATTCCATTGGGTGATCCTAATGCACACCGAACTCTGTTCGTGTCTACAATATTGGGGCATCTATGCCCAACTGAACTCTTAAATAGAGATGGACCCAACCCAAACCTGTTCCGAGTGTTTTTCATGGGATCTGCCGAAACTTAGAGCTTTGCAGATTAACAAATTTTTCAGATTTTTCCACACCACAGAACCATTTAAAACATTTTTTTTCGAAAAATTCTTGAAATTTCTTATTTTAGAAATTTCTAGAAAATTCAAACATTTCAAAAATTACTATGCAAATGCCAAAACAAGGATGCGTGGAGTTTCCGGTACTGGATGGTGTTTTATTTGTTTTTGTTTTCCCCAGAACATTTCCCAGACCTGAGCCATTTATTATAAGGTACCATTGCTAGTTATCCTTATTTTAGGTTGGAACTTTCAAAATTGACTTCAATGGATCCATTTGACTTCATGGGTCCACTCGCAGATGTGGAGCAGATAATAGTGAATAGGCATCTTTACAGTCTTAAAAAATGAGTGAGGGGACCCTTAATACATTAATTATTAAGAGATACATAATTTTTTTAAAAAACAGTCTGTTTCTTATTTTCCAGTGTATTTTTTTTTGTACATTTTGTACCCCCAGTTTTAGTATTAAATCTGTCCCCTTTATTCTAATATCTTCTATTCTTCTTCACCAATGCTCCTTACAATAACACGTCTCACTAACACATTCCTCAATCTTCAGGACAAACATGTTTCTTCTGAGCTCAACACCTTAGAAACACATTGCACAAGCAACAGGAAATCAAGAGACAGGATATATTTGAAATATATACCTGACAAAGCTGCTTGCTCTGATACACTTTATAAGAGAACCACCAGAGACTTAATGACTTCAAGAACGTCTGTTTTATGGACTCGTCCGTAACTGTTTTAGTACATTCAAATGTTCAGTTGAATATTGCAATTTCCTGTTGGTTAAAGCAGTGAAAAATGAACCTTCAGTTGAGAAAAATAGAAGGAAAAGTGAGAAAACCAAGACCCTCTACCTTAATAACACATGATACAATGTACTAGTACATCAGGACAGAGATTTTATGTTCCTGTAAAGGGAGTAGTGATTAGTTATAAATAGCAATGGTAATACTGTAAATAGCTCAGGACCTGGGAAATGGTCTAGGAACACGTATTAATGGCCAAAATCTTAGAAAAAAAACACCGCCCTGTACCGGAATGTCTTGTTTGGCATTCCGTGTAGTATTTTTTGGAGATTCCTAGAATTTCAACCTTTTTTTTTGTTTTGTAATTCTAAATTTCTAGAAATATTGACATTTTTCGATTATTAAATTCTCTCCTAAAAAAAAAACATTTCTGTGGTTCGAAAAGGTCCGAGAAATTCAGAAAATTCCACAAAGTACGAGTTTCAGAAAGATCTGTGAACTCTTTAGAACTAGGTTTGGGTTTGGGTCCATCTCTGCTTATAGGTTCTCCTGAACTTATAAGGTATATTGAGCGCCCCCCACACACATCTGGATAAATGTGTACACCTATGTAAAGTACTGTTAAACCACGCAATTTTGTTTCAGTCACCAGGGAGGAGATGGTACTTGCTAACTTTCAAGTAAATCTGAAGTCTCTGCACTCTGGTGGAAGAGACCAGGTCTATCTTTACCATCATGCACAGTAGCACATTTGGAACATGGCCGCAGTTCTTGTCAAACCCTCCTTTCTAACAGTCCTATTTTTCTTGTCCTTTTATTGGGGGAATTATTTTTCTTTGGCTAGTTTTCTAACACCCCTTTACACATGTGTAAATAATTACAGTACAACTCCGTTGTTTCCTTTAATTTTCAGATTCTTTTCGCCTTTTAAAATAAACCATCATCGAGCACTTTACGGTATCAATTTGATTCACCTGAGGGAGGAAAGTAAGACCCATTGGCACCCTAGAGGCAGTCAGTGAGGACTGTGTGACTGGGCTACATATGACTGAGAGCAAATAAAGAATTTAAGGTCCCTTGTATTCCGCAATGCCATTTGGGAACAGACAAATAACCCCTTTCATGGCTAGCGGGTGTCCTCTAGCACGCAGGTTTATTTTGTCACTTCAATGCAACAAGAGCACTCTTGCATCAGAAGATTTCTTGCAAAATTAGTCGCTACCCGTCTTGGCTAATTAATTAGAAAGGATGAAAACTACGAGAGCCTTTGTGGTGGACACAATGTTATGTTTCATGCAACTGTCTCACAGAGGAATTTCTATCATTTAGTCCTTTTTTTTTTTTTGATCTCAGCAGCAGTCTGGACTCTGTAACGCAGTCAAGTTCCTAATAGCCACAACATGAAAATGATTAACTGATAATCACTACAAATAAAGGAGATTTCGACGTATAAGGCTTATTGTTAAAGGGCAAGCTAACTATCGCTGGAAAGCGCATGAAGATTTTTAATAAATTCTGACTTAAACCCCCATCCGGATTAGAACTTGCAAGTTGATGGCATAATGATTGTGGTTGAAACCATCTCTGTTTGTTTCTGCGGGAGAACAGTTTGGAAGGAACAATTCATGTAAATGGATTAGAACAGACGGTTATTTTACTTTCTTTTTGGCTTATAGACTAATAAATACATATATTATTCATTTAACATTTACTTAAATTATAATTTAAGTATTTATTTTTAATATTTTCTTTTTTATCTTTTTTCCTTTCCTTGGGGGGTGTTCCGTTGTTCACCTTTTGCTTTAGGGGGGGCCCCCAGTTTTTCCCCTGCCTCGGACTTTCTGTTTGCAGGGCCCCTAATAGAGACCATTATGGTCTGCCTTTGACCCAGCGCCTGGGTTGATCAGTTGCTCAGTAAGAGCTGAGCATGTTTGACCATCCAACAGCCAATCAGTAGAAGGACTGTTGGCCATTCCAAGGATGTGGTGCATCCTGGAAGAAGAAGGCACCATTACAGAACCTGAAATGTCATCTCACTAATGACAAAAAACATAGCAAAGGTTGAATCACACTGATTTTTCAAAGGTGGATAATATGTATGCGGAATACAAACCATAATTTAAAATAATGATATTTTCCATTGGACTTTCCCTTAATGTGCCCTACATGGGTCAGTGGTAAATCTGATGGTACAAATGATCAAATCTCCCCTATTGTAATTGAGTAGATTTGGATAAAGCCTTGTACCACGAATTTTCAATGCACAATATTATCAGTCGGCCATAAATATTATATGGTGTGTACCCAGCTCAGGCAAATATTTCACCTCTTATAAATAAACCCCATGGTGTGTTTTATGCATTAGCACATATATAAAATCACCATTTGCAACACAACTCTCAGTAAAGGCCAAGCATATGGCTGCTTCATGTGTTCAAAGAATCTGAGTTCAAGAATATTGAGGGTCCTCAAACCTTTTAAATAGGGGCCAGTTAAAGGGTATGCCCACCCCTTTTTGGTACTTTTGGTGTACTGTAGGGCTTCCTCTCCCTCCCAACCGCCTTTTAATATGTGTAGAACCTCCCCCGATCATTACTTACATACCTCTCTGCCGCCGTCATACTGTCCCGCCCTTTACTGCATGAAACTGCAAGCAGGGGGGGGACTGCGGCCGCATATGTGATTGGCTGAGAGGCAGCCAATCAAGACTGGTTTTCCGGTCTATCCGAAACACCGAGAGAGAGGCAAGGTAAGTAATGATCGGGGGAGTTTCTGCAAATATTATATAGCGGTTGGGGCTGGGGAGGAAGCCCTACAGTCCTGTGTATTTGCAGCAATTGGTCAGATTAACTATACTAATACATATGTTTATACACACATAATACTATATCATTTTTCAATGTACCACCTCTCTTCCTGCTCACTAAGCTCCATCACAGTGGAGATATACAGTAAGTACCTACCCTCCAACATCCCCATTTGAGAAACCATTGGACATAGCTTTGCTGAGATCAGTTTCGTCTTTGCAACCAGATTATTTCTTTAAGTGTACAATTAAATGTGAATGTTGGTGGTACACACATAAAGCCAGTCTCAGGTATCACCCCCAGTCAGCTTATTGATACCGTTCTCTATGCTACTATCATCACAATAGACTCAAACTCTCACTCCAGCTCAATAAACAATGTAACAATCTATGTAACAATCTACTGTAACCAGTCCATGTACCAATCTAGTAACAGTCTAGGTGAACAAGCTATGTAATTCTAGTAACAGTCTGTAACAAACTTATGTAACAAGCTATGTAACAGTCTATATAACAATGTAACAGTCTATGCAACAATCTATGTAACATCTATGTAACAATCTATGTAACCAGTCTATGCAAAACAACTATGTAACACTCTGTAACAATCTACGTACAAACTAACAGTCTATGTACATCTATGTTACAGTCATGTAATAGTCCTAGTAACATCGATTACAATCTATGTAAAAATCTATGTAACAATTCTTGTAACACTATGTAATAGTCTATGTAACATCTATGTAACAATCTATATAATCCTAGTAACAGTCTATTAACATCTATGTAACAGTCTATGTAATATCTAGTACAATCTATGTAAACAATGCTATGTAACAGTCTATGTAACAATCTATGTACATGTCTATGTAACAATCTATGTAATAGGACTATGTAACAGTCTATGTAACAATCTTGTAATAGTCTCCCATGTAACAGTCTATGTAACCACTATGTAACAATCTAATCTGTACCTCTTTAACAATCTATGTACAGTCTTGAACAGCTATGAACATCATGGCAAGGAAAACAGACTGCTTTTAACACAAGCAGAAAGAAAAAATTCTACACACCAGAATCCCCCTAAACACGCAACCGAGCAGTGTGACTCGCCTTGTGAGGGCCTTATGGGACCTGTGGGACATATTTGAAGACCCCCTGGTTCAGAGAAACATGGCAGGATATATGTTGCAATCATCTTGTAATCCATTTAAGGTCTTTTCACTTACTAAATGTATTGGTGTAAAAACTTTACAAAGGTTAAAAATATAAATAAAAATAAATAATAATGAAGAAGAACAATACTGTATACGTAAGTGAATTGGTCAATAACCATTTGGTATTCTGGTGGAACGGTGTAATGACAGATACATAGTGCATATATAAATACATCTGATTTACCAGCAGTCTGATCGGCCAAAATGACTATTTCCAAATAAATTTAACTGGGAAAGATGGCCGACAGCTGTTAAACAAATATCCTGGGCCGATCCAATCAAAATTGACGATTGATCAGGTCTAGAAACCACCCTGTGTGAAGTTGGCCTTGATTGTTTCCATTAGACAGAAGCAATAAATAATTTTCCAAGAAAGCGCAAAAATTTCTTTAAAATCGATTGCACACTTTTATGTAACTCAAAATAATGTTTCGTTACAAACCTTTTTATGTAGAAGGAATAAGTCGGAATTTACT
Source organism: Hymenochirus boettgeri (assembly GCA_019447015.1). Classification (NCBI taxonomy): domain Eukaryota; kingdom Metazoa; phylum Chordata; class Amphibia; order Anura; family Pipidae; genus Hymenochirus; species Hymenochirus boettgeri. The sequence continues at coordinate 34,961,353 of CM033477.1, read as the reverse complement.
TCTGCTACCTGCTGGGTTGTAGTTAGGCGACTCCTCCATTCCGACTGTCATATAGGAAGCAAGTGTTTCTTATCTCTCACCCCCGTTGCACTCTTCTCATTAAGATGATTATGTAGATTTGTTGTTTTAATAACCTTATGATCAGATTGTAATGATGTGAATTATACAAGGAGGCCGGATAATTTTTAAATCCTCCATTCGCAATAAAATGGAAATCCGGGGATTTAAATTTGATAATTTTTGTTTATGTACTTAGCAAGGTTTTTCCAGTGTTTATGTTACTACCACGGGGGGTAGAGGAGAGAGCTGTCTGCCATGTTCGCCATGGTAATGGGATATAGTTCTAAACGTAGTTCTTGGTAATGTCCATAAGATTGTAAGGGTTGCAGGAAACTTGCATTATGATAATATCAGAGACGGTAAAAGATCAAATATTAACATAGAAAACATGCTGTATGTTTTATATGAATTCCTGGCCTAGAATACATATACAATACATTACATATGACCATTACCAAACAACTAGCGATCTGTACCCCAACCCCAACTGATTTATTTTGCACTTTTCACTTTTCAATCTATCTGCTAGCCCAGGATTATGCCTGCTTATTGAATCATCTACCCACAGAATGGCACACTACATATCAGCTGTTAAGGGGAACTATAGGTTAAAAATAAAAAAAATGTTAAAATAGTACCGGGCAGGAGGTAGGTTGTTATTCTCGATCTCCCAATTTAATTCCAATGAGTGACAGCACAAAGAAAACTGCTAATGCCAGTCTCCTGGAATTCAACACAGGAAGGCTCAGGGCACTGTATGTGCTGTAGCTCCTCAACAAACAATTGGGAGGTAGGAATAATCCAGGTACTTTATTTCTAAAATGTTACAGTATAGTTGCTCCTTTAATAAAACTAAAGGGGGGCTTATGAAAATAAAAAATGACTAACATCATTAAGGCTGTCAGTCCTTAGAAGACCAGGGCTCCAGTATCAAGTATTGTATATCATTTCAATGGGTCTGTGATGTCATTCAAGTTTGAACCAATGACAATGTGCAATACATGTTTACAACTTGTGTACGTTGATAGGAAGGGACACATTTGAATGTTCAAGATGCTCTGATGATCTATGAATGGGTGAGATAAGTAATAAGTGAGACGCGACTAAGGTGGCACTTTCATGCAACTGTATCCAATCAGATTATTTCCTTTATTGCTCTAGATCAATCATGCTCATTGTAATTCTGTCAATACAGTATATAACTATTGTATTCTACAGGTTGTGACCTCTGCTGTGGGATTAGTGGCATGTGAATAAAATTAAACGAAGACCTCCTTAAAAAAGGGAGACCTCGTACATAACTTCAATTCAATCAATGTAGAACACTTGGTTATTCTACCTGTAACTTGGCCATTGATAATCAGTATTGCAGTGAGTTTTTTTAATTGTCTTTCGTCACTCTCTCTTAACATTTGTTATCACATCCTTATCCTCTTCGTTGAATCATTAGGCCTTGATTTTCCAATGGCTGCAGACATTGCTCATGTGGACAAAGTGGTGATATTACCACTAATACTGCAAAACCTCACACTCCAGGACAGTGACGTCCTTTGTTTTGCTAAAATTCTCAAGAATTCAGTACCTTATTTAGTTTGATTTTGGCCCTGACCCTGTCTTAAGCTGGCCATACACATGTGATCCCACAGCATGTGTGCCAACAGATCACATTGTATCGGTATGGGGTACGTGGGTA